>CM047806.1:43898447-44498447 GCA_026214975.1 Gentiana macrophylla | reverse complement strand
TGCGATGCACGGGGCCCACTCGTTTTAATTATGATTTTAATAAGTGTAGTGATGTTTGGAATATTTAAAAAAGAAGATGCAAATTGAAATGTGAATGGATCATTGCAGAAGTTACATTGAAAATTAAGTAGAGTCTTCTCAAAAAAAAAAAAAAAATTAAGTAGAGACCTAGTAGAAGGATTACCGTAACAAAGCCATGATACATATGATGAGAGATAAATTTATGATCATTATTACGACATTTTACCCCAATATTGATACCATTTTGAGCATTATTGTATCAAATCAAGTCAAAATTACTAAGTTTTATTCAAATGTATAAGTAGTAGTTATTATATAAATTATCGTATTTTTATAAGTTTTTTTATTAGTTTTGTACCGGTTTAATAACCGGAGTGTAATGTGTCGGTTCGTTTGGTATTTTGGTGGTTCATTGCAGGATTATATATTGACCAAGATTCCACGTAACGATATGTTTTGGTCCTAAAAACATATCTTTTGAGGTTAGAAGAAGATGCCACAAGTTTACAAGTTCAACGGAAAAAATTTTAAAGATTTAAATCGTTACATATTTTCGACGGAGATTTGACCCAGCTTAGAGGCATTTTGAGGGGATGACTTCTTCATGAAAATGGTAGATTATTCAACGAGCTTTCCAATGCCGCTGAAATCATGTCGTTTGGAGTTCGGGAACTCAAGTTATGGCCAAGTGGCCAATCGATTCGGATTAGTAAAAATCCCGAAATATCTTCGACATACGGATGGCTCATCAAAACAACATTTTCTAAAGAAGTGGCCTGAATAAAAGTTGTAGATCTTTGAAGGATCTTTCTAACGGATTTTGAATCAAGTTAATTGGACTTCTACAACTCAAATGGTGGTCAAGTGGCTAATTGATTTGTATTAAGGAAAATGTCGCAAAACGACGCGTAATGGGAATGGCTCATCAAAAAGGCGTTTTCTGAAGAAGAGTCCTTCATGAAAGTTGTAGAGTTTTCCGAGAGCTTTCTAATGACGTTTGAATCATGATTTTTAGAGGTCTACAACTCAAGATATGAATTTTAGAAGTTTAATATATAATTATATATAATTATATACGCAAAGACATGCAAAGCATATGAAGAGAAATGATTGCAATGATGATAGCCGGCCCGGTCCGGCCATTTCCCGGCCCAGTCCGGCCTTCCCCCTTTTTCTATATATACAGAGCAGATCGGATGAAAACATTTGCCTCTTCTTTTCTATTTCCTCCTTTCTTCTTCTTCGTCCCTTTCTTCTTTCTTTCTTTTTTTGTACACACTTTATATATATATATATATCTATATATATATACACACACACACGTCCCAAAATATATATATATATCCGTATATATATATTTCATCTATCTTTTAGTTTGAAGGCCATTATATGTATACATATGTCGATGTATGTATATATATATGTATATGTTTGAATAAATAATAGTAGTAATGTTGTAATGCTTTCGAAAATTATCGAAGGAAAATGCTTTTGGAAAGGTTGCTATTTTCAAGAATACAACTTAGATCTGAAGTAAACGGGTAATTTTATTGAGTTTTACTTTTTGTTGTTCTATATAATTATATCTATCTATATATATATGTGAGAATTTGATAAGTGTTTGGATCGAAAGGCTAAATTTGGTTGTAATAGAGTTTTGTCATCTTGGCGAGTAATTTATTATGGAAAACTTCCAAATTGTTTAATCCATGACATTTTGATGAGAATCGATATATATATCTATGTTAAACTAAAAATATATCTAGCCAAGATATGAATCAAATTAGTTAATCTTTTGGTAAAATGAATGATCGACTCGGTAATAATGATTAAAATCAATTATGATGAATCTCTTTCTTTCTGCGCTTAATGAAACGTTAAAATTGAAAGACCGGAGGGTAAAATGGCCGTCGATTAACGGAATCCTATTTCCTACCGAAGCGATTTGTCTTGGGAAAGATAAATTTTATTGACATTTGTACTCGAGATCGTAATAATGTTAAATCATCAGTTTAATTGAAACTTAAACCGGAAAGTTGAATCGTCCGGCCTTGACAACCGGAGCCTTTTAAATAAAATTGACCGTTTGACGAACGGAATGACTCCTTTTTATCTAAAGGTAGATTCGTACTCGGGACCTGTTCAGAAAAACCGTAACAGTTGTGGACCTTGGACTGATGCAATGGACATTTGACAATTTCATACGCTCATGTGAGGAGGAGTTGTCTAGTTTAGGAGTACACCGATTCATACATAATTTACACCTTGAATAAAGGAAGATCTGTCTCATTTATTTCTACTAAAAGATATTGAATCAGTAAAGTATTCTTGGCTAGATCCAAAAATATATCTATATATTATATTAGTATTTATTTGTTTTATTTTCTGTTTTACTAACATCTAACTCTAACATTACTAACTAATCTAACTGATCTAACTATCTAACCCGAGGAAAAAATGATAAAACTGCGACTTAGATCGAGTTAATAATAGCTTCTTGGTGTTTAACCCCACTTAAAAGAATTACCATGTTTTCCCGAGAATACGACTGACTCACCGGACTAGCACTACAATTTGACCCGGTACACTCGCCGGTTAGGATCTGATAGCCTAGGTAATGTCCGTCGACTTTACGGCGCCGTTTCCAAGGTTAGGTTTAGGTCTGTCAGCATTTTGGCGCCGTTGCCGGGGAGAACGTCGCTAATTTCTTTCTTTGTGTCTAGGGTTACTACTTGTATTAGCTCAAAATTCTCGAGGATAAGTCAACACTCTTCTTATCACATTTCTTTTTTATTTTTCCGTTGGTATCTACCTTCTTTTAGTTACCAATTTTCTTCTTCTACCAAATTCGAGTTATTTTCTATTTTCGATAGTAGAAAGTAAGCGTGGTCATAATGAATTAGGATAAGTCAATACATTTCTCAATCTCATTTGTATTTTTATTTTCATTGGTACCTACCTATTTGGTAAGATATCAATTTTTTTTATAAAAATACTCGATAAATACCGAGTGGCTTCGGTATTTACCGAGAGAGAGAGAGAGAAAAAAAAACGAAAAAAAAAAAAAAAAAAAACGACACGGTAAATATAGAGTGGATTCGGTAATTACGAGGAGAAAAAAATGTGGTTTTTTTATCGATTTTGTGTTATTTTCTATTCGATATTTTCTATTCCACAAGAATTGTCAAATCGAGTTACTTAAAATGGCGAAACCGTTAGTGAAACACTGAACAAGGGATTGCTCATACTCAAGGGTATGGCCAAAACCTTAATCAGAATTTACCTCAACCTAAAAAACAGAATCAGAATAATAGAAATAATCAGAATCGGAATAAGCATAATCGTAATAATCGAAACCACCAAACCCGAGACCTATATGTGATCGGACCGTAAGAAGCCAGATTAATAATCCAATTCGTTTACCCAATAAAGGAGCAAATAATTTGAAATAAAATCTCATCTTTTTGGTTTAATTGACACAAGAGCCCAATTTCTAGGAGAAGATGATGAGGATCCACATCATCACCTCTATCTTTTCAAGAATTGTGTATCTGACCAAAAGTCATGGTGCTCATCGGGAATTAACGAGGATGTCTATGTTTCCTTTTTTTTTTAAAAGGAAGAGCACGAGATTGGTTTTGTCACTTCCACATCATTCATTGACTAGTTGGGAGGATATTCAAACCGAGTTCTTAAAACAAGATTTTACTCCTGGTAGAAAATTGGAATTAATAGTCGAAATTGCCAACTTTAAACAAGGATCTCAAGAAATGCTTGGGAATGCTTGGGAAAGATTTAAAAATTACTAAGAGCTTGTCCCGATCATGGTTATTCCTTAGATATGCAAATCCAACTTTTCTCGTCAAATTAAGGAAAGACTCACGTGCAGATGTAGATCATGCATGTGGTGGTTCGTTAATGATGAGTGAAGCCCAAATAGTTTACGATGCTATAGAAAAGATTTCCAAAAATAATCGTATGTGGGAAACCGGTTCTAGCACAAGAAAAGTAGCCTTTGCAGGAGAATGTACATCGAATGCAGAAGTTCTTGCACACTTGGAGAATTTGAGTAGGAAATTTGACGGCTTATTAGCCAGTAAAAATGTAAACTCAGAAAATATCATACCAAATGACTACTCAAATCATGATAATGTGTCATTAGGGATGGAAGAACCAAAAGGATATTCAAGGGAAAATGTGAGTTTTTTACAGCATAGGAATTTGAACAATGCATATTCAAACTCGTTTAATGCTATAAGAAGAGATCACCCAACTTTTCATTGGTCTGAAACCCCTAGTAAGCAAGGACAACCACCATATCCAATCCAATATAAGAATCCATATAATAATCAAGTTTATCAAGAAGATACCTCGAATCGGAATTTACAATCATTACCTAGACCGTATCCACAACATACCACTCAAAGCACACCAGTAACTCAGAGTTCAACTCAACCTGAAGGAGTTGATAAATGGGAGAAATTAATCGAAAATCTGATAGGTATGATGTCAACTCAAGCTCAAAATATGGAAAACATGATGACTTCTATAGTACAAATACTAAGGATATGAGTACGTTGAAAACATCTATAAGTGGACATGATACCGAATGAGAATTGTAGAAGCTTCATTACGGAATCGGAATATCACTTGAGTAGAAGTAGAACGTAAAAGCAAAGAAACCCTCGGAAGGATTGCCAAGTAATATCGAAAGAAATCTGAGTGGGGTAAATGCTGTTATTACCAGAAGTGGAAGGATCTGTGGAAGTAATGGATTAGAAAAATTCGGGAATAATGAAGTAGATGATGATTTCGATGGTAAATATGAGAAAAATATGGAATCTAAAGAGGAAGAGGACATTATTGAAGATTTCCTAAGACAGAACAGATATATTGAACCTGGAAGTGAGAATGAGGAATGGGTCAAGGTTCCTAGAATATTGAAAAATCCAAGAATGAGTAGGACCTTGACCAATGATCATGTTGAGAATAAATCAAGTTTGGAAAGGCCAATTCAAACCGAACCTTATCCGGCTCAACCTAAATTCACATCGGTTCAACCTGGAAGGGGCATCACCACATCCACTTTGCATATTTTGAAGAAAAAGGTCTTCGAATGATGACACACTATGTCTTGAAAAGGCACAATCATTCAAGGAAGCTTTACCATCTTCGTCTAAAAAGATGAAGTTGGATAAGAAGTATGCACGTTTTCTTAACACTTTTCGGCACTTAACTATTAATACCCCTTTCATCGATGTTTGTAAGGGAGAGTTTAGTTTGGGAGTTAATCATGAGAGCGTTGTCTTCAACATTTACAATTCATTGAAATATCCACACACTACACTATAATCTAGTTCTTGTGTAGACACTTTGTGTTCTTTTGTTTTGGATCGTACTAACATGCAGGTAATTGAAGAAGATGACTCCAGCAATAATGTGAAAGCTCGCAAACCTAAAGCTCGAAAATCAAAGGAAAAGGTCAAGAATCGTTTGGATTGGTGGAAATTGTCCGCTCTATGTTGGAGACCGGTATTGAAGAAGGATGCGGTGCGTGAGGATGACCCACCACCAGTACATTAGAAAACTAAAAGCACACGGTAAAGTCGGCTATAGACTATAAATGTAGTCAATGACGGGTACTATCCTTCCTTTTTACTCCTTAAGCATTTATTTTTAGTGGATTATGTGCTTAATTGTTACGTGCTTTTGTGAGTAATTGTTAGAAGTATCCCGTTTGTTTAGTATATTATATTAGTTAATCATTATCATTTTGGTCGAGCGAACGACGTTAACCAAAAGCGCTACCGGAGGCGACCCGCAAAAATGTTAAATATAATAATTACTCATACTTTGGATGATACTTTGCGAATACTTGGATTGATTTTCATTTTGTTTCACCAAGTCTCGGGATGAATGTTTGAATGTCATTAAAAGGAAACGATTAGGTGGTTATCCGAAAATCCTGATGGAAAAAGAAAATTCAAATGCATCATTTCTTGGACTTAGGTTGTTAGAACGATTTGAAATAACCTCGAGGATCCGGGTATAAAAGACTCGAGTTAATACTTTGCCATACGTTACATTTCATGATCTAGTCTGTTTTAAATTTCAAATAATGTGTGACATGTATTAGTTCAAATACTATGGAATTGTGGAGGTCATAACTTTGACCCACCCACCCACCCTTTAATATCATCCCAAAGATTTGTTTTGACTTGTTTTAGTGCACCATTGCTTTCCCAACAACTTATTTACACTCACTTTACATTGAGGACAATGTAAGTTCGTTAGTAGGGGGTAGAGTCGTTGTGGGTCTAGCAATGGTATTAATGTTTATTTTGTATCAATAAATCCCTTAGTTTTTGATTTTTTTCGAGCATTATTTAGTTGATTAAAATAAATTGTATAAGGTATATATTTCATGGATTTGAAGATATAATGATCAATTTGGATGTGTATAACCAATGTGAACCGTAAGTGCATGGTAATTCCAAATATATTTGTGTAACATGAATTCATTGTTCACGTAAGCCTTTGATATTGAAGCAAAAATTTTAAACTGTATCCATTCAGTATCCTAGTGGTTATTCTATAGATAATAACAGTAACTTAGTACCTAACTTTTGAACGTGTACTGTGAATATCTGAATGTTTGAATGTGATAGAAATGATATAAGTTAAGGAAGAATACCAAAATAAGATGAAATATTTATATGTCGGTTGTAGCTACCAATGATTTGAGTGCAGTAGGGCGTTATCACGAAACGTCCTATATCACTATGAGGTTTAAAAGCTCCCGACTGCCTGATGATAGTAGTCCAGCTAGGGTGTTATCACGAAACGTCCTATTGCTGGGAATGAGGGCATATGCTACAAATGTGAAAAAAAAAAAAAAAAAAAAAAAAAAAAAAAAAAAGTTAGATAGGTATTAATGTATTCGATCTCACCTCATGACGCTTGCAAGATAGTCGATTTTGGCAATGAGTTCGGATATGTTAGTATTCTATGAAAAAAAAAAAAATTAAGCGTGGTTGAAAACTTAGTTATCTTCTGACTATCCCCAGTATAAACTGAATGATATGCTTTAGGGATTATCCTAATAAGTACACGGGAGAACTTTGTGTGGAAATCATATCGCTTATACCTAGGAAAGTCATTAGGACTGTCTGAATGGATATTTGTGCGTTTGCTTGAATTATTCAAGAGAGGATAGTGGAAATTGAAAAGGCTTGTCACACACACACTCTGTTATACATTTATATTAAGGTTAACGCCTGGTTGTAATTCTATACGGTTGCAACATCTGGTTGTTTCTTATACCTTCTATCTTCATGAATTTATCTCTTATTCATTTTGTTTTATCGCTTGTTTTGATCGAGGACGACCAAAAGCTAAGTAGGGGGTTGTGATGAGAGATAAATTTATGATCATTATTACGACATTTTACCCCAATATTGATACCATTTTGAGCATTATTGTATCAAATCAAGTCAAAATTACTAAGTTTTATTCAAATGTATAAGTAGTAGTTATTATATAAATTATCGTATTTTTATAAGTTTTTTTATTAGTTTTTGTACCGGTTTAGTAACCGGAGTGTCGTGTCGGATTTACGTTTGGTATTTTGGTGGTTCATTGCAGGATTATATATTGACCAAGATTCCACGTAACGACATGTTTTGGTCCTAAAAACATATCTTTTGAGGTTAGAAGAAGATGCCACAAGTTTACAAGTTCAACGGAGCAAATTTTCTAAGTACTTAAATCGTTACATATTTTCGACGGAGATTTGACCCAGCTTAGAGGCATTTTGAGGGGATGACTTCTTCATGAAAATGGTAGATTATTCAACGAGCTTTCCAATGCCGCTGAAATCATGTCGTTTGGAGTTCGGGAACTCAAGTTATGGCCAAGTGGCCAATCGATTCGGATTAGTAAAAATCCCGAAATATCTTCGACATACGGATGGCTCATCAAAACAACATTTTCTAAAGAAGTGGCCTGAATAAAAGTTGTAGATCTTTGAAGGATCTTTCTAACGGATTTTGAATCAAGTTAATTGGACTTCTACAACTCAAATGGTGGTCAAGTGGCTAATTGATTTGTATTAAGGAAAATGTCGCAAAACGACGCGTAATAATGGAATGGCTCATCAAAAGGCGTTTTCTGAAGAAGAGTCCTTCATGAAAGTTGTAGAGTTTTCCGAGAGCTTTCTAATGACGTTTGAATCATGATTTTTAGAGGTCTACAACTCAAGATATGAATTTTAGAAGTTTAATATATAATTATATATAATTATATACGCAGCACATGCAAGCATATGAAGAGAAATGATTGCAATGATGATAGCCGGCCCGGTCCGGCCATTTCCCGGCCCAGTCCGGCCTTCCCCCTTTTTCTATATATACAGAGCAGATCGGATGAAAACATTTGCCCCTTCTTTTCTATTTCCTCCTTTCTTCTTCTTCGTCCCTTTCTTCTTTCTTTCTTTTTTTTGTACACACTTTATATATATATAGATATATCTATATATATATACACACACACACGTCCCAAAATATATATATATATCCGTATATATATATTTCATCTATCTTTTTAGTTTGGGCCCGTATATGTATACATATGTCGATGTATGTATATATATATGTATATGTTTGAATAAATAATAGTAGTAATGTTGTAATGCTCGAGAAAATTATCGAAGGAAAATGCTTTTGGAAAGGTTGCTATTTTCAAGAATACAACTTAGATCTGAAGTAAACGGGTAATTTTATTGAGTTTTACTTTTTGTTGTTCTATATAATTATATCTATCTATATATATATGTGAGAATTTGATAAGTGTTTGGATCGAAAGGCTAAATTTGGTTGTAATAGAGTTTTGTCATCTTGGCAGAAGGCTATTATGGAAAACTTCCAGCCGTTTAATCCATGACATTTTGACAGAATCTGATATATATATCTATGTTAAACTAAAAATATATCTAGCCAAGATATGAATCTGAATTAGTTAATCTTTTGGTAAAATGAATGATCGACTCTGGTAATAATGATTAAAATCAATTATGATGAATCTCTTTCTTTCTGCGCTTAATGAAACGTTAAAATTGAAAGACCGGAGGGTAAAAATGGCCGTCTGATTAACGGAATCCTATTTCCTACCCGGGGGCAGATTTGTCTTGGGAAAGATAAATTTTATTGACATTTGTACTCGAGATCGTAATAATGTTAAATCATCAGTTTAATTGAAACTTAAACCGGAAAGTTGAATCGTCCGGCCTTGACAACCGGAGCCTTTTAAATAAAATTGACCGTTTGACGAACGGAATGACTCCTTTTTATCTAAAGGTAGATTCGTACTCGGGACCTGTTCAGAAAAACCGTAACAGTTGTGGACCTTGGACTGATGCAATGGACATTTGACAATTTCATACGCTCATGTGAGGAGGAGTTGTCTAGTTTAGGAGTACACCGATTCATACATAATTTACACCTTGAATAAAGGAAGATCATCTCATTTATTTCTACTAAAAGATATTGAATCAATAAAGTATTCTTGGCTAGATCCAAAAATATATCTATATATTATATTAGTATTTATTTGTTTTATTTTTACTGTTTTACTAACATCTAACTCTAACATTACTAACTAATCTAAGCGATCTAACTATCTAACCCGAGGAAAAAATGATAAAGCTGCGACTTAGATCGAGTTAATAATAGCTTCTTGGTGTTTAACCCCACTTAAAAGAATTACCATGTTTTCCCTGAGAATACGACTGACTCACCGGACTAGCACTACAATTTGACCCGGTACACTTGCCGGTTAGGATCTGTATAGCCTAGGTAATGTCCGTCGACTTTCTCGCGCCGTTTCCAGGTTAGGTTTAGAGTCTGTCGACATTTTGGCGCCGTTGCCGGGAGAACGTCGCTAATTTCTTTCTTTGTGTCTAGGGTTACTACTTGTATTAGCTCAAAATTCTCGAGGATAAGTCAACACTCTTCTTATCACATTTCTTTTTATTTTTCCGTTGGTATCTACCTTCTTTTAGTTACCAATTTTCTTCTTCTACCAAATTCGAGTTATTTTCTATTTTCGATAGTAGAAAGTAAACGTGGTCATAACGAATGAGGATAAGTCAATACATTTCTCAATCTCATTTGTATTTTTATTTTCATTGGTACCTACCTATTTGGTAAGATATCAATTTTTTTATAAAAATACTCGATAAATACCGAGTGGCTTGGTATTTACCGAGAGAGAGAGAAAAAAAAAAAAAAAAACTACTCGGTAAATATCGAGTGGATTCGGTAATTACCGAGGAGAAAAAAAAATGTGGTTTTTTTTTATCGATTTTGTGTTATTTTCTATTCGATATTTTCTATTCCACAAGAATTGTCAAATCGAGTTACGAAAATGGCCGAAACCGTTGGTGAAACACCTGAACAAGGGATTGCTCATACTCAAGGGTATGGCCAAAACCTTAATCGAATTTACCTCAACCTAAAAAGCGAATCGAGAATAATAGAAATAATCGAATCGGAATAAGCATAATCGTAATAATCGAAACCAAACAAACCCGAGACCTATATGTGATCGGACCGTAAGAAGGTACCATTAATAATCCAATTCGTTTACCCAATAAAGGAGCAAATAATTTGAAATAAAATCTCATCTTTTGGTTTAATTGACACAAGAGCCCAATTTCTAGGAGAAGATGATGAGGATCCACATCATCACCTCTATCTTTTCGAAGAATTGTGTAATACAGCCAAAAGTCATGGTGCTCATCGGGAATTAACGAGGATGTCTATGTTTCCTTTTTCTTTAAAAGGAAGAGCACGAGATTGGTTTTTGTCACTTCCACATCATTCATTGACTAGTTGGGAGGATATTCAAACCGAGTTCTTAAAACAGTATTTTACTCCTGGTAGAAAATTGGAATTAATAGTCGAAATTGCCAACTTTAAACAAGGATCTGAAGAAATGCTTGGGAATGCTTGGGAAAGATTTAAAAAATTACTAAGAGCTTGTCCCGATCATGGTTATTCCTTAGATATGCAAATCCAACTTTTCTGTCGTAAATTAAGGAAAGACTCACGTGCAGATGTAGATCATGCATGTGGTGGTTCGTTAATGATGAGTGAAGCCCAAATAGTTTACGATGCTATAGAAAAGATTTCCAAAAATAATCGTATGTGGGAAACCGGTTCTAGCACAAGAAAAGTAGCCTTTGCAGGAGAATGTACATCGAATCGAAAGTTCTTGCACACTTGGAGAATTTGAGTAGGAAATTTGACGGCTTATTAGCCATAAAAATGTAAACTCGAGAAAATATCATACCAAATGACTACTCAAATCATGATAATGTGTCATTAGGGATGGAAGAACCAAAAGGATATTCAAGGGAAAAGGTGAGTTTTTACAAGGATAGGAATTTGAACAATGCATATTCAAACTCGTTTAATGCTATAAGAAGAGATCACCCAACTTTTCATTGGTCTGAAACCCCTAGTAAGCAAGGACAACCACCATATCCAATCCAATATAAGAATCCATATAATAATCAAGTTTATCAAGAAGATACCTCGAATCGGAATTTACAATCATTACCTAGACCGTATCCACAACATACCACTCAAAGCACACCAAGAACTCGAGTTCAACTCAACTGAAGGAGTTGATAAATGGGAGAAATTAATCGAAAATCGATAGGTATGATGTCAACTCAAGCTCAAAATATGGAAAACATGATGACTTACATAGTGCAGTCACTAAGGATATGAGTGCGTTGAAAACATCTATAAGTGGACATGATACCAGAATGAGAATTGTAGAAGCTTCATTACGGAATCTGGAATATCACTTGAGTAGAGAAGTAGAACGTAAAAACAGTAAACCCTCAGAAGGATTGCCAAGTAATATCGAAAGAAATCGAGTGGGGTAAATCTTTGTTATTACCGTAAAGTGGAAGGATCTGTGGAAGTAATGGATTAGAAAAATTCGGGAATAATGAAGTAGATGATGATTTCGATGGTAAATATGAGAAAAATATGGAATCTAAAGAGGAAGAGGACATTATTGAAGATTTCCTAAGACAGAACAGATATATTGAACCTGGAAGTGAGAATGAGGAATGGGTCAAGGTTCCTAGAATATTGAAAAATCCAAGAATGAGTAGGACCTTGACCAATGATCATGTTGAGAATAAATCAAGTTTGGAAAGGCCAATTCAAACCGAACCTTATCCGGCTCAACCTAAATTCACATCGGTTCAACCTGGAAGGGCATCACCACATCCACTGCATATTTTGAAGAAAAAGGTACTGAATGATGACACACTATGTCTTGAAAAGGCACAATCATTCAAGGAAGCTTTACCATCTTCGTCTAAAAAGATGAAGTTGGATAAGAAGTATGCACGTTTTCTTAACACTTTTCGGCACTTAACTATTAATACCCCTTTCATCGATGTTTGTAAGGGAGAGTTTAGTTTGGGAGTTAATCATGAGAGCGTTGTCTTCAACATTTACAATTCATTGAAATATCCACACACTACACTATAATCTAGTTCTTGTGTAGACACTTTGTGTTCTTTTGTTTTGGATCGTACTAACATGCAGGTAATTGAAGAAGATGACTCCAGCAATAATGTGAAAGCTCGCAAACCTAAAGCTCGAAAATCAAAGGAAAAGGTCAAGAATCGTTTGGATTGGTGGAAATTGTCTGCTCTATGTTGGAGACCGGTATTGAAGAAGGATGCGGTGCGTGAGGATGACCCACCACCAGTACATTAGAAAACTAAAGCACGGTAAAGTCTGGCTATAGACTATAAATGTAGTCAATGACGGGTACTATCCTTCCTTTTTACTCCTTAAGCATTTATTTTTAGTGGATTATGTGCTTAATTGTTACGTGCTTTTGTGAGTAATTGTTAGAAGTATCCCGTTTTGTTTAGTATATTATATTAGTTAATCATTATCATTTTGGTCGAGCGAACGACGTTAACCAAAAGCGCTACCGGAGGCGACCATAAAAATGTTAAATATAATAATTACTCATACTTTGGATGATACTTTGCGAATACTTCGGATTGATTTTCATTTTGTTTCACCAAGTCTCAGGATGAATGTTTGAATGTCATTAAAAAGGGAACGATTAGGTGGTTATCCGAAAATCCTGATGGAAAAAAGAGAAAATTCAAATGCATCATTTCTTGGACTTAGGTTGTTAGAACGATTTGAAATAACCCTTGAGGATCTGGGTATAAAAGACTCAGAGTTAATACTTTGCCATACGTTACATTTCATGATCTAGTCTGTTTTAAATTTCAAATAATGTGTGACATGTATTAGTTCAAATACTATGGAATTGTGGAGGTCATAACTTTGACCCACCCACCCACCCTTTAATATCATCCCAGTATTTGTTTTGACTTGTTTTAGTGCACCATTGCTTTCCCAACAACTTATTTACACTCACTTTACATTGAGGACAATGTAAGTTCGTTAGTAGGGGGTAGAGTCGTTGTGGGTCTAGCAATGGTATTAATGTTTATTTTGTATCAATAAATCCCTTAGTTTTGATTTTTTTCTGAGCATTATTTAGTTGATTAAAATAAATTGTATAAGGTATATATTTCATGGATTTGAAGATATAATGATCAATTTGGATGTGTATAACCAATGTGAACCGTAAGTGCATGGTAATTCCAAATATATTTGTGTAACATGAATTCATTGTTCACGTAAGCCTTTGATATTGAAGCAAAAATTTTAAAAATCAGTATCCATTCAATTCCTATCTGGTGGTTATTCTATAGATAATACTTGATAACTTAGTACCTAACTTTTGAGCGTGTCTTGTGAATATCCGAATGTTTGAATGTGATAGAAATGATATAAGTTAAGGAAGAATACCAAAATAAGATGAAATATTTATATGTCGGTTGTAGCTACCAATGATTTGAGTGCGATGAGGCGTTATCACGAAACGTCTATATCACTATGAGTTTAAAAGCTCCCGCTGCTGATGATAGTAGTCCAGCTAGGGTGTTATCACGAAAACGTCCTATTGCTTTGGGAATGAGGGCATATGCTACAAATGTGAAAAAAAAAAAAAAAAAAAAAAAAAAAAAAAAGAAAAAAAGTTAGATAGGTATTAATGTATTCGATCTCACCTCATGACGCTTGCAAGATAGTCGATTTTGGCAATGAGTTCGGATATGTTAGTATTCTATGAAAAAAAAAAAATTTAAGCGTGGTTGAAAACTTAGTTATCTTCGACTATCCCCAAAGATAAACCGAATGATATGCTTTAGGGATTATCCTAATAAGTACACGGAGAACTTTGTGTGGAATCATTCTTTGCTTATACCTAGGAAAGTCATTAGGACTGTCTGAATGGATATTTGTGCGTTTGCTTGAATTATTCAAGAGAGGATAGTGGAAATTGAAAAGGTTTGTCACACACACACTCTGTTATACATTTATATTAAGGTTAACGCTGGTTGTAATTCTATCGGTTGCAACATCTGGTTGTTTCTTATACCTTCTATCTTCATGAATTTATCTCTTATTCATTTTGTTTTATCGCTTGTTTTGATCGAGGGCGACCAAAAGCTAAGTAGGGGTTGTGATGAGAGATAAATTTATGATCATTATTACGACATTTTACCCCAATATTGATACCATTTTGAGCATTATTGTATCAAATCAAGTCAAAATTACTAAGTTTTATTCAAATGTATAAGTAGTAGTTATTATATAAATTATCGTATTTTTATAAGTTTTTTTATTAGTTTTTGTACGGTTTAGTAACCGGAGTGTAAATGTCGGATTCGTTTGGTATTTTGGTGGTTCATTGCGGATTATATATTGACCAAGATTCCACGTAACGACATGTTTTGGTCTAAAAACATATCTTTTGAGGTTAGAAGAAGATGCCACAAGTTTACAAGTTCAACGAAGCAAATTTTCTAAAGTACTTAAATCGTTACATATTTTCGACGGAGATTTGACCCAGCTTAGAGGCATTTTGAGGGGATGACTTCTTCATGAAAATGGTAGATTATTCAACGAGCTTTCCAATGCCGCTGAAATCATGTCGTTTGGAGTTCGGGAACTCAAGTTATGGCCAAGTGGCCAATCGATTCGGATTAGTAAAAATCCCGAAATATCTTCGACATACGGATGGCTCATCAAAACAACATTTTCTAAAGAAGTGGCCTGAATAAAAGTTGTAGATCTTTGAAGGATCTTTCTAACGGATTTTGAATCAAGTTAATTGGACTTCTACAACTCAAATGGTGGTCAAGTGGCTAATTGATTTGTATTAAGGAAAATGTCGCAAAACGACGCGTAATAATGGGAATGGCTCATCAAAAAGGCGTTTTCTGAAGAAGAGTCCTTCATGAAAGTTGTAGAGTTTTCCGAGAGCTTTCTAATGACGTTTGAATCATGATTTTTAGAGGTCTACAACTCAAGATATGAATTTTAGAAGTTTAATATATAATTATATATAATTATATCGCAAAGATATGCAAGCATATGAAGAGAAATGATTGCAATGATGATAGCCGGCCCGGTCCGGCCATTTCCCGCCCATCCGGCCTTCCCCCTTTTCTATATATATACAGAGCGGATCGGATGAAAACATTTGCCTTCTTTTTTCTATTTCCTCCTTTCTTCTTCTTCGTCCCTTTCTTCTTTCTTTCTTTTTTTTTATTACACACTTTATATATATATAGATATATCTATATATATATACACACACACACGTCCCAAAATATATATATATATCCGTATATATATATTTCATCTATCTTTTAGTTTGGGCCAGTATATGTATATATATATGTCGATGTATGTATATATATATGTATATGTTTGAATAAATAATAGTAGTAATGTTGTAATGCTTTAGAAAATTATCGAAGGAAAATGCTTTTGGAAAGGTTGCTATTTTCAAGAATACAACTTAGATCTGAAGTAAACGGGTAATTTTATTGAGTTTTACTTTTTGTTGTTCTATATAATTATATCTATCTATATATATATGTGAGAATTTGATAAGTGTTTGGATCGAAAGGCTAAATTTGGTTGTAATAGAGTTTTGTCATCTTGGCAGAAGGCTATTATGGAAAACTTCCACCGTTTAATCCATGACATTTTGATGAAATCGATATATATATCTATGTTAAACTAAAAATATATCTAGCCAAGATATGAATCAAATTAGTTAATCTTTTGGTAAAATGAATGATCGACTCTGGTAATAATGATTAAAATCAATTATGATGAATCTCTTTCTTTCTGCGCTTAATGAAACGTTAAAATTGAAAGACCGGAGGGTAAAAATGGCCGTCTGATTAACGGAATCCTATTTCCTACCCGGGGCCAGATTTGTCTTGGGAAAGATAAATTTTATTGACATTTGTACTCGAGATCGTAATAATGTTAAATCATCAGTTTAATTGAAACTTAAACCGGAAAGTTGAATCGTCCGGCCTTGACAACCGGAGCCTTTTAAATAAAATTGACCGTTTGATGAACGGAATGACTCCTTTTATCTAAAGGTAGATTCGTACTCTCGGGACACGCTTCGAAAAAACCGTAATGATTGTGGACCTTGGGTGATGCAATGGACATTTGACAATTTCATACGCCTCTTGTGAGGAGGAGTTGTCTAGTTTAGGAGTACACCGATTCATACATAATTTACACCTTGAATAAAGGAAGATCTGTCTCATTTATTTCTACTAAAAGATATTGAATCAGTAAAGTATTCTTGGCTAGATCCAAAAATATATCTATATATTATATTAGTATTTATTTGTTTTATTTTCTGTTTTACTAACATCTAACTCTAACATTACTAACTAATCTAACTGATCTAACTATCTAACCCGAGGAAAAAATGATAAAACTGCGACTTAGATCGAGTTAATAATAGCTTCTTGGTGTTTAACCCCACTTAAAAGAATTACCATGTTTTCCCTGAGGAATACGACCTGACTCACCAGACTAGCACTACAATTTGACCCGGTACACTGCCGGTTAGGATCTGTATAGCCTAGGCAATGTCCGTCAGCTTTCTGGCGCCGTTTCCAAGGTTAGGTTTAGGTCTGTCAACATATTCCGTAAATAGTTACAAAAATTGTTTACCGAAAAGTTAAAAATACCTAAGATAACAGCTAAACTGAAAATTGGCCAACGTATTCATACACCAGAATTTAAGAAACCAATACATGGCACGAATTAGCAGGAAAAAAGTCATGGCTTTATAGCATCAGAGCTTGAAGTTTAGAAAGTACGGCTACTGCCCCCATGAAAGAATGTAGTGAAGCATGCTGCCTGTGTTGGTGGTGGCATGTTGTGATGAGTATTATCTAACATACCATGCATGAGCTGCATTTACCAGATAAAGTTCATGCCAATCCATGCATTGGATATATTATTTAATAACAAGTGCATCCAAAAGAGAGCGAAAATTAAATTCAATTTCCTTTAACAAAGATAAATCCAAAACGGTAAACAAATGTTCTACACAAAGGGACACCATTATAAAAAGCAAGAAGACCCAAAACATGTGAAAATGCAAAGTTATACCAACTAAATGGATTTACTGAGCCATCGTCTTTAAAGGCACAAGGATGACAAAATTCAGTTTTTCTACCAATCAAAAGATCAAGTGCAAACCCCTGAAAACAAGAAAATAAAATCATGTATTAGAAGTTTGTTTCAAGAATTTTATACGGTTACCTCAACATATTCAATTAACAGAGTTGAATGGCAGCCTAATAATTCAACGTATATTTCATCCCCGCCTCTTTTCTTGAGTATAGGGTGCAATGCATGGATTCAAGCTGCATACATATACATAACATGGGAGAACATGTATTATGATCAAGAAATATTAAATATAAGTCCTTTTTTGTATGTTTGTTAATGATGGTGTGAATTGACTTTCGAATATACAAGTAACGAACCTCATTTGCGGTTGGTCTAGCGTCTGGATTTTTCTGGAGGCAAGCATCAACAAATGAGCAAAACTCAGGCAAAAGATATTAAAATGAAGACAAAAAATAAAAGATAGTTACCTCATGAAACTAATCAAATATCAATACTTGGTTGATGGATAATGCATATACTGTATACAACAGTCTGGCATGTATCCAATGTTTTTCTCATTGTTCTCATAACAACGGTAGATACACATGCATCAAGCCATGAGGTTGCTTCATCCATGATTATGATAGATAGATTAGCCACAAACTCGACGGCTATTGTTAGCCTTTTACGTTGTTCAGTCGAAAGACCATTAACCACAGGAATCCAACCAATGCATTATTTAATGGAGGTAACTCAACAAACTCCATGACCTCATTGATAAACATCTGCAATGCATTTTAATCAGGAACTGTATATTCATCAATTTACGTCAATTGGGAGAGATTCAATGAAACTGAATATCTCACCCTTCTTGTTTCTTCATTTAATTGTTGCAGCGACTCAAAATAGTAACATAAAGAGAATGAATGTTTGTTTGTCCACAATATCCAGCAATCAACTCCGAAGTTGCAATGATACAGATATCCTTGTTTCATGCAAGACTTTAAACTCATTTTCCCCAACATATCATTCAAGTTTGAATACCCAAAACCTTCGTCCAACACAAATGGTTGAACCCCCTTGAAATAGAAAATAGATCAGCAAATTAAAGCTGGAATTTTTCGAGAACCCATAAATGAAATACACAATCCGAGATCAAATAAGTGAGTATACACGTAATATTTACACTTCACACAGAGTCAAAGCTGCGATTTGGGTAAAATATTTTTTCACATTCACTTACTGCAAATTAGGAACGGTAGGTTAAGAGTATAGTATCTGACTACAACATAAAGAAGCTCTTCTTTACATGTAGTACCTAAGTTTCAAATTGTTTTCTTAAGAAAAAGTGACACCATTTAGGATCAGAAGAAGATAGGAAAGTCACAAGAAAATTCCCTTTATACTATTTTTTTCCAAAGAAGTGAGAAGTCACAACATAGAAATAACTGTAAATAAATACACTTGGGCAAAGAACAAGACAATTCTTACCCAAAACAACAAAATCAAACAGACACACAAAAAAAACAAATATATTACAGAAAAGTTGTTCCATTAACGACTCCAAAAAAAAAAACATAGAGATCATAATAATTAGTAGTAGAAGGAAAACCATTCTACAATCAAACATCATTAGTTTTCATCCCCCAAACACGTCTCGAAGGTAGGAAGATATGAAGATACAGAAATGTCCAGGAGGGGATGTGAGGTGGAAATTGCAATATCAAATAAGCTAATCCAGCCGTATGGTTTTTGAAACTCCTAAAACCAATAAGAGAAATTCATACAATAGTATAATAGAAAGAACAAAAATATTACACAACTGATATGTCAATACACATTTCAAACAATGTTTTACCGTCAAACCACATTTTCCGGGTCATATCTTTATATCTGTATGAAGATCCAACTTGTAAATTGCCATAGAACTTATATACCTTCTCCGATTAGTTTTTGTAGATCTGGTTAAAATGACAAAGTCACACGATGCTGCAATTAAGAAATATAAAACCCATCAGCCTGCAAAGAAAATTCTAATAAGCAAAAGAATCGAAGAAGAAGATATAAGAGAGGGAGAGAAAAAGTGATGACACGGAAGAAAAATAAAAATGAACAAAACATTCAAGCTGTATATACAATTCGTGGAAGTATTTGATAAGAAACATTAACCATCATCAGATTCACCGCCACCATCTGTATCAGCCATGTCCATCATTCTTGCCCGATTCTGCACAACAAAGTAGATAAAAAATTAGTCTAAATTAAGAACTTATTCAGTTACCATGCATTCTTATTGGTAGACCGGAAAGGAAGAAGGTAGTATAGATGAGAAAGATCTGGAAGGGAAGCTTAACCTCTAACTCAAAGATCCACCGCCGTCAACACCGTCTTTACCCTCATAGCGTTCTTTGAAAGCACAACACCCTCCGATATGAGATTAAGCACCAAAATAATTCTACATAGTAGATTAAACATCAGAAAATTCAACAAGGGAGGAAACATTAAAATCGTATATTTTGAGATCGAAAGGAAAAGAATTTCACCAATTCATGAGAAATGATATCAAAACTTTAGAATGACCTCTGTATTCTTATCCCTTAGCCTTTCTTCGTTATCTTCTTCATCATCTCTGGAAATAATTGTCAACAAAGAATTAAGAAGGAATGGAGAGATATTTTGTTGTGCAGAATCGACAGATATTTTTGCAGATTCATTCTTGCATTGATATTTTTTGATGATAAGTGGAGTGTGGAATGCTCTTCAGGGCAGGGCAGAATAGATGATATTCTCTTGCCGGACCTGAACCTTTGACGGTGAGAAGAGGCAGCCCTTTTTTTTAATGTTTTTTTTTATGCCTATCGACAGATGTGAACCTATGAAGAGGACAGCTGTAGGATGGAATAGGCATGACAAGTGTATTTGATGTGAATCAGCAAATGGCCTAAACGGTGTCGTTTCAGCAGTGGGCCTGGAAAAAAAAAAAGAGAAGGACGACGAAAAAAATGGACGACCAAAAACGCTCGCTCTTTATATTACTTCTATTCTAATCTAATTAAGATAAATAATGATAATGCATATCACTTTTAACCCATGATTAAAAAGTGTGATGCAATATATCCTTTCATCACAGTTACTGAAAAAAAAAACTGAGAAAAATAATGATAATCCATCTCACTTTTAACCCGTGACTAAAAAAGTGCAATGCTTTACATCATTTCATCACAATTATTTAAAAAACTAATATAAATAAATATGATCCATCTCTTTTTTAACGTGTGGCTTAAAAGGTGTGATACTTTACATATTTTCGTCATAATTATTGAAAAAACTGAAATAAATAATTTTAATTCATCTCACTTTGAACATGTGACTAAAAAGTGTGATGAATTACATCATTTCACCACAATTATTGACAAAACTGAGATAAAATTACAATTCATTTCATTTTTAACCCATGACTAAAAAAGTGTACTGCTTTACATCGTCTCATCATAGCTATTGAAAAAGCTAAGATAATGAATGACACTCCATCTCACTTTTAACCATGACAAAAAAGTGTGATGAACAATGACTTTAGATGCGGTGAGTCTTCACTTGATCTACTTCTATCTACCATTCAATAAGGTGTTCGTCTTTGGCTACATCTTTTTTCATTTTAATTTCTATAATTTCCGGCCTTGAAGAATCGGGGGCCCTAGGCAGGGCAGACTTATACTATAGGGACCGTGGCATGTGCCCCCAGTGGAATTTAAAAAAATAAAAACTATTATAACGAATACACATTGTATAGCTAATGTCATTTTAAATTTTATTTTATGCCCTCATTGTCTCTGTTTCTGGATATACCATTATCTCATTGTTTCATTGTAATCTTCTTCTTCTCTGTCTTTAATTTATCTTTCGTTTCGTTTCGGCAAAAAAACAAAAAGAAAAATGAATTAGTATAGTTTAGCTCTCTAGTAATTTCACCTAGAAGTGAATTAAATGACATAATGAATAATGATACTGCTTGCTTCTCCTATCATGCTGTCCATGTTAAATTGCTAGTTTGCATGATTTCCGGTGGTTCAAAAATGGCACTTTGTGTAACACCCCAAAACTTGGGTCTGGCGGCGCTAAATAAGTTATAAATGATCATGTCAATTACTTAGACCGTTATCATCGCTTGATCTAAAAAAGTTTACCCGAATTGATAAGATTTTTATGTCTCACACTTACACTACTACAAAATACTAAATAGGTCACACTACGAAAATGACAAAGATCTCACGTTTTATAAAACCGAGACAACGAGAATAAGAGAAACAATATATTTTCAATTAAATTGCTTTTATCACAGTTATTTAAAATACTGAGATAAATAATTATAATACATCTCACTTTTAGCCCGTGACTAAAAAAGTATGATGTTTTACATACTTTCATCACAGTTATTGTAAGAATTAAGATAAATAATGATAATGCATATCACTTTTAACCCATGATTAAAAAGTGTGATGCAATATATCCTTTCATCACAGTTATTGAAAAAAAAAAACTGAGAAAAATAATGATAATCCATCTCACTTTTAATCCGTGACTAAAAAAGTGCAATGCTTTACATCATTTCATCACAATTATTTAAAAAACTAATATAAATAAATATGATCCATCTCTTTTTTAACCCGTGACTTAAAAAGTGTGATACTTTACATATTTTCATCACAATTATTGAAAAAAATGAAATAAATAATTATAATTCATCTCACTTTGAACATGCGACTAAAAAGTGTGATGAATTACATCATTTCACCACAGTTATTGACAAAACTGAGATAAAATTATAATTCATCTCATTTTTAACCCATGACTAAAAAGTGTACTGCTTTTACATCATTTCATCATAGCTATTGAAAAAACTAAGATAATGAATGGCACTCCATCTCACTTTTAACCCTGACAAAAAAGTGTGATGAACAATGACTTTAGAGGCGGTGAGTCTCCACTTGATCTACTTCTATCTACCATTCAATAAGGTGTTCGTCTTTGGGTACGTCTTTTTTCATTTTAATTTCTATAATTTCCGGCCCTGAAGAATCGGGGGCCCTAGGCAGGGCAGACTTATAGTATAGGGACTGTGGCATGTGCCCCCTGTGGAATTTAAAAAATAAAAACTATTATAACGAGTACACATTGTATATCTAATGTCATTTTAAATTTTGTTTTATGCCCTCATTGTCTCTGTTTCTGGATATACCATTTTCTAATCGTACATATATTCAACCGTTCAACATATAAAGTCTGTAGAAAAGGTCTTGGGTTCATTTTGTTTTAATGTGTCAACTCTTATCGTACATATATTTAACCGTTACGTAATTGTACATCATAAATTTACTAGTTGATTTTGCATATGATATTTCATTTAGAAAACATGAGAAACTCTTGTAATTTTTTACATTTAAAATAAGAGTTTTCTTTGTTTGTTATTGAAAATTAGAGGTTTATATTATTACCTTATAGAAAAGAATATTACACAAGAATATTTAGGTGTATGAACAAAAAATGGTTGAGCCACAACAATGTTTTTATGTTTCATGTTATGTGTGCATGGCTCACACATCGCTACTTGAAAGGAGATTTATATTTATTTATCTATATAAATAAATTTAACATTGGTTGTACACCTACAACTCAAAATATTCTCTCATAAATTTGGGTCGAATGGCCAAATAGTGGGTCCCGCCCTAAATTTGTTTAATTGATTGAATAGGTAAGTACGGGCCCTAAAATTATCTAATTTTGAGGTGACCCTATTGTTTTTTCTTGGAAGATTTAAACCAATATTAAAGCATCTAAAATATCTTAGTTCTTGAGTATGACTGAAACTTATAATGTATCTCACTTTTTAAGCGTGAGTGAAACATGTTAACTATATCAGTTTTTAAGCATGACTGAAACATGTTAACTATCTTAGTTTTTTAGAGTGACTGAAACATATAATACATCACTATTTTTAAGTTTGACTAAAACATATTATATATCTCAGTTTTTAAATGTAACTAAAATATATAATATATCGCAATTTTTAAGTGTGACTAAAATATATAATATATCTCAGTTTTCAGGTGTGATTGAATTCTTTCAAAAAAAAAAGTGTGATTGAATCAAACTACTATTTGTCACACGTAAATATGTCACGGTTCAGAAACTGACATAAAAATGATATATCACAGTTAAAAACTGTTATTTTTATCTCCTTTTCTAGTAGTGTATTATATGAGAGTGGGCATTCTATTACTTTACAGATGTGAGATTTTACACTCTCCCTTTTATAAATAACTCGCGTCTGGCGTCCTCGCCTGGACTTGATAGATGTGGGACTGACGTCCTTGTCAGGACTTGACATATATGAGAGTTTACATTCTTCCCCATTGTAAGGTAGTGACGTCCTCGCCAGGACTTGTCCTAGTCTCGTCCCTACCATAGAATTCTAGAGGTGACCCCTCACCGTGGGCCCCACCATCTCTCACGGTGTGACACTTAGATCCGTCTGATAATCGGACCTGATATCATTCTGTAACACCCCAGAACTTGGGCCTAGCAGCGCAAAATAAGTCATAAATGATTCGGTCAACTATATAGACCGTCGTCCTCGTTTGGTCTAAAATGACCAACCCTAATTGACAAGACTTTTATGTCTCACACTTATATTGAGTGAATATTCTATTACTTTGTAGGACATTACACTTAGAACAACGGCGGTGCGGCGGTGACTCGGTGAGCAAGGTGGCGATAATAGCTAAAGGAATATGAACTCATGCAAATTCATAAAAACAAAAAATACAAATAAATAAAGGGAACATCTTTTCACACATAAAATTATTCTGACCCTATTCAAGTCAGAAAACGATGATTATTCTGATTCAATTCGCGTCAAATTTTTGAATGTTTTACATACTCAATACTGTCCTGAAAGAATTTCTGTCTAAAATTGAGTCAAGAAAACTTTTAACATTTTGTCTGAAATCGGTCAGAATCAATGGATTTGCAAATTATTCTGACCCAATTTGAGTCAGAAAATGATGATTATTCTGATTTAATTCGAGTCAGAATTTTTGAATGTTTTTCATACCCGATACCGGTCAGAAAGACTTTCTGACTAAAATTGAGTCAAGAATACTTTTAACATTCTGTTTAAAATTAAAGAATAACCAACGAGTGCAAAAAAAAAACATATATTTGAAGGGTAAAAATGAAAACAGAAAATGCTGTCTATTTAGACTTTTTTTTTTTGTTGAGGAAAGTCTATTTAGACTTTTAGTTGTGTGAAAAGACATTCTCTAAATATATCACACACGTGCAGAAATGGAGGAAAGATTGCACCAACAAACAATTTATTACTCCCCACAGAAAATTTAGTATGATACGACCGTTCCTTCCGGCAGGGGCTTTAAGCCTAGTGAAATGGGTCACTTGACCCCCTTAAATTTAAAATTAAAAAAAAAATCGTATGTATTTTTATATTATTTAAATTTTTTATAGACTAATTAATATCTACTGACTGACTCGCTAATTTTTTAAATATTAACCCTTTGACCCGTAATCAAACATGGTTTTTAAAAAATAATGCTTATAAGTTTATAATCGTTGTCTTATCGATCCCGACTGCGCCTTAAAATTCTTACAAATAGTCCCTGCGCTTTCCGGTCTGAGAGAAAAAAAGAAGGAATCATTAAATGTTAATATTCATGTATTTAAAAACCAAAAGGGAAACCTGAAAGAGCATTGAGTCCGTTGAAACAAGTTTTCCAAAACGAACAGGGACTGAAATGGATTCACGACCAATAACCGCCGCTACGGCGGCTGAGCTATCGGGCTTGTACCCAATCCCTATATTTTGCTGGTGAGGTTGGGCGCCGCCGTCATAGCTTTCTGGCAAGGGTATAGTAATGACGGAGCAGCCATTTTCCAGCTGCTGACAATCATTGGCATTGTCCATGATATGCATGTACAACGAAAATTTGTCGATGTATCTCAGAAAAACATATTGCTTAAATAGCGGTGGTTTTGGGCACGGGATCCTCTGTCCAATCTTTGTGTCCAATTTCTTGTCCAACCAAATACGCCATTGTTTTGTACTCATTTTCATAAACGCATAATCACCCACAAAAAATAAAAATAAAAAAATAAATCTATTTCTTCCACCGTTCCACTTCTCCTCCTCCTCACTGCTAGTCTCCCCTTTCGGCTTCATAGTGATTCTCATTCCAACCCAAAATATAATCCATTTTTTCTATTAGGACAGATTGCACACACTTTTAATATATAAAGAAATACAGTTGCGCTTTTACTAATACCAATTAGTTTTAGTACAACGGTAAGCGCTTGATCTTAACATGGTATCGGAGCCAGAGGTAATGTGATCGAACCTTGGTTGGAAAATTAATCAAAAAGAAATTATGCAAGTTTTCCAACACTTGAGGGGGGGGGGGGGGGGGTGTGGGACAGATTGCCCACACCGTTAATGTATAAAGAATACAACGGTAAGCGTTTGATCTTAACATTTTCCTTTTCCTCTATACCTTCCCTGAAATAATCCATCCAAAACATCGTTTTTCTGATGCATACTTCATTGGCGCCGGAATTCATCTCTCATATCCAGTCATCCTTATGCGGATTGATATTTTAAGAAAGCTGATAAAGGATTCCTGTTGAAACAAAATAGTTATTTTGTGATCGAACAAGATAAGGTGCGAAATTGGTTTTTTTTTTTTAGTCCGTTGTGTTAATTTATATCTGATAAATAGAAGTTTTATTTTAAAGTGTATGATAAGAAAAGCAAAGCCCGCATTTCTAGTTCTATACTCTATTACTTAGGTGTTTTTCTTCTTGCATACTTTTACATGATATATAATGTTTTCAGCGACGAAATAAGGCTACAAGCAGACATCATTTTGAGCATACATTGCGCATATGACAATATGTTACATATATGCATGAACTTTTGTGATATCCTTCGATTCATGAAGCCAAAAAAAACAGCATATCCAAGCAGAAAAATTGATTAGGAACTAAGCAATAAAGCTAAACAGAAAGTTGAACAACAATTATGCAGTAGAACAAGTAGAAGAAAGAGTTGTTAGCTTTGTTAATTAGTTAGAATAGTAGTTAGTTATAATACTAATTACCGTTTCATCGATCTTATACCATTAATCTTGATGTATATATAATTACACTACTTCTACACTCATAAGAGGTTAGAAGCTTGAATAAAGAAGTTGAGATTCATGCATACTCTGAAAATAGAGAGCTCCATTGTACCTTTCCTCCCTACAACTTAAATAAGAAAATTGAGTTCCCTTTCTCTCTTAACACTTCTTTCATTTAGCCTAACATATACCATGAATGTCTGCTTAAAGAAAGAGGCAAAGAATTCAAATGAAGTAGAATTCAACTTCTTAAAAATTCTGTTAGAGTTTTTGTAGAAGGTTGAATGGAGAAGGGTAGGATGATGAGTGTGAGATGGAAAAGAATTGATAAGTTGGAGAAATTGGAGAAAGGAATTTTATTGTATTGATTGTTTGATTGCTTGGTTGCTTGATTCAAGTACATGGGGTAGTGCCATATATATAGTCTCCATATGATGGCTCAAGATCCTTATGGAGTTTTCTAGATATGTCTTAATTTTTAACAATCACTACTAGTGCTACATGTATCTAGTAGCTTCCATTCTAGTAGAGTGTACCAATATTTCTAGTAGCTTCCATTCTAGTAGAGTGTAGTAATATTTTTCTAGTCTCTTACATACAACTAGAAGCTTCTATTCTAGAAATTTCTTTTATTTTTCTAGAAATGTGTAGCACAATTTAACACTCCTCCTTGGTACACATTTCAGTGACACCAATCTTTTCTCGTAATAGCTCGAACTTGTCTCTTGGTAGTGCTTTTGTGAATATGTCGGCTAACTGTTCTTCACTCCTGCAATGCATGACTTCTATTTCTTTATTGGCCACAGCTTCTCTGATGAAGTGGTACTTGATTCTTATGTGCTTAGTCTTGTTGTGAAATCTGGGTTTTCGCCATTGAAATTGCCGAATTGTTTGTCACAAGTGGGTCAATGTTGCTTCTTCTTGAGGCTCCCCATGTCCTCAAGTATGCGTTTGAGCCATATAGCTTGGCATGTTGTCAATCTTTCTTTGCTACATATTAAACCTGCTTTGTTGATAGTGCAATTGTGTCTTGCTTTTTGTTGCCCAAGAGAATATTCCCGAGCCCAAAGTGAATGCATAGCCGGATGTGCTTTTCATCATCGATGATCCCTTGCCAATCGCTCCAGGTGTACCCAATCAATTTTGAGTCGAGGATGGATCCATACCAAATCCCATAATCCTTTGTGCCTTCACGAGATACCTTAGCACTCTTTTAGTCATTTGCTCCAAGTGAACTTGACTTGGGCATTGCATGAACTGGAGAGATAACTTGTTGCAAACATAATGTCGTCTTGTAGTTGTTAGATAGAGTAAACTTCCAATGAGGCGCCGGTGGACCGTACAATCTGCCTTACTTGGCGTGCCATCTTCACTCTTGAGTGCTTTGCTTTCAAGTGGAGTTGCAACACTCTTGCACCCTTTCATCTTGAACTTTTCAAGAAGACTATCTCAGTATATTTCTTTTGGGAAATGAAAATCCCATTTTCTTTTTGGTTTACCTCGATTCCAAGGAAGTAGTGCATTAATCCCAAGTCTGTCATTTCGACGTCTTCATCTTGTCTTGTCTAAAACTCTTGATCATGTCCTCATTGTTTCCTGTAAAGATGAGATCATCAACGTATAAGGAAACAATAAGTCTGTCATTTGTATCTCGTGTCTTAATGTAAAGTGTAGGCTCGCTTTTGCTCCTCCTGAAACCTTGCGTGATGAAGTAGTTATCAATTCTGCTATACCAAGCCCGTGGGGCTTGCTTGAGCCCGTATAAAGCTTTCTTTAACTTTAGTACTTTGTCTTCTTCTCCTTTCACGATAAATCCTCGAGGTCGCTCCACGTAAATTTCTTCCTCAAGGTATCCGTTGAGAAATGCTGATTTAACATCCAGCTGATGAATTTTCCATCCTTTTTGTGCAGAGAGGGCAATTAATGCACGTATCGTATCCAATCGTGCAACAGGAGCAAATGTCTCGTTGTAATCCACTCCAAATTGTTGAGAGTAGCCTTTGGCTACAAGCCTTGCTTTGTGTTTTTGGATGGAGCCATCAGGATTAAGCTTTGTTTTATAGACCCACTTAACACCGATGACTTCTTTGTCTGGAGATGGACTTACTAGCTCCCACGTTTCATTCTTGTTTATCATCTTAATTTCTTCTTCCATTGCTTTTCTCCAAACTTCTTATTTGGAAGCTTCTTCATAACTTCCTGGTTCTATCAAGGTGAGATTGCATCTCTCATATATATTACTCAAAGATTTTGTTTTCCTTGGTGGTGTCTCTGGAGAAGAACCTTCATCCTGTGATGTTTCTTCAATGATAGCGCGAGCTGGTGATTCTGGTTGACGGTTGTCTTCTTCGTTGGTTCGTAGAAGTGGTGCCATATTAATAGTTTTCCTTTCAACTTCCTCTGTTTCCCAATTGAAGCTTGCTTCCTCGTCAAATTCAACGTCTCGACTGACAATAAGCTTTCTTGTTCGTATGCTATAGACACGGTAACCTTTTGATTGTGTACTATAGCCTAAGAAAATCCCTTTCTCTGTCTTTTCATCCAGCTTACTCCTTTTCTCTTTTGGAATGTGAACATAATGAGATGGAGCCGAAGACTCTAAGATGCTTTCTTGATGGCTTTCGCCCACTCCAGGGCTTGAATGGTGTTTTGTCCTGAACGGCTTTGGTTGGACATCTGTTTAGCAAGTAGACTGCAGTATGCACTGCCTCTGCCCAGAATGTTTTCGGAAGTCCTTTCTCCATTAGCATAGCTCTTGCTGTCTCCATAACTGTTCTATTTTTACGTTCTGACACACCATTTTGTTCTGGAGCGTATCCAACTGTCAATTGATGCTCCACGCCTTCATCTTCACAGAATTTGTTGAATTCTTTAGATGTGTATTCTTTGCCTCGATCACTTCTTATGGTCTTCATGTAGTGACCACTTTGTTTCTCGACATAGGCCTTATATTTCTTAAATATTTCATATACTTGCGATCTTTCACGCATAAAATAAACCCATGTCATCCTGGTAAAATCATCAATAAAGAGAATGAAGTACCTATTTTGTTCATGTGAAGGAGTGCGCATTGGGCCACAAACGTCCGTGTGCACCAATTCTAATGGTTCCTTCGCTCTCCAAGCTTTTCCGACAGGAAATGGTTGTCGATGTTGTTTCCCGAGCATGCATCCTTCACAAACACGATCGGGTGCCTTTATAGTCGGGAGATCTTTAATCATGTTCTTCTGATGTAGTATTTTAATCCATTGAAATTGAAGTGACCAAGCCTTTTGTGCCATAACCACGAGTCGTCAACTTGTGCCTTCATTGCGACATCTCTTGCATAACTCCATTGGATCGGAAAGCATCGTTTTTCCTTCATTTTTATTTTTGCAATTTGAAGGGATTTATCTTTTTTGTCATATATTGTACAAGAATCTCCTTCAAAATGCAACGAGTATCCTTTCTCCATCATTTGTCCGACGCTTAATAGATTTTGATCTATACTCGGTACCAAGAGCACCTCATTTATGTATCGCTTGCCCTTCTTTGTGTTAATGACAATAGTGCCTTTTCCAGTAGCCTCCATAAAGTCGCCGTTTCCTATCTTAATATTTGTCTTGAATTTTTCAAGATGGCAAAATATAGATTCATCTTTTGTCATGTGATTGCTGCAACCATTGTCAAGATACCATGTATCTTTCTTTTCCTCTGTTGCTACTTGACAGGCATAGAAGAGATTGTCTTCGACGTCTTTTTCTTGAAAAAAGTTAGCTTGATGATTCATTTTTATCGACATACCTTCTCGACGTGACCAAATTTCTTGCAATTTTTGCATTGTGGTTTTCCTTTAAACCAACAGTCTTTCTCCAAATGGCTTTTCCTCTTGCATATACCGCAAGAAAATGTTTTGTTTGGAAGCTCTGTATTTTTAGAACCTTCATTTGATCTCCGATCATTTTGTTTTGATTTTTGTGACGGCGTTTTGAACTTATATTGAAAAGCATTTTCATTTGTGCCTTCGTGACGCCTTTCCAATCTATGTTCATGAGCTTAAAGACCCCATCAATTCTCAAGCGCATAAATTTTCCAAATCTTTTGACTCGCTTTCAATAGTTGTAATGATTGGATCATATTTTTACTGTACATGTAATTAATATTTTTCCACAATTTTCTTCTCTCGGGACATCTTCTCCATTCGCCATAATTGATTTGCTAATGAATCTACTCTTGTGTAGTAGTCTTTAGCATTCTCTCGACTCTTTCATTTTTAAATTCTCAAATTTCTCCTTAATGAATGGAGTTTTGAGACTCGTACCTTTTCATTGCCTTGAAACTCCTCCTGCAACTTTTCCATCGCTTTTTAGCCGTCTTGGCACTCATGATTCTTGGAAACAATTCTTGATCAAAGCTTAACTGAAGGGCTAATAATGCTTGAGCATCTTTCATTGATTCTCCTTGAGTTCTTTCTTTTGTGCGGTAGATAAATTTGAGATGTCGTCGGGGATGCTAAATCCCTTACTTACGATATCCCATAAATCTTGAGCACAAAAGTAGGTTCTCATGTTAATGAACCAATAGTCGAAATTTTCACCTCGGAAAATTGGAACCGGAATGGATGAGCGGAGTGTGTAATCTGTCATGATGTTGATTTCGCCCAGTTGTAGTTGTGTCGAAACCTTGCTCCGATACCACTTGTTAGAGTTTTTGTAGAAGGTTGAATGGAGAAGGCTAGGATGATGAGTGTGAGATGGAAAAGAATTGATAAGTTGGAGAAATTGGAGAAAGGAATTTTATTGTATTGATTGTTTGATTGCTTGGTTGCTTGATTCAAGTACATGGGGTAGTGCCATATATATAGTCTCCATATGATGGCTCAAGATCCTTATGGAGTTTTCTAGATATGTCTTAATTTTTAACAATCACTACTAGTGCTACATGTATCTAGTAGCTTCCATTCTAGTAGAGTGTACCAATATTTCTAGTAGCTTCCATTCTAGTAGAGTGTAGTAATATTTTTCTAGTCTCTTACATACAACTAGAAGTTTCTATTCTAGAAATTTCTTTTATTTTTCTAGAAATGTGTAGCACAATTTAACAAATTCATACCAAAATTGAGACAGCTAATGATTTCTCGCAACCAATTAGATCAATGTAAAAAAAATCAACGAAATAGAATCTATTTCGCCCCTTATATCATGTTTGATCACAAGTTAACAATTTTATTTCCACACGAATCTTTCATTAGGGTTCACAATCATGTGGCTGCAACAATTCAAATCCTTACACGAAACCCATGAACATAAGGATGAGAGTATATTTTCCGGCACCGGTAAAGGAGTCCATGTAAATGAGATGTCCAACGAAATTGCCTTGAGAGTATTATATATTATTAACAAATATAGACATCCAACGAAACGTTTGGGCCGATAAACAAGTTGATGGGCAACTCTTATTGTTTGATCTTTTATTATTGGGTTAATTAAATTATATTGATCTTTTACTATTGGGTCGGAATTTTGGGTGGTGGGGGATGGGAGTAAGGTGAGTTTTTGGGATGATAAATGGGTAGGAGCAGTTCCTTTGAAATTTGCTTTTCCTAGACTTTTTAGGTTGTCTTTGAGCAGGGGTGTGGCTGTTGCAAGGGTGGTGTCTTGGGTGGGAAATAGACGTAATTTTTTTTGGTCATGGAGAAGAAGGTTGAGGGGCTTTGAGGAGGAGGAGGTAAGGGAGTTGGAGAACTTAATCAATTCTGTTTGTGGCTTCACAGGTGAAAACGATAAATTACGGTGGAGTCTATGTACAAATGGTATCTTTTCGGTGGCCATTCTGAGGAAAAAGCTAGAGTTGGAATTTTTTAAAAATACTTTTTCGGAGCGGGAGAAGGTTGCGAAGTGGAACAAACTTCTACCATCGAAAGTTAATTTATTCATGTGGAAGGCAAGTCTCAACAGAATTCCAACAAAACCGAATCTCATTTATCGCGGTATTGATATTTCATGACTCTCTTTGTCCGTTGTGCTACAAGTTTGAAGAATCTGTTAATCATCTTTTGTTCGCTTGTGATGTTTCATTTTTGATTTGGTCGCATGTTTTAAGTTGGTGTAAGATAGTTGGGTTAAATGCATTCTCCTTTAGTGATTTATGCATCCTTTACGCCGGTCCGTCTCCATCGTCTTTGAACTCCCGTTTGTGGTCAGCAATAGTTGGTGTCACTGCCTGGGTCATTTGGAATCAGAGAAATAAAGTCATTTTTAATTCGTTTGTCATTAATCCGGAATTGATCTTCAGAGATATTCAGATGTTGTCTTTTTCTTGGCTTTCGAATGCTAATTGCCTCAAGAAGCTAGAATGGGAAGATTGGAAGGCAAATCCGATGATTGCGGCTTCTTGAGACCTTAGGATAATGGTTTCGATTTTCATTGACGTGGAGATCAAGGCTATTGCTGTGACTTGGTTTGTTTGCGGAATGATTTAGTTTGAGGTTGCTTCTTTTATAGTGTTTGATTTGAAAATTGGTATCTTTTACCTAGAACTTTGGAATTTGTTTGTAATTTCTTAGCATCTTGCTGATTAATGAAAAGTTTCTTGGCTGTTTGTTTAGGGTCAAATTATAGTGATTTTCACATATGTTTTATATATCAATTTCCCTCATATTTGGATTATTTTCATAGGAATCGAGCTTATAATTGATTAATTGAGTAAATGAGGTTTTTAATGGTTAAATATGAAAACGTATTGATTTATGTGCTTAAATGATTATTTTATGTTATTTTGGAATTGTGTTATGTTTTGGTATGTTTTCCTATTGTTGTAGATACTCAATTATGTTGGAAAAAGTGATCCTAAAAGGCTAAATTCGAGATGGAAGAGGATCAATTAAAGATATGGAAGAATAAAAGAGATAATGAAAGAAATCAATCAAGATAAAGATGGAAAAATCAAGAAATTCGATGTCAAGGCAAAGCGAACGAGCGTCCGCATCCCGTCCATTCCAGACGGGCGTTTAATAAAGTGAACGAAGGCGTTCGAATTGTAATTCACATACGAGAGTTCGAGCGCTAGGTGAATCAAGCGTCCATCCTCCGTCCAAGCATCCTGGGCGGGCGTCCATAAAAGCGGACGACGTCCACCGCCGACTTTGAGCCACCGAGTTAAAACTCTATTTAAAACAGACCATCGCCCCAACCCTAAATCATCCATGTTTTTCTTCACATCAAAAGAGAGCTCAACCGCATCTTGGAGAGTTGAAGGCGGTCACCCGAGCCTTGTGCTCGGGTGAACCGAGGTTAGATTAGGAGTAGATTAGTTCGTTTTTCTTTTCCGTTTCTTGGATCAATCCTTGTCCAATACTATGTGAGTTTGTTCTCAATTTATTCAATTCCAGTTTTATTTCATGGTCTTGGTTCTTTTTGTATCTTTCTTTGTGCTCATGATGCCATGAGAATAGATTGGAAAATTAGTTTTCTATTGATGTTTACAATACGGAAGTTGCGTAACGTTAGATCACCATAGAAAGATAGGATTTTTAATCGTTAATGATGACAAGTTAATCGATTAATTATCTAGGTTGTTAGATTCTAAAATACGAGAGTTAACCTGAATCTACACCGAGTTTTGTATTGAAAATCAGTTTCAACTTACGAGAGAGTAGAGATTGATAAATTGGATTTACTAAGGAATTAGGAATCCATAGCTTGAGATTAAATTCACTAAGGAATTAGGAATTTGTGTCTCGTGAAAAGGTGAAGCCACAAATCGAATTAGAATCATGAGATTAACTAGGATTGAGATCACATAGGTTTGTATATTGGTTGTTTGATCCCATGTCTTTAGTTTAGATTGTTTTTATGTTTCTTAGGTTAGATTTATCTTGATTGTTCTTTTCTGTTTTTATGTTTTGCTCTTTCGTTTCTTTTGTTTATTCGTTCTTTGAGTAACAATTGGTAGGATTAATAAAATTAGATTCAACATCCCAATTCCCTGTGGATCGACCCCTTACTCACTTCGCTCTACTATCAATTACCCGGTATTCGGCCGGTTAGGAGTTAGTTTTGCACGGTAGTTAGGGTTTATAAATTTTCTTTTGTTTTTAATGATGCAAAATCCTCCCAACAAAAGTGGCGCCGTTGCCGGGGAATAGGTGTCATGTTGAATCTAGTTTTGTTAGTTCTCGATTTTGTTACGTTTTATTTTTGTTTTTAATAAAAGTAGCGTATACCAAGTTGAGAGTTTTTATTTTGCCGTGTTTCGATGACCGTTAGGTTAAGAATGTGCAAAAGTTTTTTTACTCAACTTGTTTTACGTGAAGTTTATATGTTTATGTGTTACCTAGTCTAACCCCTGTGCTTAATTTGATAAGGCCATTGTTGTCTTTGTGATCTCGTGTTCTTTGTGTTGTGTTCATAAGTATTTAGGGTTTTGCTGTGTTTTTCCTGCTTTATCATGCATTCTTGTTGTATGGACGGCGGCATGCATTCGTTGGGCGCCCGTCCGATTCTTCATCTGCAGGTGAACGAGCGTTGGGAAGTATTGGACGCTCGTCCGTTCAAATATTTTCAATCCTGTTCTGATTTAGAGGACCAGACGAGCGTCTATACTTTCTGAACGCCCGTCCGGTCGGTTTTCAAGGCAGACGAGCGTTTGTTTTGATGAACGCTCGTCCGGGGCTGAATTGCAGGTGAACGCCCGTCTGTTTTGCTAAACGCCAGTTCATGGTCCAGGTTCTTCTTGATCTTGTTTTAATGCTTTTATTTAACTTAGATTGCTTTCATTCGAGCTTCTGTGGCTAGTAATATTACATAAATGTCCTAAACCTACATATTTTATATTTTTCCATCTATGAATCCATGTTAGATAATTGATTCATTTCTTATACTTGATTCATGCATGCTATAGTAACTGTCGGTTCTCGTATGCTATAGTGGTTATGTTAATGTTAGTGTAGCTAATGTCGTTTACGTAGGCTGCATATCTTGTCATGAATCTTATTAGCGTTAAGACTTACGTGCTTCCTTTGTTTTTATAGTTCATATGGGTAGCTACTGTCGGTTTTCCGTATGCTACAACTCGGACCATATGAGTTATATCTTTTTAGTATAGACAACTGTTGGTTTCCATAAGTCTATCACTTTCGATAAGTCTTAAGGCGCGTCGGCACTAGTGACAGCACTGTCGTTTATCGTAACCTGTCATTATGTGGTAGACGTTTATATGCATGTTATGTTGCGCATGAGTGGGCTAGTTTTCTTTCTTTTATTTTCTTTTATTTTTGCATATCATATAGATGCATATCATTTAGTTGCATATCATCTAGTTGCATTGTTTTTCTATTTTTCTTTTATTTTTCTTGAGAGTAGTTAACTGTCGGTTTCCGTAATACTACCTCGTCTTTTTTATTATTATTTTTGAATTGCATATCATGTAGATTGCATTGTATTTTATTTTCGTGTAGTTGCACCTAGCCTACTGTTGTGTAATATTCCATGTATATGTTCCATCTTTATATGAGCTTAATCTGAAAAATCTTTCTGACTTCTTTTCCATGTATAATCCTCTATCATTATTAGTTGGAGTTTGATGTTTCTGTTTGCACATGTGGTCTATATTATTTTACAAGCTTCTGTGACTTTATTCTTAGATGTCCTGAGTTTAAGTGTTGATCATTCCATCTGAGCTATTATTTCTTTTTGTGCTTATATCAAACTTCCGTATTTAGACGCTTAGATGTTATGTACTTTCCCTGTTTGATTTTTCCATCTGATGCGATTCTATTTTGTGCTCTATGTGTTCTATTCCCCCTTGTCCCCGAGATATTTCCTTGTTTGTCAAGTGTGCAGGATATTTGCATTAGCAATTGTGCGCTTTTAGATGAAGCCAGTTTTCCGGTGGATGGTCCACAGTTTACTGCTTTCATCAAGCCTTTCTGGATTTGATTCGGAGCAATTCCAGAATAGCTCCCTTTCGAACGACAATCAGCTAAGTTCTTTCTTTCTTTTTATTTCTGCACAACATGAGGACATGTTGTAATTTAAGTGTAGGGGATGGTTTATGTGTATCTACTTTCATTTGCTCATATTAGTTATAATTTTCTATGAAAAGTGCAAAATTTTCAATTTTTTTTTTGTTATATCCCGAGTAGACAAAGGCATATCTTTGCTTGAGTTTATATCATTTTTGCTATATTCTGTATATTTAGTAATTTTAGTTGTTTCACCCGACACTCTTTTTCACATGCCATAGTAAATGATGAGCTAAATGTTGAAAGCCTACCCCATTTTAGTTGGAGATTTTTGATGATTATAGCATGTTTCTTTGCTTATGTACAATTCTTGAAAAGTTTAGTAGTTTGTATTCTGGAGTTAAAGTATGACATACTGTGAATATCTGTAAGTTTGAATGTGATAAGTGAAACGTGATTAAGTCTTTGCAATAGTAATAAATTGTTTACTTGAGGTGTTATGCTCAGTGGTCTGTGTTACTAGAAAATAATCATTACCACTGCCAGCCAGAAATCTCTAAGTAATCACTTAATTAATTGTGTGTGTCGGAAGCTAGTCGATGATTTGGATGAGGTAGGGTGTACCACGTATGTCCTATTCCACTATGATGACCAAAAGCTCACGACAGTCAGTTTATAGCTGCCTTATGATTGGAGTAAGGTAGGGGATTATCTTGAAATGTCCTATTCTACTATGAGGGCAAAAGCTTATTCTGATGTGTGTTAGAAAAGTGTGAAAAAAGTGAAAAAAATTGAGATATATTATTATGAATAAGTAACGACTTAGTTATCGTCGACTTTATCCCCAGTATAAACTGAAGGATATGTTGTAGGGATTATCCTCTGAGTCTGTCAGAAATGTTTTAGATATTCTCTACTATTTCTTTTTGGGATATGTATGTTTTGTAAAGTGCCTGTTATAATTTTTGAATATTTCTAACTTAGATGGGAAACCGGGCTAGTTTTGGTTTGAATAACTTTCAAATTGTGGATCTTAGTGGAAGTTTATTATGGCTATGCACACACTCACTCGGGTGAACTTCTAAGTTATTGAATATACTTAATATTTGTATAGATGTTTATTTCTCTCGAGCTTGACTTTGTTTTGTTTTGCTCGGGGACGAGCAAAAAGATAAGTGTGGGGGTGTTGTTTAGGGTCAAATTATAGTGATTTTCACATATGTTTTATATATCAATTTCCCTCATATTTGGATTATTTTCATAGGAATCGAGCTTATAATTGATTAATTGAGTAAATGAGGTTTTTAATGGTTAAATATGAAAACGTATTGATTTATGTGCTTAAATGATTATTTTATGTTATTTTGGAATTGTGTTATGTTTTGGTATGTTTTCCTATTGTTGTAGATACTCAATTATGTTGGAAAAGGTGATCCTAAAAGGCTAAATTCGAGATGGAAGAGGATCAATTAAAGATATGGAAGAATAAAAGAGATAATGAAAGAAATCAATCAAGATAAAGATGGAAAAATCAAGAAATTCGATGTCAAGGCAAAGCGAACGAAGTCCGCATCCCGTCCATTCCAGGCGGGCGTTTAATAAAGTGAGCGAGCGTTCGAATTGTAATTCACATACAGAGAGAGTTCGGGACGCTAGGTGAATCAAGCGCCCATCCTCCGTCAAGCATCCTGGACGGGCGTCCATAAAAGCGGACGGCGTCCACCGCCGACTTTGAGCGGCCGACTTAAAACTCTATTTAAACAGCCATCGCCCCAACCCTAAATCATCCATGTTTTTCTTCACATCAAAAAGAGAGCTCAGCCGCATCTTGGAGAGTTGAAGGCCGGTCACCCGAGCCTTGTGCTCGGGTGAACCGAGGTTAGATTAGGAGTAGATTAGTTCGTTTTTCTTTTCCGTTTCTTGGATCAATCCTTGTCCAATACTATGTGAGTTTGTTCTCAATTTATTCAATTCCAGTTTTATTTCATGGTCTTGGTTCTTTTTGTATCTTTCTTTGTGCTCATGATGCCATGAGAATAGATTGGAAAATTAGTTTTCTATTGATGTTTACAATACGGAAGTTGCGTAACGTTAGATCACCATAGAAAGATAGGATTTTTAATCGTTAATGATGACAAGTTAATCGATTAATTATCTAGGTTGTTAGATTCTAAAATACGAGAGTTAACCTGAATCTACACCGAGTTTTGTATTGAAAATCAGTTTCAACTTACGAGAGAGTAGAGATTGATAAATTGGATTTACTAAGGAATTAGGAATCCATAGCTTGAGATTAAATTCACTAAGGAATTAGGAATTTGTGTCTCGTGAAAAGGTGAAGCCACAAATCGAATTAGAATCATGAGATTAACTAGGATTGAGATCACATAGGTTTGTATATTGGTTGTTTGATCCCATGTCTTTAGTTTAGATTGTTTTTATGTTTCTTAGGTTAGATTTATCTTGATTGTTCTTTTCTGCTTTTTATGTTTTGCTCTTTCGTTTCTTTTGTTTATTCGTTCTTTGAGTAACAATTGGTAGGATTAATAAAATTAGATTCAACATCCCAATTCCCTGTGGATCGACCCCTTACTCACTTCGCTCTACTATCAATTACCCGGTATTCGGCCGGTTAGGAGTTAGTTTTGCATGGTAGTTAGGGTTTATAAATTTTCTTTTGTTTTTAATGATGCAAAATCCTCCCAACAAAAGTGGCGCCGTTGCCGGGGAATAGGTGTCATGTTGAATCTAGTTTTGTTAGTTCTCGATTTTGTTACGTTTTATTTTTGTTTTTAATAAAAGTAGCGTATACCAAGTTGAGAGTTTTTATTTTGCCGTGTTTCGATGACCGTTAGGTTAAGAATGTGCAAAAGTTTTTTTACTCAACTTGTTTTACGTGAAGTTTATATGTTTATGTGTTACCTAGTCTAACCCCATGCTTAATTTGATAAAATTTGTTGTCTTTGTGATCTCAGTTGCTTTGTTTTTACTACTAAAACGAAACTAAAAAAGATAAAATAAATCGACAGAGGATTGTCACCCAAAGCCGTGAAGGATAAAAGCGATAAAAACTAAATCTAAACTACTAACTATAAAAGGAAATAAACAAGAAGATGAACATGGAGATTAACAATGAACAAACAAAATCATCCAATCCTTCAAACCCTCTATCTCTATCTAAGGTTATCTTGTGATGATTAACTAAAGATGTGGTTCACCTAATCAAAAGTATGAATCCTACTTCCGTAGATAATTCGTCTATCAATCAAAACAAGGTGTAAGATTTATTCAAATCTAGCAACCTAGATAATCAACCTATCAACTTCCGTTATGTCAAGGTTAAAAATCCAATCTTTCCTATGGTGATCTAAGGTTTAACATGACTTCCATCAAAATCAAACATCGATAAGCAACCATCTTCCGATATACGTCGCATAACAAATAATCGCATAGGAAAAGATACAACTTTGAGATAAAATCATAAAACAAACTTAAATAAAAGTAGATAAAACCTGAAGAAAAAGATTCAAATTGTTTGAACAATTGCATTTTCAAGCATGGAGTACATCGCAAAGACAAAAGCAAGAAAAGCAAAATAAAAACCTAATCGACTTGCCCCAAACCTCCCCAACGAAAGCTGGGCGCCTAGGGTTTGCCTCTTATGATGGTGTATCAATGAGATCGAATAATGTGTGTTTTAGGGTTGAAATCGCGCTGCTATTTATAGGAGAAATAGGTCGGTTTTCAGCATGTCGGCCGTGGACGCCCGTCCACTCGACTGGACGCTCGTCCAAGAATTCTGGACGCAGGTGGACGCCCGTTTGCTATGGCGTCTAAACTCTCTGAATCAAAAACTCCTCCTGGACGCCAGTCCACTTATTTGGACGCCAGTCCACTTTGGACGGGACTTGGACGTGCGTTCAGCTCTTTTTCTTCCAAATTAATCTTGATCTTCATTCCAACTTCATCTCTATCTCTTCCCTTCCATGCAAATCATCACTTGAACATCTTTTAAGCTCCTTTCACCTCATGCAAGCGTACCTACATCACGATAAAACCATGCAAAATGTAACATCTTACATCTAAAGATATTTATCCAATAAAATCACATAATTAACCCGATTTTGAACTTTAATACTTCTAAAACTCATTTGCTCAATATTTCAATATAAAGCTCGATTTCTATGAGAAACATACGAATATGGAGAGAATTGTTACAAAATATATCCTTATAAAACGTATAAAATCACCCTTAACAACTCCCCCACACTTAAACCTTGCTCGTCCCGAGCAAGACAAAACATAATCAAGACTCGAGACATATAAACACTTATGCAAATATAAAACATATTCAATAGTTTAGAGGTTCACCCAAGTGTGTGTGCATAGCCATGATAAATTTCCACCAAATCCACACTTGAAATTGATTCAAGCAAAACTAGCCAACATCCCATCTAAATCAGAAATATAAAAACGATTATAACATGCACCTCACAAAACATACTTATTCCGAAAAGATAATAGGGAGCATTTAAAATATTTCCGACACACTTAGAGGATAGTCCCTACAACATATCTTTCAGTTTATACTGGGGATGGTCAGAAGATAACTAAGGTTTCCAACCATCTTTTCACATTACCATTCACTAATTTTTCTTAAAGTTCAATCAACTCCACATATATAGCATATATGCCTCATTCCCAAAGAATAGGATGTTTCGGGATAACACCCTAGTGGACTACTATCATCGAGCGATGGGAGCTATTAACCTCATAGTGGTATAGGACATTTCGAGATAATACCCTACCTTACTCCAATCATAAGGCAGCTTTTCCTAACTGTCGTGAGCTTTTAGCCATCATAGTGGAATAGGACATACGTGGTATACCCTACCGCACCCAAATCATCGACTAGCTTTCGACACACACAAATAATTTCATATTAATTCAACTTTTTCACTTTGACAATAGCTACGTGTTACTTATCACATTCAAACCTCTAGATATTCACAGTATATCATACTTCGGAACTAAATACAAACTATCATAAATCTCACGATATTCACGTAGCACTAAGCACATGACTTATAAGATAATCAAAAATCACTAATCCAAAACGGGGTATAACTTTATAAAAATAGCTCATCGTTCACTATGGCTCGTGAAAAATAATTCGGGTGAATCAACTAACTTACGGAACATATGATATAAAGCATAGATGACTATCGAAAATAACGAACATCGCATCGAATTGCCTACTCGGGACAAAACAAAAACAAAAGTGTCGAATTTTTTTAAAAAATTAAGCCTATTTTTGCACAGCACCATCATATATCAAGCAAATGGTAGATACATAGCGATCATTCCCCTCCCCCACACTTAAAAATCAACATGTCCTCATGTTGTGCAGAATGAAAAAGAAAAAGAAAACTTAGCTGATTGTAGTTCGAATGGGGCAATGCTGGAGGTGGCGTACGTCCAATCCAGAAATGCTTGAGGGAATCAGTAGACTGTGGACCATCCACCGGAAAACTGGCTTCATCTAAAAGCTCGCAATTGCTATCACAAATATCCTGCACACTTGAAAAGCAAAGAAATACCTCGGGGGATACAAGGGATTAAACCATATCGCGCAAAAGTGATAGAGATAAAGATAAGAGGAAATCATAAGCAAAACAACACTTCGACCCTGTATAAGCCTAGGACGGCTGACTGACAAAAACAAACACAATCCTAATAAAACTGAACTAAAATAACGACAAACAACTAAAGAAAGAAACTAATATAATAAGGGATATCTAGGATGCCTCCTAGTAGCGCTAATGGTTATTGTCGTTAGCTCGACACATTGTAAGCTCAGCCTGGATCAGGCCATTTAACCTTTCTGCCAGCCACTACCTCGTTTAAGCTCCGGTCCGTAGTGTGGCTGCAGAAACAGCATCTAACGCATGGGGTTAAATCTTTGAAAGCTCTCCATACCTTTTTAAGTTTCCCCATGGTTGCATTCTTTCTTCTCCGGTTCCTCTGATGACGTTTAAGTTGTCGCTCCCTTTCAAACTCTTCCATATCAGCACTACCTGCTAGAACATCTTCAGATTTAACACAACCGTCATCCTCAGAAAACAAATCGGGTGAAAACTCGTCAAAATGGTTGACTTCGGAAGTCCCACACCCGAGGATTTCGAGGAATTTAACAATCAAAGGCTTTTCTTTATGTTCACCTATATAGTGCTTGCACCTCGACCATTAACTCGGACGGTTGATCACCATAACCTCGTAATTCTAGCACACCTCCAGGAATGATTTGGAGAATCTCGAAAGGACCGGACCAACGTGTCCTCAACTTGCCAGAAACAAATGCAACCTGGAATTGTAGAGTAACACTTGCTCACCGACCTTGAATTCTCTCTTCTTTATCTTGGCATCGTGGAGGAGTTTCATCTTCTCCTTACTAATCTGGCGCTTTAAAGCTTGGAGTCTGAATTCATCCAATTCATGCAATCTGCTGCGAGCGGTGTTTGCCACGAGATTGGGAATCGAAGTTAAGAAACTTCGCCAGCCCAAGACGCCTGTGCTCTAACTCGATTGGCGGATGGCATGGCTTACCGTGAACCATTTGATATGGCGATGTACCCATAGGGGTCTTATAGGCGATCCTATATGCCCAAAGTACATCGTCCAACTTCGAACTCGAGTCTTTTCTATGACTATTCACCGTCTTCTCCGAGATTTTCTTAAGACTCGGTTGCTTCGCTCAACTCGACCACTAGTCATCGGATGATATGGTGTGCGCTTTTATGGCGAACGCCATACTTCTCGAGGACTTTTTCCAAAGGTCGGTTGCAAAAGTGTGTCCTTCATCACCGATCAAGGCACGTGGACATCCAAACCTCACAAAGATGTTCTTCTTCGAAAATTTCATGACCGTTTATGATCATTGTGAGGAGTGGCTATTGCCTCCACCCATTTCAAACATAGTCAACGCAGACTAAGATGTATTTGTTGCCACAAGATGATGGGAATGGTCCCATAAAATCGATGCCCCAAACATCAAAGACTTCGCATTCAAGGATGGGTTTCAAAGGCATGTCAAATCGCCTTGTCAAAGCTCCGGTTCTTTGACAACGATCACAAGCTTTGAAAGCTTCGTGTCTTTAAAGATCGTTGGCCAATAAAAACCGGATTGAAAGATCTTCGCAATCTGTTTTCCAAGGACCAAAGTGACCACCGTGGGTCCACTATGGCATTGCTTTCGATTATATCGCGTTGCTCGATTCGAGAACATCTCCTAAGCAAACCATCTTTGCAGATCTTGAACAAATAAGGTTCATCCCAAACGAAATATTTCATATCGAGAGAAGAACTTCTTCTTCTCCCGATCGACATCTCGGGTCAAGGTAGCGGGCATGAAGGTAATTCACAATGGACGAATACCATGGAATATCGAGGAGCGGCCATCGATCAACATGATGTTTTCTAGAGGAAAGTAAAGATCTATATCTTCGAGATCACCCTTTTCCTCACTTATCATCCTAGAGACATGATCCGCCACTACGTTCTCACTTGCCTTCTTATCTTTGATTTGAACGTCAAACTCTTGGAGGGTCGGTATCCAACGCATGAGCGCGCGTTTAGCTTCCTTTTTGGTCATGAGATATCGCAAAGCGGCGTGGTCACCCACACAATCACTTGAGCACCCGACAAGTAACTCACGAAACTTATCCATAGCAAAGACTACGGCTAATAATTCCTTTTCGGTGGTTGTGTAGTTAACTTGAGAAGGATTCGATGTGTGGCGGCATAATAGATAGGTCGGAACTTTCCATTAAGCTTTTGCCTAAAGACGCACTCAACAAAGATAGTTGGATGCATCGCACATAAGCTCAAAGGTAAGTTCCAAATCGGGTGAGATAAGAATTGGAGCGGATATTAACCGATTCTTGAGCTCCTCAAACGCTTGCTTGCGGCTATCATCAAAATCGAATTCAACGTCTTCCTTTAGTAAGGTAGACAGGGGCTTGGCGATCTTCGAAAAGTCCTGGATGAACCTCCTATAGAAGCCGACATGTCCGAGAAAACCTCGGACTTCCCGAACATTCTTAGGGTAACTCATCTTCTCAATAGCTTCTACCTTGGCCCTATCTACTTCTATACCTTTGGCGGACACTTTGTGGCCAAGGACTATACCTTCATCTACCATGAAATGGCATTTTTCCCAATTAAGCACTAAGTCCTTTTCCACACATCTTGACAACACCCGATCAAGATTATCGAGGCAATCATCGAAGGAGTAACCAAAGACCGAGAAGTCATCCATAAAAATCTCCATGCACTTTTCAACTAGCCCGTCAAAGATTGCCATCATACACCTTTGAAAGGTGGTGGGGCATCTGAGAGACCAAATGGCATCCGCTTTGTGGCGAATGTACCATAGGGGCGGTGAAAGTGGTCTTCTCTTGGTCAGCAGGATCGATGGGTATCGGAAGTATCCCGAATATCCATCCAGAAGCGATAGAATCGTGCCCCGCCAGGCGCTCAAGCATCCGGTCAATGAATGGAAGGGAAATGATCTTTCGGTGTGACCTCATTGAGCTTTCGATAATCGATACATACTCTGTATCCCGTAACGAGCCTCAATGCTATCTCTTCGCCCTTCTCATTCTTTTCAATAGTAATTCCACCTTTCTTGGGGACCACAGAGTCGGGGACACCCACTCACTATCAACAATGGCGTATATGATACCCATATCTAGAAGCTTAATGATTTCCTTCTTGACTACTTCTTGCATGTGAGGTTGAGCCTTCTCTCGAGGTCAGTCTAACTCGTTTTGCACCCTCCTCGCCTTGATCTTGTGCATACAGATGTCGGGAGATATCCTCGGATATCTCCCACCGCCCATCCAAAGGCTTTTTCATTTTTGCGCAAGACGTTTAACAGTTTAAGCTCTTCTATACGAGATAGCTTGGCGAGAGATGATCAAAGGAAGCTTGTCACCTTCTCTTAAAAACACATACTTAAGATGTTTAGGTAACGGCTTGATGCAAATCTACGGGAGGATCCTCTGGACTTGATTTAAGATCGCCACTCTTCAACTCAACATCGCGAGCTTACTTAGTGGTCCCACTGCCAAGGCTTCTTCTCTTAGCTCATCCTCAAAATCACCGCTAACCGGTCTAGATTGACCACACCATGATTATTCGGATTATCGATCAATCGCTCATATTCTCGCTTCTACACCAAGACTTGCTTATCCATGAAGTCATTGAAGTCATCGACGTCTCCTCAATGGAAAAGCCGGTTGGAGAACCGGAAGGTACTTGAATAGATTTAAACGCTATAGCTCACCTCTTGGTCACCAACTCGGATAGTTACTTTCCCACCATCACAATCGATGAGGGCTCTAGTCGTAGATAGGAAAGGTCTTCCAAGAATCGAGAGGACATTTTCATTTTTCTCCATATCTAAGACATACCAGTCCAACGGGAAGGTAAACCTACCCACTTGAACCAATACGTCCTTTAGGATCCCCGAGGCTTTCTTTGAAGATCTATCGTGACTGCAAGTTCATGGTAGTGGGTTCTAGAAGATTCTCGCAAACCAAGGCGATTGCAAACGGACAATGGCATCAAGGCGATGGATGCACCCAGGTCACACAAGGAATTGGGAAGACTAGACCTCCCATCCGCAATGTGAGCACAAATTTGCCTGGTCGCTTCTCTTGGTTGGTAAGTCTTGATAATTGACCGAGAGAACACTCCTTACCAATTGCTTGATCCATTCCTCGCTAACTTCTTCTTGGAAGAAACAACATCCTTTATGAATTTGGTGTACTTAGGCATCTCTACCAAGACATCGACAATGGAAGATTTACACGAGTATTTTTCAACAAATTAAGCACCTTTTCATACTTCTTATCTTCGCTCAATGGGATGTTGCTCTTTCTAGGTGGAAAGGGAAGCTTTTTCAAATCCTCCTCGGAAAATACTTTCTTCGAGGCTAACTAACGGCCTTGTCTTCCAAATCTTTCCATCGAACCGTCTTTTCATTCTTTTTGCTAGTCGTGGATCACCACCGACTCTCATTTAACTCATCACTCCTCGTGGATCACCCACGAGGACTTCCAATGATTCTTTATTCCTCAAGGATCACCACTTGAGGAATCTCAACTCTTTCTTCATCGGGGATCGCCACCGATTTGCCTTCTGCGGCCGAGGGGATGATGGGTGCTCAATTTCCCTCCCCTTATCGGCGGCGGGAGGGGCTAGTGGTTTCCACAGAAGCCGGGGGACCACCAACTTGAGAACCACTTAAGTTCATCGCCTGACCGCCTCCTCTTTACCGTATTGCATTATTGGCACGAGGTCGGTGCATTGGCTATTGCTTAAATCGGCGTGAGCGACTTGACCGCCTTTTGGGTTTCTCTCAAGAAATCGGCGGATGCCCTGGGGTCTTGACGCTAGTTGCTCGACCAATTGCCTATTTGTCTCTCAAGATTTTTATTGTCCTGCTTTGCTCCTCCAACTTGGTTTCGAAATTGTTGGATTGGGAGGGTCCTTGAGAGTTCTGATGATTTTGAGGGAGTGGCTGACTTGGCTGACTTTGGAATGCAGAATTAGAATTGGCGGGCCAATTCTGATCGAACCTTTGTTGTGGATTGGCGGGCCAAAACGAGCGTTTACTCAGCGTCCAGGCATTCTGGACGGGCGTCCACAAGACCAGACGAGCGTCCGTTGCCGACTTAACCCCAACCGACTTGAAACTCTATATATAGCAGCAGCCTCTCAACCCTAATTGATACCGCATAATTTAGATCGCAATTTTACACCAAAAAGCTGCGGCCAGAACCCTAATTCCATAGAGATGAACTTCTCCAACCCAACAATCATCTCCAACATGATTGTTGGCTAAAAACCTTGCAGTGAGTCGACGGAGGAAGCCTATCAACCACACAAACCAACTAGAGGAGTTCGATGCTTATGTGTAGTGAGTTTATTTCATAGTTTTTCATTACTTTGGATCTGTTTTATGTTGTTTAAGTTTTATTGAATTAAGATTTGATGAAACGATCTACGTTTATTTTATGCTTGAATCAATATATGGAAGTATGTTTATTTGAGTTTGATTTTATTCAAAGTAATGCATCTAATTGTGTTATAAGAGATTATGCATGATTAGTTGAGTAAGAGTTTGGAAACAATCTCGTGATTTCGTGTTGATTGCATGTTTAGTTTGTTTGAAAAGATAAACGAAACCCTAAAATTTGGTTGTAGAAATTCAATTGAATTCATGAATAAATCACTACTAAAAACTATGTCTTTTTAATCACCATCTAGTTGGGGTTGTTGGTTGATAGGTGGAATCTAGTCGCCTTGCTGTGTTTTCCCTCAATTGTTTGAATTAAATCGTTTAGATTAAGCTTAGTTAAGTTCTAGTTTGATAAACCCTAGTTTCCTGCTGTTTTTCTGCAATTTTCTGCTTCAGTTCGTAGTAGACGCTCGTCCGCAATAGCAGACGCTCGTCCGTTAGATTCCGTTTTCAGACGCTCGTTCACCAAAGTGAACGCTCGTCTGGCTTTCTGTTTTCTTATTTTTCTTGCTTGTTTTTACTCTTGTTTTAGTTTTAATTCTTAGATTTAGGTTTTAGTTAGTTTCAGCCTTAGTTTAGTAGTTTAGATAGATAATTGTGACATAATCGTTAGAATAATTGTTCCTTGATCCGATAAACATTCCACTCCCTTAGGACGACCCGATAACATCCTTTACTACGATCCTTATACTTGGGATGTTTCGGTTTATAAATTATAAAACTAGTTTTTACCGAACACTGTTCAAAAAAAAAAAGAGCCACATGAACTTTATTAGGTGTAGTCTTTATCCTAATGGCTTTTTAAACTTATAAATAATCTATGTTTATTAGTTAGTAGATCATCTTGTAATCAAAATTATCTCTCATTTTATGAATCAAGTTTGGAGTTTGGACTAGCTCTTGTTATCTTATCTTGACTGTATACACTTTTATGTCAATTGGAAGGTGACTTTCATCCAACACTTGTATGCCAACTTACTCTTCAAATTCCCCGGTGGTTGCATTTCTTTGAAAAAACATTCAATTGCATCGACCCATTCAAGAAGATATCTCTTATTGTTTTCACCTGCTACAAGCGACCTTGACGATCAGAACTAGTCTGACCGGTGGTAATTCTATTTTTTAGATACTTTTTCAAACCTATTGCCGATACTAAGTAGTTTTTTATGATTACATCGGAAATAATCCGGCGAAGGGAGATAAAACATTTTTTTAGTTTTTATGACCCGGCGTTTGTGAACTTTGCTCGCAACATTCCAGAAAGCACGGCCAGTGGATTCTGTCAAGGACAGGATTGGATGTGCTGCTTATGTGCCAATCCCTCTATGGGCATCTTGCCATTGAAAACGGGAATATACGATCTGACCCAACGTTGGTTAGCTTTCTCTCACAACACTTCTCCGATAGTCCCCAGCTGTAGGAGGGCGATGTAACTCTCGCCTAGCTCACCCGAAACTTGTGATGTCATCTCCCTTGCAGAAACGAGGTAAAACTCGTCCGTAACATGAAGAATCAAGCAGCAAGTTGTTAGGATCAAGCGCAATTGTTGGGTGAATCACTTCTTTGTGGAGCCACCAAATGATAAAATAAATAAATAAAAGAAGGGAAAATTCAAAATATCCCATTTGTATAAAACATATTTTCCTATACACCCCCTTTTTTTCAAAAAAAATTCATACCTATCGCTCTAAAATTCGACGGTACTGCTCTAAACTGGATGGTACCCGCTCTGCCCGCTGTAAACGTCGACGGTACCACCATCATTTTCGACAGCACCACATATAAATTAAGGGGGAGTGGTTTAAAAGGACAAAAAAAAGAGGAAAATAGGAATCAGGACAGTAGAAATGTAAATTGGGTGATAAGGACAAATCTACTGTTCATAACCCCAAATCCACTATTTGTTGCAGTGAAACTGACCTCAAATCCATTGTTTGCTGCAGTGGATATGTCCTTTTTACCTAGAAAAATATTTCACTTTATCTTCACATATTTCTATGTTCAAATTGTCCTTTTTGACAATAAACCCATTAAAGTGGACGGGACTGCAGACAAAATGGACCATTACCGTCCAAGAAACGATTTTCACCATTCTCATCCATATTTCACTGTTTTTCCCTATTCAAACTCAATTTTTTACGGGTTTTCTCCTTCTCTTCCTCCTCTTCTGGTAGACTCCTCCGCCGTCATCCTCTCTATCCGGCATCCTTCTTATCATTCATCTGCCTCCTCTCTCCATTAAAGCTATATTCATTGTAGAAAATGTAATCTTACCAAGATTTGACTGAAAAATTAAATTTTCATCAACGTAAATTCAGCCATTGATCCGGCTTGGTGGTTTGAACTACTCGATCAATCAAAGATTCCGCCATTGAAGAAACATTGTTGTAGCAAAGGTGTGTGAATTTTTTTCAGTTTTTTTTTCTATTATGTTCTACATTTTCAATTTTTATTTTTATTTTATTGTTATGAACGAATTCATCCATTGAAGCAACCTTGGTGTTTCGCAAACTTGTGTGTATGCATTCCGATTTTTCACTCGAATTTTTTTCAATTAACGTTTTTCGATTTTTCTGTTGATTTTTTTTGTGTCTGAATCAGCTGAAAAATCGAAAACAAAAAACCAGTTTGGAAACACCAAGGATTCTTTAATGGATGAATTCGTTCATATCAATAAAATAAAATAAAAAATGTAATCAAACACCTTTGCAACAACAAGGTTTCTTCAATGGCGGAATCTTCAATTGATCGAGTAGTTCAAACAACCAAGCCGGATTCAATGGTTGAATTTACATTGATGAAAAATTAAAATTTTCAAACAAATCTTGGTAAGATTGCATTTTCTATAATGGATATAGTTTTAATGGAGAGAGGAGGCAGATGAATGATAACAAGGATGCCGGAGAGAGAGGATGACGGCAGAGGATTCTGCCGGAAGAGGAGAAAGAGGAGGAGAAAACCTGTAAAAAAATCGAGTTTGTATAGGGAAAAACGGTGAAATATGGATGTGAATGGTGAAAATAGTTTCTTGGATGGTAATGGTCCAGTTTGTCTGCGGTCTGATATATGTCAACCAGATAATATATTTCACTCCATTTTTATTTCATTTTCAAGAGTTATAATGAAAGTTTACATAAAAAATAATAAATATCATATTAATATAATATAATTTAAAAAAATATTTAGATTTCATAAATTTCCAATAAACAGAATTAATTTATTTACATGTGGTTTTCTCGTTTTATTTTGTACAGATACACCGTGATGAAATCCTAAAGTCATAGCGTTAAACTCGGCAAAAAGGATTTACAAAATCAAAATCTTATCATTTCCCTAGACAAGATCAAATATTATCTGACATTATTTGACAAGACCCGGCGTAGACCGGGTATATACTGGTCTACGCCGGAGTGCATCAAGATTTGGGGACTATTTGGGCATTTAAGACGCATTAAATGAGTCTGACAACCTCTCCACATGCCAAGATTCCGGCGCAGACCGGAGGGATGCCGGCGTACGCCGTAAAGGACCCCACTCAGAATTATTTTCTCTACTATTTACGATAAGAGACGGTTCCTATATATATGTATACTACCAAAGGAGGAAGGAGAATAATCGATCTTGAAGACAAAAAGAAAAAAAAGGCTTATATAGCCAAAATTATTAATATCACTCATAATTACCTTCATCATATTATGATAGTTTATAAGTATATGTTAGGCGGTCGAATACAACTCAGTTGATAAACACCAGATATAAAAGCACTCAGCTTTATGCTAACTCAACGATTGTATTGGTAACTTTCTAATTTTATTTTTTATTATTAATCTGATTATTATGAATGCTAATTTGAATATTTTAGTATTTGTAATAATGAGTAGCTAAACTTATAACTAGCCAGGGCAATGTAATTGAATTATTTTGGTCGCTTTTTGTTGAACGGATGATGATTATGTAATGTAAATTTTAACTTCGGTTGTGCTGAATCTTTTTCTACTTAAATTGATTGTTAGCTCGTATTGGAGTAATTAACCAATATTGGCACACACACACTTAATTAATACCGAACGGAAACATTAAGTGTGAGAACGAGGTAGAAAAACCGGAAGGTAAAATTGGCCGTTTGACGGAATCTTATTTCTTATCCGGGGAAAGATTAGTTGTACTCGAGAGTTTATCATGTCAATTCATTAAGTTTAGGGCTCTTAAACCAAGAAGGAGGCATAGAACAATTTCGAACACTCGTATGAGGAGAAATTGTTAGAATACGGAGTGCACTGTTTCACACAATTGAATACCCTTATGAGACATGATGCTGAAGGAGAGAGGAGCAGGCTTGGAGGAGCAGAGAAAAAAAAACGATGAACGGAGAAGAAGGGGCTGGACTACGGAAAGGGGAAAAAAGGATCGGGAGAATCAAATTCTCAACGCATGGATACCATGACAGATAATATTTGGTAAACGTAATTTCATTTTGATACGTATATGATGCAGTATGTATATATATATATATATACAATTATGGGAACAATCTATCGAATTCGAGAATAATCTACAATAGATACACATATTCGTATTAAATACAAATGATACGCAACATCTCCTAATAGAGGCCATAGATTGGATAATTCAACACTTGAATGCAATAATAAGGGTGGATGATATTTGTTTCTAGTCGTGAGTGGATCTCTGTAATGGTTGTTTAATGTAGTGTGTGTAGTCATGTATTCTGGGTGGCAGCTGCTATCACCAGAGCAGATCTGCTCCTGCCAGAGCAATCTACCATAATTGCCCCTCCTTTTTTTTTTATTACTTCGGGAATATGAATTGACTGACGCATCATTTCCGTCTCTTTAGTAATATGGGTCCCAGCTTTTCTTTCTTATTTTATTTTTTTAATTATAAAAGGAGAGAACACATTTGTAGTAATGATTATCTTGAATAAAATTTTCAAATGATATTCTAAATTTTTTCTTCGGTCCTAAATGATATTTTAAATTAAACACATTTGAGACATTTTGGAACTCATAAGATTTAATGAGACATCAATTAATGTGTTGTCTAGTCAATTAAAACTTAACTAATTTACCTTTTTAACCTTTTTATATGTAGTATTATTTTCACAATATTTAAGAGACATCAATTAATTAGTTGGGGCAATTTAGGCAATTAAAGCAAAAACTTTAAGTCTATTTTGAGTTATGGGACTTATTTTGGGACAGCCAAAAAAGAAATAAGTCCCAAACAAATTGGGACGGAGGGAGTAGTTTTTAAGTTAAATGTTTGCACACATTAGATTGTAGATTAATGTCATAACATTTAAATGAAAATTTTAAAATATACTCCCTCCTGCAGGCGATTTAGCTGGCGATGAGGGATGGTCAATCATCTAAGGCTCTCTATGATCACTTTTGAGACAGACTGCTTGCCTTGTGTATAAGCTATTTTGCAGCCGTCGGACGATTTTTCTGTATCCAGTTGTTTAGCACGACTGCCTAGCTCTTCTACCGTCCTTTGTGTATACTTCTTTCTCGTTTGTTAAGCGGACTGGGAATTTTCCGGCTCCTTTGTTAGCTAGGCATAGTTTAGGCCACTCTGGTCTTATTGCTTGGGGTGTAAATTCCCTCATTATGTAATTTCTGGCGCTATTGCGGACTTGGTTTGAGTTAATATATGCTATCCTTTTTATAAAAAAAATTAAAATAAAAAAAAAACTCCCTCCATTCGTAATTATATGTCGCAGTTGTCAAAATCGTAGTTACGTTTTCAATACATATTTTAATACTTTTTTCGCTTTTCAGTATTACTTTTCAACTTTCTAAACACATTCAACCTATTAATCTTTCATATTCATTACATCACTACACTTTTCAAGATTTTTTTTGAGTACTCATTTTCTTAATTTGTGTTTTTTTTTTCTCAAACGCAACATATAATTAGGAACGGAGGGAGTAATGTAAATACAACAATGCAAGAGTATTATCCAAAAAAAAAAAAAAAAAACAATGCAAGAGTAATACAATAATAAAAAATTTTCCTCAAAAAGAAAATTTATGAGATTGACAATCTAATAATGGTAAAAGGATATTAAAAACGTAATAAATATTTTTTTAGAATCCGAACGAAAAATAGATAAAGGTACAATTTTTATTAATTTTGTTTTTACTTAAAACCCCGATATCCGAAACCAACTGATAATAGATAAAGGTACAATTTTAATTAAGTTTTTGATTGAAATTTATTGTGTATTATGCAAATAAAATGAATTTTATAAATTATGATGTCAAAAAATAAAAACACGAAAACTTAGTTCATTCAGATCAATACAAGTTCATAATCAATTCAAATGTAATAAGAAAATATGATTAAGCAAAGGCTTTCAAGGAACCAAAAATAAAATACAATTAGTATGTACGGTTGAAAACCTTAAAAATGCGTTTAGGAAAAAGGAAAAAAAAATATTTGAATTGCAATGTACTGTAGTAGCTGTGTAAGAAAAATGAAAAGGAAAAGAAAGAGGTTTGCGTGAAAGAACAATAACACAGAAGGGCATTTATGATAAATAGCTCTGGCAGGAGCAGATTTGCTCTTGCAATAGCAGCTGCCATTCTGGGTAGCTGAAGCGTGCAAGGTGTGGTCAAATTTGATTTTGTCCTTGATGGTCTGGTTAAAGTCGTATGGGTTATGGTGTGTCCTTGTTGTACTTGTTAAATAAAGGAAAATGATACATCCAATACATATAGTGTGAAATGGATATACACAATACATATTATTATCCACAAATTAAAATGTACTACTTTAAATTTATGGATAAGATACGTGTCGTGTAGTGTATGTACACTACACACTATTTATAGTGAATATATAATTTTGAAGATAAGACTAGTGTAATTATATAATAAATGCCATATGAGAATTTCCTCTGAGGAGTCCCTATCTTAGAATTTCCCGGTAGAAAGACGTTGGAGATAAGACTTGCCTCAAAAACCAACACAAGAATGGTCTATATATATAAAATACTCCATCCGTTTCTATTCAATTGTCGCGCGTAGTTGTCAAAACACATGTATTAAGGAGAGTAGTTAATGCTTTGACTTAATATCGAAATGACAATAACACTCTTTAAATATAATAAATACAATGCTGTTTTCAATCTCTCACCATTTAATAAATAAGGGTAGATGTAGAAAAATATAATAAATAATATTTTAAAAATATAACTACGACATATAAAAAAAAAATATTTTTGACAATTACGACAGTTAAAAAGAAACGGAGGAAGTATAGATGAGATCATTAAAGATTGTGTTGGGAGAGAAGAGACGAGGGGGAAGAAAAACAAGGTGCATGGAAACAAGGGGCAATTCTTTGTACATGTCATCTCAAGTCAATACAATGAAGTCGATAGACTTAGGATCAGTTTTTGTTAGAATTCTAATTTAAATGTTTTTGAAAGTTCTTAAAAGTTTTAAGTTTTAATTGATTACACTATTCACCTTTCTCTCTAGTGTAATATGTGCTTTACGATTCAGCATGAAATAAAGTGTTTCTCCATAGTGAATCAGTGATCTCCACGAAGAAGTATACATGTCTTTATCACCCGGATTTGGACAAAATAAAGGAAAAACCGTGTTTATAAATTACAGAAAATCCTTATAGACAATGGGTTCTTATATTATTTAGAGTAGTGATATATCCACTACTCATCTTACCACTATATCTTACACAACACCATTCATTTTTTTGGGATCCATCACAATAAATAATTCACCACTTTAATCTATAGGAATAAAGCATGTAGTGGTTTTAGCATGTAGTGGTTTGTGCACTACACATTTATGTAGTGCACGTACCATTTACCTATTATTTAACTTCTTTAATGATGCAGGCTTCCAAAGTTTAAAAGCAGAACATTCTTTAATTGTCTTAATACGCGATGGAAATTGTTTGACACTTGCTGATGATGTTGTTTTGGTAGTGGATACTGACTGAGGGTGGTCTGGATGCGTCCACGTGTCATACGTCTAAGCCATATCTTATCCGGAAGTCGAGGCAGTCATATGTGAATCCGGTCGCCAGATCAGGTCCTAGGTCAGATAAAGATCAAATCCGGGATATGAACTCATCCTCAAGGGATTCCCCCAGATGGGCAATGGTCAGGACAATCAGGGCAGGCCCCTGATCAGGACAATCAGGGCAGATCCCTAGTCGGGACGGAACCGGTCAAAGACACGTTTCTTTATTAAAAGAGTTGTTATGTATAAATGTGAGACGTGGGTAGAATGCATAACTACCCACTAACTCCACTTTGATGCATAACCGCTTGAACTACGGTTGGGCTTGATTCCAAATACATATTTGGATACGTAGGCAACTTATCTTCTTAAGTTCAGTCCAAAAATAGAAATAAAACTACTCTCTCCTTTATCCTAGAGCAAGAAAAACCACAAAGCTTTTATATTTCGATTCCAGTTAAATCATTGGCGCTAGAAGGAGGGCATTTTTCTTGTTTCTAGACGCAGATTTGCTGAGTAGTTAAATATGCAACCGATGAAAAATCAACAGGATAAAGACCTAGCAAGTACAACGCAGAATTTGAAGAATTTGCAGGAGGTTCATCGTGATCACAGTCTTGAAAAACAACCTGAAAATCAACCAGATGCTCAGGATCCAGCTAGGCAGGTCTTAGTGGATGCCTTAAAAGCAATGGGGGCTGCTGAATTCCAGGCTCTTTTCGATAGTGTAAGGAAAGGAAAAGATATTGCATTAAATCCTGAGGAAAATGAACTGCATCCTTTAGAAGGAGCATCCCCACCAGTAAAAGAAAAGGACGGTTACAAAGATGTGGTTGAATCCAGTTGCCGGATTGTCAAGTGCAGAGCTCGCCAAGCGAATGAAGCGGCAATGGAGGAATTAGAAGCCCTGTTGGAGGATGAATTCAATTTAACCTCACCTTTTGCAGAGTAAATTGATGTCTATCCCTGTCCCAGAGGATTTAAGATCCCAAAAATCAGTTCATACGATGGAACAAAGGACCCTTACGATCACATGCATCAATACATAGCACATATGCACTTGTATAATGCTCCAGACGAGATGAAATGTAAGGCATTTCCCAGCACTCTTATCTGGGAGTGCTAGAGACTGGTTCAACAAATTACTAGCCAGATCTATCACCAGTTTTGCAGTGTTAACCAAAAAATTCATGAGTATGTTCATTGCTGCAAGACCCTTTCAAAGGAACAACACTCATTTGCTCACTATTAAGCAAAAATCTGATGAAACCGTTTTGCAGTTCATTAAAAGATTCAATACAGAGTCAACCTAGGTGGCTGACATAGATGATCAATTTTTGGTAGCCTTATTTGTAGCAGGACTACGAGAAGGCAGATTACATGCTAAGTTAAATGGAAAAAATCCTAGAACCATGGAGGAATGTTTAGCAATTGCCTTTAAGCACTGTCAGGGTGAAGAAGCCAACCGTGCTAAGCGCGAATTAGAAAAAGGAGATCACAAAAAAGGCAAGTCAGAAGAGAAATCTGATAAGAAACGTAAATCGGTCTGGGACCGAGTCCAAGAACCTATAACTGACAGGCTGGGTAAGAGAGGTGCTCTACAGGACAGGGATTTGATACCTTTGAATAGATCGCGAGAACAAGTTTTAGCTATAATGGAACGCAAAGGCATAGCACGAGTTCCACCCCTTATGAGAGGGCCAAGGGAGAAAATAGATCAAACAAAATTTTGCAAATTCCATCAGGATATTGGTCATGATACAGAAATGTGTAGAGAGCTGATTAGGGATATTGACGCTGCAGTCATGGAAGGTAGAATTGACGAGGTTGTTGATAGATCTCGAAATGAAGAGCCTAGGGGGCGTAGAGAGTTCAAAAGAGGGAACCATCAGAATGATAGGAACAGGAACAATGAACAGAGAAGGCACAGGAATCAGTCCCAAGATCATGCTGGGCAGATCGACAACAGACCAGTTAATACCATTAACACAATCATGGGAGGTCCGAGGCGATCAGATCAGAAGGAGAAGAAGATAGCAGATCCTGCGAATACAGATCAAAACTCTTGTAAGAGACAAAAGTTGTTAGGAGAAGTGAAGTATGGACCAGAGGACCCATTGCCACTAATCACTAACAATGAAGGGTTGGATATTGAAGCTTTCATCAGCAAGCATGTGGTAAAGATAATCTGCGTGGATACCGGAAGTGCCGTCAACATCCTGTATCACAGGGCCTTTCAGGCCATGAAATTAAAGGAATCGGATTTAACACCCGTATCTACCCCTTTGTTTGGATTTGCAGGTCCACATGTTCATCCCTTGGGTATGGTTACCCTGCCTACCACCTATGGCACTGGCCAAAGGGCAGGACCCTAATGGTAAACTACATTGTTGTTAAGGCACCGTCTGCTTATAATGTTATTATGGGAAGACCGGCGATTATCGATCTACGAGCAATCATTTCTCCAGCACATAACAACATGAAGTTTCCACATAATTCTGAGTCCATTGAATTGAAAGGCGATGTGGAAATTTCCAGGAGTTGTTACACATCAGTAGTCGATGAGAAGAAGTTCGTTTAGCAGGTAACGTTGGAGGAATTTTTACCAGAGGAAGACAAGACTTGGGTATCGGCAGACCAGACCGAGGCTGTTCAGGTTAGCGATCAGGGAACAGACTCATTGGTCAATGTGGGATCCTGGATTCCAGATCAATATAAAACGGCACTAACAGTCTTACTCCAAGAATACAAGGATGTTTTTGCATGGAACACATATGACATGCCTGGCTTATCACCAGATTTGGCAGTCCATAGCTTAAATGTGGATCCGAACAGGCCCTCTGTTCGACAAAAGAAGAAGCACTTTGCACCAAAGCGAATCTCGGTTATAGAACAGGAGGTTGCAAATCTCAAACAAGCCGGAATTGTCAAAGAGGTGATTTATCCAGAATGGTTAGTCAATCAAGTGTTGGTGAAGAAATCCGATGGCTCCTGGAGAATGTGTGTAGATTTTATAGACTTGAACAAAGCCTGTCCTAAAGACAGTTACACATCACCCAGGATAGATAGGCTGGCCGATTCAACTATAGGTTTTGAAATTTTTGGATTTCTGGATGCATATAAAGGATATCATCAGATTTTCATGGATCCAAAAGATGCAGAAAAAACAGCGTTCATCACCGAGTTCGGTATGTACTACTATGTGACCATGCCTTTTGGTTTAAAGAATGCATGTGCCACGTACCAGAGGGCAGTCAACCGAATATTCAGTGATCAGATTGGCAAGTCTATGGAAGTATATATCGATGATTTGTTGATCTAAAGCAGGTCTTTAGATCAATACTTGCAAGATGTGAGAGAAGTTTGCACTGTACTCCGAAAGACAAAAATGAAGCTAAACCCGAAGAAGTGCACTTTTGGAGCACGATCTGGGAGATTTTTGGGTTACATGATTTCAAAAGACGGGATTAGAGCCAATCCAGACAAGTTAGACGCTTTGAAAATGATGCCACCACTTACTAACATCAGAGAAGTTCAGAGGTTAACTGAGAGACTAGCAGCATTGAACAGATTCCTGTCACGATCAGCACATCGTGCATTGCCCTTCTTTAAGATCTTAAGGAAAGATACCCCATTTCAATGGGGGACGGATTGTCAAGAAGCTTTCGATGAATTGAAGAAGTATCTGTTGGAATTGCCAACTCTGACATCTCCCCAAGAAGGAGAAGTTTGTACCTTTATTTATCAGTTTGTGATGAAGCCATCAGCGCTGTCTTAGCAGGGAACACTTCAGAAGCCGGTGTATTACACGGGCAAGGTTTTACATGGGCCTGAAGTCAGGTATTCGGATGCAGAGAAGCTAGTCCTGGCATTGGTCTATGCCTCAAGGAAATTAAGGTCCTACTTTCAAAGTCATCTAATCATTGTTGTAACCGATCAACCTTTGAAACAAATACTGAGCAGGCTAGATACATCAGGTCGTTTAGCAAAATGGGTGGTCGAACTAGCAGGCTATGAGTTGGAATTCAGTCCGAGAACTGCAATAAAGGCTCAAGCGTTAGCAGACTTCTTAGCAGAGGAAAAGGCCATATCAATTGATCAGCATTTGTGCCCTAAAGAGTCAGGTCAATGGAAACTATTTGTTGATGGATTATCCAGTAAAAGCGGATCAGGGGCAGGTCTCCTCCTTATCAGTCCAAGGGGTGAAGAATTCCCCTATGCATTGCACTTCAAGTTTCAGGCAACTAATAATGAAGCTGAATATGAAGCACTGATCACAGGATTGATTTTAGCTCTGAAATTGGGAGTTCAACGTCTTCAAGTCTACAGTGACTCTCAATTAGTAGTCAATCACATAAAAGGAGAATACGAGGCAAAAGAAGAGCCCATGAAAAAATATTTGTCTCTGGCCAGGTCAAAGATTGAACAGTTTCAAGAAGTCCAAGTGGAGCAGGTATCCAGATCTCAAAATACTCGAGCGGACGCCCTGTCCAAGTTAGCTTCCAACTTCCTATCAGACAAAAAGGTTTTGGTTGAACAGTTAGATCAACGTAGCTATGAGATATCTGAGGTACAACCAGTTACACAGAGGGAAACATGGATGGACCCAATTGTGGCATATCTGAAGGATGGTCACCTGCCAGATGACAGAGGGCAAGCTTATAAAATACAATGTTTTTCGGATAGGTATGCCCTTTTTCGTGATGTCTTATATATAAAATCCTTCATATCCCCTTGGTTGCGGTGTGTAACCAGAGAGGAAGGCGATTACTTGTTAAGAGAAGTCCATTTGGGGATCTGTGGGAGTCATATGGGATCAAGAGCTTTAGCTCGGAAATGTAGGTTGTTTGGCTATTATTGGCCTAAAATGCAGCAAGATGCAAAGGCGTTAGTCTTGGCGTGCAGGACATGTCAGGTTCATGGTAACCTATCCCATCAGCCGTCTGAGAACCTAACCCCGATTCTCTCAGCCTGGCCTTTTGATCAATGAGGTGTAGATTTGGTAGGACCACTGCCTAAAGCACCAGGAAGTTACAAGTTTCTCGTTGTGGCTGTTGATTATTTCACTAAATGGGTAGAGGCTGAACCATTAACTACCATCACGGCCAAACAGATCCAAAAATTCTTGTGGAAGAACGTAATATGCAGCTATGGGATACCTAAGACCATAATCTCAGACAATGGTACTCAATTTGAGGACAGAGGGGTTAAGGACTGGTGTACTGATTTGGGCATAACCCATCATTTCACTTATGTTGGTTACCCACAAGCCAACGGACAAGTGGAACAAACTAACAGGCAGATCAAATTTGGTTTGAAGAAGAGGCTAGAACAGGAAGGAAAGCATTGGGTAGAACACCTACCAAATATACTCTGGGCCTACAGGACTACTCCAAATACATCAACACGTGAAACTCCATTCTCCCTAGCCTATGGGTACGAAGCAGTGATCCCTGCCGAAATTGGTCTACCATCTCCAAGGACTGTACTATATGATGCTCAGGTACATGAACAGGAGTTAAGGCATGAAAAAGATGAACTAGAAGAGAAGAGAGACATAGCTCTGATACAAATGGCTAAGTACAAACAACAAGTGTCTCAATACTATAACTCAAAGGTCAAGCAACGTTATTTCAAAGTCGGGGATCTGGTTTTGCGTAAAAACGAAGTCAGTCGACAAGAATCCAGTGGAAAGCTGAGTCCAAACTGGGAAGGACCCTACCAGATCATCAAAGTGCACGGAAAGGGAGCGTATCAACTGGCAGACAGCACTGGAAAGACTATTCCCAGAAGTTGGAATGCAACTAATTTGAAAAAAATTTACGTGTCAGGCAAGTACTTATCGTTTTGTCATTCGGCAAATTTATTATGCACTATTTTGTAATGTTGAACTCTTTAAGTTATGTTGCATGAATTTGTGTTTATTGTTATGCAACTCTGCTGAAAAACTCTTAAAGAGAAAAAATTCGCTAAGTATGAAAAATTAGACCAATTTAAGGCTTCAGGTCAGGTCTTAAATTATCAGACCTCAGGTCAGGTCAATAACTCTTAAAAAGAGAAATATCTACTTAAGTCCGAAAAATCAGACCAATTTAAGGCTTCATGTCAGGTCTTAAATTATCAGACCTCAGGTCAGGTCAATAACTCTTAAAAAGAGAAATATTTACTTAAGTCTGAAAAATCAGACCAATTTAAGGCCTCAGGCCAGACCTTAAATTATCAGACCTCAGGTCCGGTCAATAACTCTTAAAAAGAGAAATATCTTTTTAAGTCTGAAAAATCAGACCAATTTAAGGCTTCAGGTCAGGTCTTAAATTATCAGACCTCAGGTCAGGTCAATAACTCTTAAAAATAGAAATATTTACTTAAGTCTGAAAAATCAGACCAATTTAAGGCCTCAGGCCAGACCATAAATTATCAGACCTTATGTCAGGTCAATAACTCTTAAAAGGAGAAATATTTATTTAAGTCTGAAAAATCATACCAATTTAAGGCCTCAGGCCAGGTCTTAAATTATCAGACCTTAGGTCAGGTCAATAACTTTTTAAAAAAGAGTAATATTTATTTAAGTCTGAAAATTCAGATCGTTTTAAGGCTTCAGGCCAGACCTTAAATTATCAGACCTCAGGTCGGGTCAGTGACTCGTTAAAAAAAAAGAAATATTTATTTAACTTTGATAATTCAGATCATTTTAAGACCTCAGGTCAGGCCTTAAATGTAATAGGCATCATGCCTGACCAGAAAAACTTAGAGAAAAAACCAAAGTATGACATGTGCTTTCCAGACAAATCACATCTCATACTGGGGGGACAGTGTATAGCCAGGAAGGCAAGTCCGAACTTATATAAAAAGTTGCATGAAGAAAAAAGCAAGCCTATAAAAATATCACAAAATGGTACCATAGAAAAAGTTTTAGAGTACAGAAATTGCATAGCAAAATGTCAAAAAGTCTCAAAGTTTTGAATTTACCTTGGAAGAAAAAGCAAAGTAAAGTTGCAGCTATTTTGAACTTGGGGGAGCTTCAGATGATGTACCAGTTTGAGCAGCAGGAGGTTTTTTTTGGCATATTTGGAGACCAAGTTAACTCCATCTCTGAATTCTTTGAACCTGGCCTCATAAGTCTGAGGCACATCACTCCTGTACCAACTCGAATGAATCAGCTTGGCAGGATCAACATCAGAACCTATGGCTCCCATGTCATCAATGGCTGTAGAATAACCATACCATATAATGGGAGCAAAGAGCATCTTCACATTTCTAGCCAGCTCAGCAGAATTCTGTAATTGACGATAACTTCAGCCATCTGATCAGGGAGTGCATTTTTTAGGTCATTTCTTTCCGCCTCCAGGTCGTTTATCATCTTTTTCATCTTGGATTTGACCTCATTTGCACTAACCACGTGGGTTTGAAGCTCAGCAGTCATCCTCTTCAGCTTATCATCTTTTGCTTGTAGCTGATCAGACAAAGCAATCTTTTCAGATGCAGAGGTGTTCAACAGCTCCCATATTTCGTTTTCCACTCAGACGGAGCTGCAGATAAATTCTCTTCAACTTTTCCGGAATTCTTCAATCTAGACAGGACCTCCCTACCCAATTTGGCACCCTAAAAAAGAGTACAGGGAGTAAAGTCAATATATAATACCCAAGAAAGATAGATTAACATATTTGGGAGAAGATGCTTACAAATTTTGACAAATATTGATTGGACCACTCTTTCCAATCATATCTTTCTTCATTGGCCTGCTCAGAAGCCCCAGCACCTTCATCAATCTGACTGTGAGATATGATGTGTTTTGAAGGACGGCTCATTTCAGCAGTAGTTTCCACTGGAGAAGTGTGTTGGACCATCTGGTAGTCAATGTATTCTTAGAATCATCATTAGCAGGATCCGTTTCGACTGAGGGCTCAATTGGATGAGCGTCATCAGGGTTGGCAGTCGGATCAGGTACATTCCGGTTGATAATGAGTTCATATGCATCTTGGCCCCTGGGAGGCAAGGCATCATCAGCTATCTGAACGATTTCGGTGAAACTTGCCACTGCAAACATCAACAAGTAGTTAAAAGCATGCATCAGAGAAGGTACATAAATATTCAAAATAAGGAATCCTACTTATATTGTATCTCTCCTCTAATAGCTCAGTATAAGGCTCTGGACCAGCGGTCTCCAAGTGGGCAGCATCAATTAAATTGGAACTATAGTTCTTCAGACCCAGATATATGCTAGACCTTCTAATGTCTTTTAGCAACTTCTTATCCAGTGTCACGGATTTATCTAATGAATAACAACAAGTAATAAAATTTATAAATCCGATATACCTCAAGTGCAAGGATCGTAGTAAAGAGGTTGATACCGGGTCGATCTTACGGGGAACTGGCGATTGCTAACCCTAGTTTTTGTTTAACTAACTAACCTATGTCACGATTACTAAAATAAACAGATATGAAAACAGTAAAATAATTCACAAGGAAGATAACAAACGTAAACAGGACAGAAGATCGAGATCTAAAGCCAGGTAAATATAGTTGCGAACCAATTTAAACTAAACTAAACCTATGCAATAAAAGACTGACTACGCTAAACAACTCAAATTCAAGGGGTTTTAATTAATGATTTACGAACGAACAAGCAATTGATCCACCTATCCTACCAACATTCAATTTCAATTCAGATTATCTCGTGATCTTTAACCAAGTTGTGATTCACCTAACTAGGGCATGAACTCCTAATTTCTAAGAAAATTTCGTTTCTTAATCTTCTATCTCTCGATTAAAGATTATTACTTTCAAAGCGAAGGTGTAAGATTTCTCAATCGAGTTATCCAGAGATTCAACCTAATTAACTCTCGTTATTTTATAGGTTAAAAATCTAATCTTTATTATATTGATCTAGGGTTTAACAAGATTTTCATCAATATAAACATCACACATGCAAGCATCTTTCGATAAAATTGCAATAAACAATGATAAACGATAATAAAGATACAACTTGAAAAAAATACTCACAAGATAATCCTGAAACGAAATCAAAGTGTTGGTAGAACGGCTTCACAACGCTTGTTCTAGAGGGATTTAGCCTCTAGACATGATATGGAACCAAGAAATCGCTTGATTCGAGAACATGGAATAAAAAGATGATAAAAATTGTATGTAAACTAAGAAAAACGCAGCTGAGCCGCCCATAGGGTTTTTGGGTTCGAGTATATGTCCTCGAACAATGCCCATCCATCTTCAGGTGTTTTCTTTAAAAATGCCCCACCAGATGAACTGTTGACCATGCCTTTTGTAAGCTCGGTCAATCCGCTAAAGAATGTGTTGACTTGCCTTTGCAGCGGCAAGCCGTGGTGGGGACACTTTCTGAGCAGAGATTTGAATCTTTTCCAGCAATCGAAAAAAGGACTCATTCTCTTTCTGATAGAAAGTGAAAATCTCGTTCAAACACTGGGCTGTTTTCGAAGGTGGAAAGTATTGACTCAAGAACTCCTTTTCGAGTTCAGCCCAAGTGGTGATTGATTCAGAGGGAAGAGAAGTATACCACTCCTTCGCTTCTCCCTTTAGAGAAAATGGAAAAAGTTTCAGTCTGATTGCATCCTCACTTACTCCTTGGATGCGTGTGGTACCGCATATCTCCAAGAATGTATGCAAGTGAGTGTGTGGATTCTCTGACTGATAACCATGGAAAATAGATGCATGCTGCATCATTTGAATGAGGCCAGGCCATAGCTCAAAGGTTTGTGCAGTGATGGCCGGAATAACAATAGCCGGGTTGACTGTGACTGCGCCAGGCATGACGTAGTCTGCCAACGTACGTCTATCATTAGCAGCCATTATTACAAAATCAGTGATTTCTTTGGCTAACTGATCCTCAAGATCTTGCTCGGCTCTTCCTTCCAGAACCGCAGAACGGAGAATCCGCCTGTTTGGCCTGACTACGGTTCGCTCGGGGTCAGGGGTGTATAGTAACGGTCCCTTTTGACTCCGAGTTTGCATAAACCGGACCAAAAACAAGTGGTTGAAACCTAAAGACTAAGAATTTAAAAACCTAAACTAAAAATTAAAGCCTAAGAACAGAAAAGAAAAGAAAGGAAATAGGATTATTAAGGAAAAGGATGAAACAGACGGGCGTCCAAAGGTTTGGACGGGCGTCTGCCCAACTTTTAGACTGGATGGGCGTTCGGATGCCCAAACGCTCGTCTGGTCTTCAGATAACTTGAACGGGCGTCCAAATTTTATGGACGCTCGTCTAAGTGAATGGAAACAGAACAGGATTGAAAGTTTTCCAGCGGACGGGCGTCCAAGATCCTAAACGCCCGTTTGGTAGCGGGAAAACTAGAACAGAAGCAGAAAATTGCAGAAAAGAAAAAGGGGTTAAAGGAAAAAAAACAGAGAAAGAAAGAGATAGATAGCAAAACCGACAGAAAGAAAATCTAATCACAAGAGAACTAAAGAAGACCTTAAACCCTAACTAAAAACCCTGATTATCTAATTAAAAACTACCTAAAACAATTAAAAACAAGAAATAAAATTAAAAACAGGAAAACAAAAACTAGACAACCGTCCGGTTCCCCGGCAACGGCGCCAAAAACTTGTCACGGATTTATCTAATGAAAAACAACAAGTAATAAAATTTATAAATCCGATATACCTCAAGTGCAAGGATCGTAGTAAAGATACCGGGTCGATCTTACGGGGAACTGGCGATTGCTAACCCTAGTTTTTGTTTAACTAACTAACCTATGTCACGATTACTAAACTAAACAGATATGAAAACAGTAAAATAATTCACAAGGAAGATAACAAACGTAAACAGGACAGAAGATCGAGATCTAAAGCCAGGTAAATATAGTTGCGAACCAATTTAAACTAAACTAAACCTAATATGCAATAAAAGACTGACTACGCTAAACAACTCGAATTCAAGGGGTTTTAATTAATGAATTACGAACGAACAAGCAATTGATCCACCTATCCTACCAACATTCAATTTCAATTCAGATGATCTCGTGATCTTTAACCAAGTTGTGATTCACCTAACTAGGGCATGAACTCCTAATTTCTTAGAAAAGTTCGTTTCTTAATCTTCTATCTCTCGATTAAAGATTATTACTTTCAAAGCGAAGGTGTAAGATTTCTCAATCGAGTTATCCAGAGATTCAACCTAATTAACTCTCGTTATTTTATAGGTTAAAAATCTAATCTTTATTATATTGATCTAGGGTTTAACAAGATTTTCATCAATATAAACATCACACATGCAAGCATCTTTCGATAAAATTGCAATAAACAATGATAAACGATAATAAAGATACAACTTGAATAAAATACTCACAAGATAATCCTGAAACGAAATCAAAGTGTTGGTAGAACGGCTTCACAACGCTTGTTCTAGAGGGATTTAGCCTCTAGACATGATATGGAACCAAGAAATCGCTTGATTCGAGAACATGGAATAAAAAGATGATAAAAATTGTATGTAAACTAAGAAAAACGCAGCGGAGCCGCCCCTAGGGTTTTTGGGTTCGAGTATATGTCCTCATATGTGGAGAAAACCGCAGCTATTTATAGATATTAAAGTCGGTTCAGCAAAGTCGGCGGCTGGACGCCCGTCTGGAAATGGTGAACGCTCGTCTGGTCTTCATTAAAACTTCGAGTCGGGCTGAGTCTTCATCAGACGCCCGTCCTTCACAAAATTGGACGCTCGTTCACTAAAAGTCAGTCAATCCTGAATGTAAAAGTTCCTCCTGGACGCCGGTCCAAAATTCCAAACGCCCGTCCAGATGGACGCTAGTTCAAGATGCTGGACGCCAGTCCAGGATCGACTTTATCTTGATTTCTTCATCTCTATCTCTTTTCATCAAATCAAATCATCATTATCTTTTTAACATCAATGAAATTCGACTCTTATCTCTTTTTGATCAACATTTGAGCATCAAACATGTACCTATAACACATTAAAACAACGCAAAATGTAATATCGTCCAAATAATCATAAAAATCACAATTTAAACACCAAAATTAACCAATTTTACAATTAACTCATTAAAAACCTCATTTGCTTAATAAATCTATTAAACACTCGTTTCTTATGCAAATTAATACAAATACAGGGGAAAATACCATAGAATATAGCGTTATAAATCGTATAAATTCACCCTTAACATCCAGCTTGCTTTCCAACACATCACTATTTTTAGTAGAAGTGTTCCACTTACCTATATCCCAGGCGGTCTGAGGCCTAATATAGAAGAAATGTTTATTCCAATCTGAGAAGGATTGATCAATTTTCTTAATCAGAGGTATGCTACTCAGACTATCGGTTCTTCTACAAAAGCAGTACCAGCCAGGACTATTTTTAACCTGTTTACACTGATAAAAAGTTCTAAAAAGCAACAACGTAAAAGGGGTGACAAAGCACCTACACCAAATCAGGAAACCGGTGATAGCTCTTATACTATTGGGGACTATCTGACCAATCCCTAAATTGTAATATCGGAGTATCTCCAAATAAGCCGGAGAAAGAGGAAATCTGAGGCCACAATCGAATTGTTCCTTATAAACCACGCAGTATCCAGAAGGAGGAGCAGCTGCACTTTTTCCAGGTTCGGGTCGAAGAGGGGCATAAACATCCTTGTTTATCCCATACCTATCGCAAATGTTAGTGATATCAGAATCACTCAATTTGGAATCTATTGCGTTACAAGCCATCATCTTTTTTGTCTCGTGGGTCCTCCTTAATGCTCTTATGGGTGCAGACAACCCGGAAATGTTATACTCAGTCGAAGATGATTCGAGAATTGTGGGAATAACAGAAGCGATTAAATGAGGAGGTAGAATAGAAAGAAGGGGGTTCTCACCAGGATTAGAGGTACCAGTTTGGTCTGGATTCATAAGAAATAAAGAAATTGCACAAGAAGAAGAAGGACTTACTTGATAATTGAGTGTGCAGACCCGGAAAATCCGACGTCTTTAGCTATAAATAATAATGGATGCTTGCAGGGTTTGATGGGGCTTAATAGCTTTTAATCAAAAGATGGGACGTTTCGACTACACATCGGTTGAAAAAATGACCGCGTATAATTATGGTGGCGTTTGAGATAACCAAGGCGACGGTAGCTGTGCCACCTGTATGGTACACGTGGAAGAATTTTAAGCTTCAGATCTTAATCCATTTTCAAGATTTGGTGCACATTGATCAAGATCTGGGGGGTTTTGACTGAGGGTGGTCTGGATGCGTCCACGTGTCATACGTCTAAGCCATATCTTACCCTGAAGTCGAGGCAGTAATATGTGAATCGGTCGCCAGATCAGGTCCTAGGTCAGATAAAGATCAAATCCGGGATATGAACTCATCCTCAAGGGATTCCCCCAGATGGGCAATGGTCAGGACGATCAGGGCAGACCCCTGGTCAGGACGATCAGGGAAGGTCCCTGGATAGGACGATCAGGGCAGATCCCTAGTCGGGACGGAACCGGTCAAAGACACGTTTCATTATTAAAAGAGCTGTTATGTATAAATGTGAGACATGGTTAGAATGCATAACTACCCACTTACTCCACTTTGATGCATAACCGCTTGAACTACGGTTGGGCTTGATTCCAAATACATATTTGGATACGTAGGAAGCTTATCTTCTTAAGTTCAGTCCAAAAATAGAAATAAAACTACTCTCTCCTTTATCCTAGAGCAAGAAAAACCACAAAGCTTTTATATTTCGATTCCAGTTAAATCAGATACCTTGCAGGAAATCGAAGACACGAATACATATATGTATAAAAAATTTAAACTTAATGACTTATGAACATTGATATATCTTCTCGGAATAGAAGTCACTTGGTCAAGCAAAGGCTATTGCATTATCAAAACGTAAATACGCTTCAGAGATCCTTAGGATGCAGTTTTTTTGGGTGCCAAACCATCCAAGTTTCCCGTTGAACAGGGTGTTTCTGTTACGCTAAATGAAAGGAACCTTTTGGAAGATGATAGAGTCTATAGAAGATTGGTGGGACAACTTATATATTTGACGGTTACAAGTCCGGAACTAGCCTATGTGGTGAATATATTGAATCAATTTTTGGATAAACCATGACTACCCTATTTGGATGCATCCTACAAAGTATTACGCTACATCAAAATATCACTAGGCAAGGATCATACTGCCCTTTACAAGTACACTGCAACTTAATACTTTTTGTGATGCTGGTTGGGCTTGGTGCAAGGATACAGGAAGATCAATCATAGGGTATTGTGTTTTACTTGGACAATTGGACTAGCCCCAATATCTTGTCGAACAAAGAAACAATCTATTATCTCGCGTTCAAGTGCAGAAGCAGAGTGTCATTCCATGGCTTCCACTTGTCCTAAATTAATATAGATCAAGAATATCTTCCGTGCTTTACGAATACGACATGAAAGGCCAGCTCGAATGTTTTAATTGGTGATCACAAGCTTCTAAACCAACAGAGCTACGATTTAAACCACAAGAACAACAAAACTTGATCAAGAGCCAAAACTAGGGCTTTTATTACCTTTCTCCAAACTCCAAATTTTCCGTGTCCAAATGAAGCTCTTCTTCTGTTGATTCTAAAACTTTGTTTGATTCTGAAACCGTTAAAGAATTTGGAAGAAGTCTCATTTTCCTGTTTTTCTAACTTTGGGAGGAAATTGTACGAACTTTGCCTGGTAAACTTCCTTCTGACAAACCTCCTCTCTTGATGGAAAATTATTTCCCCAAATAAAACTTCCCACTATAATAATCCTTATGTTCCTTATTATCTGTCGCATTTTAGAAAAAACACACAAATTAAGAAAATGAGTAATTGCATTAACTTTCATGATAATAAATTAAATTTTTTTTTGAAAAGTATAGTGGTGTATTGATTATGAAATATTGATTGGTTGAAGGTCTAGAAAGTTGAAAAGTAATATTGAAAAGCGGAATGAATATTATGATATGTATTGAAAATGTAACTACGACAGATAAAAAATAATTTTTTATTTTGGCAACTGCGATAATTAAATAGGAACGGATGGAGTAATAAATTTTCCTTTAATTATAATCAACCCTAAATCCCCTTATTTCTCTTATATATATATATATATATATATATATATATATATATATATATATATATATATATATATATATATATATTTCAAAATATGTATATTTTTATAATGCTTAATTCGATAATTGAATAAACATAATATTCCGAATTTTACAAATTGACACATCTGTCATTTCCTAAAGTTCGGGATATTACATGAGGAGTTGCATTCATCTCATCCATCCACTTAGTATATATAAGTCTCCTAATAACTTATTCTCCATAATTTTTCTCTCATCACAAACCCTAAAAGTATTCACATCAGATTTTCTAAACGAATTCTCTATTTTACAGTTTTAAATTAACAATTTCCTAGTTTACAGAATCTATATTCAAAATGAAATGCATTAGATTTACTATTTTACATAATGTGGTAAATATAAAAGTAAATTTACAGAATTTTGATAAATACGTCATGTAAATGAAATTTTGGAGAACCTGCATTTAAAGTAAAAAATACGTATTTGTATGATGCAGTGTTAATTTTCCTATATCTAAATATTGAAACCTCTAAAATACGATTTTTAAAAGATTTACGGTATCCACAACAAGTGTTCTAAATAAGGTTTGGGATCCCCTGATCGATAGTCGGTATTGGCTTTAACATTATACAATAAAAATGATTGAATTATTACAGAACAATCAGTAGTATTTGTAAATAATTCATGCTGATGTGATTCACTAATTGATATATATAGATATTTTTTCAATAATAATCTGCAAATATCAAATGATTTATTTTAGTTACTTCATATATACTGTATTATAGTACATATAGTTTATTGCATTAAAGAATCTAGGCCTGCAAGAATTTAACTGATGAGAATATACACCGACTGCATAACTAATTCACGCTTGTTTAATCAATCCCGGCAACTTCCTTGAACTATTCAAATCCGTAGGCAGACTATGAGGTGAGTATGAATCAAACTACTCACCTAATTCAACCGGCCTAAATTACGACCAGTTTCAATTTCCAACCGTAAAATTTATTATCTACTGGCATTTTGGGGTGTCTTTAATCTAAAATCGTTTCATAATTTCATCCCGCAAAAGAAAGTCAAGAGTTTCTATGTAAGAAAATTTGGGATTAAAATTCAATTCATCTTAATAAAAAAAATTATTTGAACAAATTTCATCTTAATAATTTATAAAAAAATGTTATCAAACATTTCAACATTAACCATCACATGATACTTTACAAATATGTGCTCAATACACAACTTTTTATCTTGTGTCTTTTGTCATTGTTTCACTTTGTGTGTTGAAAAGGGAAGAAAAAGAAAAAAAAATTCCACAATAACAAAATGAATCTTTTGAACTTACCTTCTTGACCCCTTCTGTATTTTCAACTAATTGGTCTCTAACCAATATTTTTGTAATAAAATTCGTTCATACTCTATTTTTAGTAATATATTAGACTTTAATCAATTAGAAATGATTCATATTGAACCCAACGTTATGAAAACCCTTATTATTCATGAGATCGACAACCCAACACATTACACTTATCAAGCTTTATAAAATCACACCAACATATGGGCCGATCTGGTCTCAATTATACTGACGATGCTAGGTAACGTCTATATTGAAATTGGGTTGCAAAGCGGGTAACTGCGGCTCGAGAGGATGACCCAAGTAGCTTAATTTTATGAGGTTTTCAGTGATGATTCCGGCAGTTGTGCCAGCAAAACAAACAAAGCGTTAAATGGGCGAAGAGTTATACTCCGGATGGTCACTCTGATGCTCAAGTCAGTGTTTGATAGAGGAATTTCTATCATTTGACAATTCAAGTGTGCGCATGTACCTAAGAGTGGGATGAAGATCCCTTTTATATATAGCTCCATCATGGAAGATGAGTTGTTGCACATTTCCATTACTGAGGCGGAGATTGCGAGGCAATTATACATCAAGGCAGAACATGAACATAATCTCAGATCCAGTATTGTGGCAGTGACAATTGTGGTGTAGTGTCTTCCAAATGTTCGGAGTCCCCATTGAATGGAGAGTTCCAGCTTTTTAAGATCGGCGCTGACCTACACTGAGATATGTATAGATGACCGAGGTGAGCCTGCCTTAAGTCGGCTATAATAGACAGAGGACAACATGCGCTTTGTCGGACAAAGGACAGCCTACGTCATGTCGGTTGATTACGTATGTGAGCAACCTAAGCTATATATAAAATGGCCATGTTGATTGAAGCCCATTGTCAAGCTGAGCCCATGTCAGCCCATGTGTTTGAGATGCCCAGATTAGGCCCCAATGAGAGCCACATGTAATTTGACAAATCGTCATACCCCTGTTGAAAGCCCCTTAGACATGAACTATGTTGTATATCGTAGGTTAGGTTTGCAGAACCAGAGGACTTTATGTCATGGATCAGCTAATCAGACTTTCTGCTGCTAATGCTATATAATATAAAACTTTGTCTGATAGACTAGATGACACTCTTTCATGGCATTACAGACTAGGACACTTGCCATATAAAAGACTTCCAATCATTAGTTCACAGTCTGCTGATGTCAAATTCTGTACTTATAATCTTTGTTATGTTTGTCCTATGGAAAAATTAAAGAAAAATCATTTTCCATTGAGTACAACTGATGTAAATGTGGTTTTTGATCTTGTTCATATGGATATTTGGGGTCCTTTGAAACAACACACTGGTTGGATGAGTTTTCTAAATTTACCTGGGTTATTCTTATGAAGCATGAGCTAAAATTTACCCCAACAAAAACAATTTATAAAGACTCGAAACCGTGGGCAAACTAACTCTCTAACCGGCAGTGTACCTGGTCGATTGCTAGAATAGCTACAGGAGTACGAGGTCGAACCCAAGGGAAAAGTGTTTGTGAGTACCAAAGCGAACGTGTTACTTAGTCTAGGTGATCAATCTTTTTAAAGTGCTTGTTTACAACAACGACACTAAAGTGATTTCTACTAACGAGTCTAAAGATAGAAAAGAAAGAAAGAAGATTAACTACTCGGTTTTTAACGTTATACTAAGGGACATAGCCGAACCATGATCAAAGTAGCTAGTTTCAACCCTAAGGGTAGACAAAACTGGGAGTATGCATTATAACAAACGAACTCTTGCATTCAATTTCACGGGTGCGTACTCCTAATTCCGGTGCTAAGGTCTGAACAACTCTCTCCTAACACCTTATGCCAAGTTAACTACCCTTCCCTGAAGAAGATTCAGTAACAAGACATGTTATGCACTAGAGCCGCTTAAACGTTAAAACGAGTAACCTCGCATTGGGCTCGGGCTTAACAACCAAGCCGAGTCTACGCTGCGATCCTAGAACCCCTTATCCCACGTCTTCCCGCAAAATACATATGTAAGGTTGATGTGTGTGATTACTAAATTAGGTGATCAATCTAATCTAGCAATGTTATAATAAGTTCTAAGACGTGAAACAAGCAAGATTAAACAATAAAAAGCACTACCCACTCCCAATTTCATCACCCAAAGGGTGATTTCACCAAATTTCACATGATTCGACTATGAAAAGGGATTAGCTACTCATTATACTAGTTAAAACATAAAAGAAACAGTAAATTGAAGACATAATAAGTGGAAGATAGAAGAAATATACCATTAATTCGAAGAAATTCGAGTTTGAGATCCAAAAGTACAAAATAGAGAACTAATTAAAAGATGGTGTCGTAGCGTTTGAAGTAGAAATCTGAGCTAGGAAATGGAAAGATTAAGCTAAGATTATACTGATTTAAGCTAAGAGAATGTATTCTAAGCTATTACAAAATTCGAGCTAAAAAGGGGTAGGATTTTGCTAAGAGAATGAATTATTTTCCAAGAAATGGTTCAAGGGGGCTATTTATAGGTGGGGGAAAATTTGCAGAATTTTGTCTTCAAATGCACGTTTGGGTAGTGTAACTTGGCGTTTCACATCTTCAAACGCGCGTTTCGCATAGGGCAAACGCACGTTTCACTTCATTTCTGGGTAGGCTCTTGTTTGTTCTTCAACTGGAACGCGCGTTTAGGGAGGTTGAAACGCGCGTTTGGAGGACTTGGAACGCTCGTTTAGGGCAGTTTGAAATGCGCGTTTAGGGCAGGTGAACTCTGATCAAAATGGTAGCTTCTGAAACGCCCGTTTGGGGGTTCAAACGCGCGTTTGAACCCCATTTACTTCAAGCCTTCAACTTTTCTCCCCTTTTGATCACTTCTATCGCCTCGATCGTGCTTTTCACCATGAATCACCGCCTTCCGAGTCCTCAAGACACTAATACCCTACAACATCATGAACGACCAAAACATCCAAACAATTCCGGAGGGTGAAAGTGCTCGGGAATAGGGTTAATATCAACAAAAAGGGGTAATAATCCATCAAAGTAACGGATTTACTCCCCGTGCCATAAACTCACGATATTACCCTAAAAACGGTCTAAACCACCCAAAAACGTGCTAAACATGTGACAAACGGGGGTGGAAAATGCACCGGAATCACGTAAAGTTGACTCCCATCAAAGCATAAATCCGAAACTTCTGATCTTGTTAAATTTGTTTCTACTCAGTTTCATAAAATTATTAAAGTAATTAGATCTGACAATGGAGCTGAGTTTCAACTCACTGGATTATATGCTCAGCATGGCATCATACATCAGACATCCTGTGACAACACACCTGAGCAGAATGGTATTGTTTAAAGGAAACATCAGCATTTGCTGAATGTTTCCAGCAGTTTGATGTTCCAGAGTAATTTACCCATTGAGTATTGGGGTTTTTGCCTTCTACATGCTGTAAAATTGATTAATGCCACACGTACACAACTGCTGAAGGAAAGCATTCCATATGAGGTGCTTTATGGCACCAAACCAGAATATTCTGTGTTAAAGTTTTTGGATGCTTGGTTTTTTCTAGCACACTTCAGCAGTACATTACAAAATTTGATTCCAGATGTAGGACTTGTGTCTATCTTAGAAATTCAACCACTTCCAAGGATGCTATTCTTTTGGACATTACCAACAAAGATATTTTTGTTGCTAGAAATACTCAATTCCATGAAACTTATTTTCCTCTATTTCAACAGGTATTAGGCAGGTCTAGATAACTTGTTGAAATGCCAATACCGTTACCAGTGATGGACAGTTTTGAAGATCTGCTAAATGAGTCAGCTGACCAGCCAAACACAGGGTCAGCTGCAACTGAGGCACCTAATGAAGAGCATGTTCCTGTCAGCTAGGCACATGAACCAACACAATTGATGAAATCTACAAGGATAAGGAAATCACCAACCATTTATCAAGGTGGTGTTCATACAGTTCAGCAGACTCCACACCTGTTGAGTGAGGTAATGAATCTGGAAAACCTTTTAGCATAGTATGCCAGATTCATCAATGCCATTGATGCTGTTAAATAACATAAGACTTATAATCAAGCTATCAAGCATGGTGAGTGGAAAGAAGCAATGCAAAAAAAAATTGAAGCACTACAGAAAACTCACACTTGGGAAATAGTTGGTTTGCCTCCAAGAAAGAAGCCCATTTGATGCAAATGGGTATATAGAATCAAATACAATCATGATGGTTCTGTAAGGAAATCTACGCGGGAACGCAGCGGAATTCAAAATTTTGATTTCCTTTTTCCCAAGATCGACTTTGTTTAAGCAATAAACGAATAAACTAAAGACGGCGGTTACATTGGTTGATCTAAAAGATCGACGCTTTGACCGTCTAAGGAGAGTAGTTCAGCATGGAGCCGCGCAAGTGTTCGGCCTCTACCGCTAGTCCACACGAACAGCCCGCCGGAATCCCACCATGGATTGCTATCGGAAAACCCCGGTTGCTAGACCGGACTTTTTCCTCCCTCACAAACTCACTATAGGAAGCCCCCTCTTTCTTACACAAGAACTATGAGTTCTTGCAATTTTTCACAAGAACAATTGCTCTTGGAAGAATGGTGTACAAAAGAGCTTGGCAAACCCTCTTATTTATAGTAGAGAGGGGCGCCCATAATGCCTTGTAGGAAGGGAAAACCTTTTTCCAATAAAATAAAGAAAAGCAATTAATGTGATTGATTTATCTCATTTAATTTAATATCTTATATTAAATATTTCCAAAATATTGTCAATATCTAATATTGACTATCTTTATTTCATTACCATAAATCAATTTACACATGTGTGCAAATCTATAATCATTAATGTCTAATATTAATATATGATAATCTTATTAATTAAATTGCACAATCCAAGTGTGTCATACACACTCAATGTGGTGCCATTTACTTTCCAAAATTGACTTATGGAAAATTCTTTAATTAATATAATGCTATGATTAATTAATTTGCAAAATCAATATATATCATATATCATTAATTTCGAAAATATATGTATCAATATACATATTTAATTAATCATCATAATTAATATCTTGTATTATATTTATTCATAATAAATAAATACCACCATATTAATTTACCACTATAACCTTTATAGTCTCGAGATAAACTTTCCTTATTTGGTTATCATCTATAACCACATTTTAATCCGGCTGGATATTCATATGTGTGTGACCCGATAGGCTTCCGAATATGTTAGCCGTAGACACAAAGCGCAAATTACGAAAAATGCCCTTCATGCCTAACGATCACGGGATAGCGTCTAGCAACACACCGTGACCCCCAATCATCGGAAGAGTCAAATGCAATGACTACTACCTTTCATGTGAAACAGTTACCGTGTAACTTACAATCCTATCATTTGTAATAATATCCATACGGTCGTTAGTCGAGTGTCAAAACATCAACGACCGTATCTTATAATCTGGATATCAAGCTCTCTCGAAGTAACTCATTTACTCCCACTTTGCAAAGATTCACGAGTAAAGACATTCCTTATAAGAAGGCCATTTCGGATATTCGATCCCAATCATAGGATACGCGATTCCCGGACGACCAATCATGTATATTCCGCGATGCTTGATATCACACCCAATCACTACCGCATGATCGCCCGTGGCTGTGGGAAACCTCAATAGTGTCAAAGCATGACAATCCACACCGTGATGCCATGAAGACTCGGTCAAAAGGATAATTACACAACCGCCACATAGTGTGACACTTATCCGTGTAAGTGGGTCGATCCTAACGTCGCATTCACTAATACACGTCCCACGTCACGGTCCAAGTGTCTCTACACTTCGATAGACGAGATCTATCCCCGCTTACTAAAGATGAAGACATCTAATACGTGCTAGTCTGCTTATACTATCAATGCCCTGTTTGATAGTACGTCGACCTAGAGACATTTAAGTATCAAACTTATTAAAGTGATTAGAGATCTCATCAACCATAATCACCTATCATGGTTTCTCTATCACAGTTTAATACTAAGGACGTTATCATATAACAATTCATAATTGGTTCTTTAAAAGAACATATATATGACAACAGAATAAGCCATTTTATATATGCATAAACATAAAGAAATAGTACAAATGATCCGACCCGGTCGGATCCAGTCCAACCCGATTGGGTTTAGGACACTATTTCAACAATCTCCCACTTGGCCTAAAACCAATTACTCGTACACACAAGACCAAGTTGAAACACAAGAATTTTATGCAATACTCGCAACCAGCCCTAGCCATAAACGGATCGCTATCCGTGGGGACTCAGACTATCTTCATATCACGTTCCAAATGACCAAGTCAAAGGAACCGCCTCAACACACACACGAATCTCCGACGAGACCCGGTCCTTGCTTCAAGCAATGAATCCACTTACTATATCAACTATATAGAAAAGGTGGAAGAACCGTTACAAGGTTCGAGGAATGAACCTCATAGACTCATGTCTTTGCTCCCGCTAGCCTCTAAAAGGCTTCTTGCGCTTTGGCCTACTTGTAGAATTTACAGTGACTGTTTAGGGTCAAATTATAGTGATTTTCACATATGTTTTATATATCAATTTCCCTCATATTTGGATTATTTTCATAGGAATCGAGCTTATAATTGATTAATTGAGTAAATGAGGTTTTTAATGGTTAAATATGAAAATGTAACAAATTATGTGCTTAAAGTATGATTTTATGTTATTTTGGAATTGTGTTATGTTTTGGTATGTTTTCCTATTGTTGTAGATACTCAATTATGTTGGAAAAGGTGATCCTAAAGAGCTAATTTCGAGATAATAGAGGATCAATCAAGTTTATGGAAGATAGGAAGAGATAAGGAAAGAAATCAATCAAGATAAAGATGGAAAAATCAATAAATTCGATGTCAAGGCTAAGTGGACGAGCGTCCATTATAAGCAGACGAGCGTCCGGATTCAAACGCACGTTTGAGAAGCGGAACCAGCGTTCAGAGGTGTATTTTACATTCAGAGAGTTTGAACGTGAAGTGAGCGAGCGTCTGGCGCAAGTTCAAGGCTGAAGGAACGAACGTCGAGATCTGGACGAGCGTCCAGAGGAAGAAAATCAGGATTCCGGGTAGCGCTGAACTTCCAACGCAGTTCTTGATATGATAACAACCGATTTGACTCTGGACCTCAAGAGAAGAGTTGTAGGTCTTGAAGAGAGGATTCTACAGGATTTTGAATCACTCCATTCCGACTTACGAGGCCCGAGATATGAGCGTTACAAGTTCAGAATCTATTCCAGGAGAGCTGGACGGGCGTCCGACATTATGGACGGGCGTCCAGCACCGTTACTGTAGCAACCGACTTGATTTTCCTATTTAAACAGCTGCGCCCCAACCCTATTTTACATCAGAATTTCTCATACACAAAACACCAAGAAGCAGCCGCAACTTGGAGGTTTCAAGGCCGGTCACCCGAGCCTTGTGCTCGGTGATCCGAGGTTAGATTAGGTTTTAGATTAGATGTTTATTTCTTTTTTTCTTTCTTCTTTGCTGCGCGTTTTTACAAGCTCCATGCTTGGAGGCTGAACATGTTCAACAGATTTGACTCTTTTTCCATTCAGGTTTTATCTATCTTTTATTTAAGTTTATGTTGTGATCTTAATTCAAAGTTGTATCTTTTCTATTCGTTTATTCGTTTATGCAACTCATATCGGAAGATCGTTGCTTTTGATGTTTGATTTTGATGGAAGTCATGATTAGATTTAGATCACCATAGGAAAGATTAGATTTTTAACCTTGACATAACGGAAGTTGATAGGTTAATTATCTAGGTTGTTAGATTTAAAATCTTGCACCTTGGTTTGTTTGCGTCAATTCTATACATTGGAAGATGTTAGATTGATAGAGCGGATTATCTACGAGAAGTAGTATTCATACCTTCGAGAGGTGAACCACATCTTTAGTTAATCGTCATGAGATAACCTTAGATAGAGATAGAGGATTTGTTGGATTGGATGATTTTGTTTGTTCGTTGTTTGCTCTCCATGATCATCTTAATAGTTATTTTTCGTTTTCGTTTGTAGTTTAGTCTTTATTGCTTTTTATTTTTCCTGGCTTTGGACTAACAATCCTCTGTCCAGTTACTTTCCGTTCTAGATTAGGTTTAGGTTTAGTTAATAAAGAAGAGTTAATAAAATTAGGTTCAATATCCCTTTTCCCTGTGGATCGATACCCGTACTTATCCAACTTTACTAGCAACTACCCGGTATTCGGCCGGTTAGGAGGTAGTTTTGCATGGTAGTATAGGTTTTATAAATTTTCTTTTGTTTTAATGATGCAAAATCTCCCCAACAAAAGTGGCGCCGTTGCCGGGGAATCGGTGTTTTGTTGAATTTAATTGAGTTAATTCTTCGATTTTGTTACGATTTATTTTTCGTTTTTAATAAAAGTAGCGTATACCAAGTTGAGAGTTTTTATTTTGCCGTGTTTCGATGACCGTTAGGTTAAGAATGTGCAAAAGTTTTTTACTCAACTTGTTTTACGTGAAGTTTGTGTTTAGTTGTTACCTAGTCTAACCCCTGTGCTAAAATTTATCTGTGGCTGTTGTCTGTGCTCTATGATGCGTTGTGCTTATGAGATTTAGGGTTTCTGTGTCTCTCCTGCATTGTCTGTACAAATTCGTTGTATGGACGAGCGTTCAAGTAAGTGAACGCCCGTCCAGTTCATAAGCTGCAAGGTGGAACGCCCGTCCAGTTCATAATCTGCAGGTGAACGCACGTCTGGTATGTTGGACGTTCGTCCGTCCCAAAACATATCAACTCTGCTCTGGTTTCAAGAATCAGACGGGCGTCTGACTCACTGAACGCCCGTCCGACCTGTTTTTATTGCAAACGAGCGTCTGAACTATTGAACGCTCGTCCGGCAGTCCAGGTTCCAATTTTTAATGCTTTAATTTAACTTGGATACTTTTAATATGAGCTTCTGTGGCTAATTGTTTTTCCGTAGATGATCTGAACTTGCATGTTTACACCTTTCCATCTATGAATCCATGTTAAATAACTGATTAATTTTTATATGCATGATTCATCTAGGCATGTTATAGTTACTGTCGGTTCTCGTATGCTATAACTGGTCTATTTGTTAATTAGTAGCTAATGTCGGTTTCCGTATGCTACATACCGCTGTGATGAATCTTTTAAGCTTTGAGACTTATGTGCTTCCTTTGTTTTTATAACTCATTTGGGTAGCTACTGTCGGTTTTCCGTAATGCTACCATCTTAGGCCATATGAGTTATATCTGTTTAGTATAGCTAACTGTTGGTTTTCCATAATGCTATCACCTTTGACGAGTCTTAAAGCGCGTCTACACTGCAAGTAATGAACAGCACTGTCGTTTATCGTAACCTGTCATTATGTGGTAGACGTTTATATATATGTCGTGTTGCATATAGTGGGCTAGTTTTCTTTCTTTTATTTTCTTTTATTTTTGCATATCATTTAAATGCATTTCATTTAGTTGCATTTCATATAGTTGCATTGTTTTTCTATTTTTCCTTTTATTTTTCTTAAGTGTGGTCACTGTCGGTTTTCGTAATACCACCTAGTTTTTTTTCTTGAGCGTAGTTAACTGTCGGTTTCCGTAATACTACCTCGTTTTTTTTTAGTTTCTGCATAGGCCGTAGTCACTGTAGGGTTGTCCTCGAAACCTGCTCAGCCTGAGCCTGTCAGAATTTATTTTTATTTATTTTATTTTTAGGATCGCATATCATGTAGGTTGCATTGTAGTATAATTTCATGTAGTCGCACCTAGCCTACTATTTTGTAATATTTCATGTATATGTTCCATCTTTATTTGAGCTTAATCTGAAAGTTCTTTGACTTCTCTTCCTTGTGCTTTATATATTATATTCCTCCTTGTCCCCGAGATACTTCCATGTTTTTCAAGTGGTGCAGGTACATTTTTTTTAGCTGTTCTTGTTAAGCTAGCCTTGGAAGTGAATCTGGAGAGGAATACCTATGACATCTCGTGCCTCGGAAACGCGGATCGATTATCTATCCTTCTTCAGCTTATCTTCATTTCATTACCAAATCAGCTAAGTTCTTTTATCTTTTCTTTAATTCTGCACAACTTGAGGACAAGTTGCAATTTAAGTGTGGGGGAGGGGATGGTTTATGTGTATCTACAGTCATTTGCTTAATCTGTTATATTTCTATGAAAAAGTGCTAAAATTTTCAAAATTTTTGTTTTTGTCTTGAGTAACATTTCATTGGCATGCTAGTTTTATAATCTGGCACCCTTTAGTTGTTATCAGTAGTCATATCATGTTTAAGAATAGGTTTGGTAGATTCGATACTCACTTGAACTTCATTTCACGAACCTATTAGATGAAGAGCCAAATATAGAATAGTTTCCGGCTAGCTAAAGGAAAGTTAATTCTCGATACAGATAACACTTATTTAGCATTAATGAAAGTTAAGAACTTGTGCTATACTCACAGTTAGAATCTCAGTACCTTAGTGTTCTTGAAAACTTTAAGAGTCTTGAATGTGTTAGAAATATATTTGACCGAGAGTTTCCAAGGAGATTTAAATATATATATACATATGAATAATAATAAATGAATAAAATTTCTTTGCGGGAATTTTGTTTATATCTATCACCTCGAGTCCATTTGGATATCTGCTTTGAATTGGGGAGTGTGGTTTACCTTGGACAAGAAGGGATTGAGTGATCTCGGGGTGACTGCCTCTAATGTAGGGTGTGTTATACTTTTGAGACGCGACGATAGGAAATATAAAATATAAAATATACGTTTTTGGAATTCTAAGTCAAGTTGATCTAAACCCAGTAGAAACCCGAAAGGTATTTTCTTGGTACTAAGCAAAGGAATTTAGTTGTGAGTTAGTTACTATGTTCTTGGTAATTAGTTTTTGTTAGGTAAGTGCTGTAGATAGAATGAAGTTTTCGTTTAGTTGACCGGATAACTGTTAGTGCTTGATGTATTATATCAAGAAAGGATCGGTGGAAGTTTAGTAGGTTCTGCACACACATCACCGAGTGAGGTCGATTTGCTGAATACTAGCTTGTCATGATTTTGACTATATCTCGTGTCAGGTTATGTGGATTCTTGATGGTATGTTCTTGTTTTGTTTTACTCGAGGACGAGCAAAAGTTTAAGTGTGGGGGTGTTGTTTAGGGTCAAATTATAGTGATTTTCACATATGTTTTATATATCAATTTCCCTCATATTTGGATTATTTTCATAGGAATCGAGCTTATAATTGATTAATTGAGTAAATGAGGTTTTAATGGTTAAATATGAAAATGTAACAAATTATGTGCTTAAAGTATGATTTTATGTTATTTTGGAATTGTGTTATGTTTTGGTATGTTTTCCTATTGTTGTAGATACTCAATTATGTTGGAAAAGGTGATCCTAAAGAGCTAATTTCGAGATAATAGAGGATCAATCAAGTTTATGGAAGATAGGAAGAGATAAGGAAAGAAATCAATCAAGATAAAGATGGAAAAATCAATAAATTCGATGTCAAGGCTAAGTGGACGGCGTCCATTATAAGCGCAGACGCAGCGTCCGTTCAAACGCACGTTTGAGAAGCGGAACCAGCGTTCGAGAGGTGTATTTTACATTCAGAGAGTTTGAACGTGAAGTGAACGAACGTCTGGCGCAAGTTCAAGGTCAAGGAACGAACGTCGAGATCTTCGGACGGCGTCCGGAGGAAGAAAATCGAGGATTCCGGTAGCTCTGAACTTCCAACGCAGTTCTTGATATGATAACAACCGATTTGACTCTGGACCTCAAGAGAAGAGTTGTAGGGCTTGAAGAGAGGATTCTACAGGATTTTGAATCACTCCATTCCGACTTACGAGGCCCGAGATATGAGCGTTACAAGTTCAGAATCTATTCCAGAGAGCCGGACGGGCGTCCGACATTATGGGCGGGCGTCCGCAAAGACCGCTATCAGTAGCAACCGACTTGATTTTCCTATTTAAACAGCTGCGCCCCAACCCTATTTTACATCAGAATTTCTCATACACAAAACACCAAGAAGCGGCCGCAACTTGAGGTTTCAAGGCGGTCACCCGAGCCTTGTGCTCGGGTGATCCGAGGTTAGATTAGGTTTTAGATTAGATGTTTATTTCTTTTTTTTCTTTCTTGTTTGCTGCGTTTTTACAAGCTCCATGCTTGGAGGCTGAACATGTTCAACAGTTTGACTCTTTTTCCATTCGTGTTTTATCTATCTTTTATTTAAGTTTATGTTGTGATCTTAATTCAAAGTTGTATCTTTTCTATTCGTTTATTCGTTTATGCAACTCATATCGGAAGATCATTGCTTTTGATGTTTGATTTTGATGGAAGTCATGATTAGATTTAGATCACCATAGGAAAGATTAGATTTTTAACCTTGACATAACGGAAGTTGATAGGTTAATTATCTAGGTTGTAGATTTAAAATCTTGCACCTTGGTTTGTTTGCGTCAATTCTATACATTGGAAGATGTTAGATTGATAGACGGATTATCTACAGAAGTAGTATTCATACCTTCGAGAGGTGAACCACATCTTTAGTTAATCGTCATGAGATAACCTTAGATAGAGATAGAGGATTTGTTGGATTGGATGATTTTGTTTGTTCGTTGTTTGCTCTCCATGATCATCTTAATAGTTATTTTTCGTTTTCGTTTGTAGTTTAGTCTTTATTGCTTTTTATTTTTCCTGGCTTTGGACTAACAATCCTCTGTCCAGTTACTTTCCGTTCTAGATTAGGTTTAGGTTTAGTTAATAAAGAAGAGTTAATAAAATTAGGTTCAATATCCCTTTTCCCTGTGGATCGATACCCGTACTTATCCAACTTTACTAGCAACTACCCGGTATTCGGCCGGTTAGGAGGTAGTTTTGCATGGTAGTATAGGTTTTATAAATTTTCTTTTGTTTTAATGATGCAAAATCTCCCCAACAGTGACCCATATGCTAGAACATTTCTAGCTCACTGTATCACTTAATCAAAGTGATTGCAAACCCAGACAGTAGCTCCCACTTGCCTTCATAAGACTCAGGATTTACGTCTGTATATCTATGCTTATTTAATTCCAAGTTTCAATAAACTAAGAACTTTCCTTAACTTGTTTCTCGACGTTTGCTAGAATTACTTTCATACTTGCTCATGACTATTCATGGAGTGTGAACCTCTAGCATAACTTTTATGATGGTTCCAATTTCCGTAGAGAGGGTAACCTTTCATAAGCATCATCTTTCACCTTATCTTTAGGACCAATGTCCTAACATAGGCAGATCTCGCGATCTATGCTAAACTTCTTTTAGCATCACATCTATATAGGTAAACTATAATCTAACAATGAGCTAAATCTATCGCTATAGATTCTTATTTCTAAAATAAGAACTCGCTAATCCAAGTGCTTTCGTAAAGACCTTGAACTACCAAACATTAATTGATCGTGACATGGGGTGACAATTCTCGAGATAGATATCTAATACCATGCTCAAAAATCATAACACACTCCCACTATCCATCTTGCACATTGGGCATATCCTTCTTTGACTAAATCAAACTCTTTTGATTATCAAACAAAGAAATTGTCTAGAGAAACTTGTTTGAGTCCATAAATGGATCTCGTGGGCTCACATATCATGTTATCGTCTATGAACATCGAAATGCTTTGCCCAACGTCTTCAACACTATCATATAGCCATGATACGAAGTTATAACAAGCATCATCTCGATTAGAATCGGGCTCACCGGCAAAGATAAAGGTAATTACAAGGTTTACACCCCATACCCTTCAAATTTCTCACTATAGCCTTATGGTAATCGTATTACTATCCATGTCGACCTTCGTGGACACTCCTTAGGTAAGACAGACTAGGTTCGCAACCTGGTTGTCACCGATGGAATCTAATTCGATTTTATGGCTCCTAGCCATATCTCTCAATCCTCGCTTTTTTTAAACATTCTTTCATAAGTCGTGAGATATACATTCATCAAGATGAACATACCAAAGACCCTTTTTGGGCTTGAGGTTATCCACGGACTTACGAGAACTTTTGTGTGCACTGAGCGGTGATCTACACCTCATCGCTATGCGCGTCCGCTCACGTTCCATTGGTTGAATATATCTTTGTGGTTCTCAAACTCTTTTGAGATCTTATTCACTCCCACTTTGTTTCTTTTGGAAGAAACACTTCCTCTAGAAGACAAAGATGTTTGGAGACAAACATTTTGCTCCACGGACAAGTAAATAATATCCAGTGTGCTAGCTAAGATATTCCACAAAGTTGCATATGTCGTACTAGGCTCCAAGCCTTTACGACTCGCCACGACAACTTCAAACCATCGGTTAAGATAGATTCGACATTATCCTCTTCCATATCTAATATGGAATTTATTCAACCTTTATTCTTTGGAACTAAGTTAAGTATAAGGGCACTATCCCGAAGCGGGTAAGGGATACATCGCATGGCTTGCGTCACACCTTTATCATATAAAGTGTTATTTCCATTTTGGGAACACAATCTAATTGCGTATCCAAAGATGGTATCCTTCAAGGAGAATCTTATTCCTTTCAGATTTACTTCAAACACCCTTCGGTATTAATTACTTCAATCCAATTGAAGATTAATTCCTAAATAGCTCATCAATCTCATATTCGTACTAGCTCGAATTTTTCGGGCTTTCAATTGTCGTACTTCAATAAGTACACTTGACTATTTCTAACAATAGTTATAGAGATTAACAAACAATTATTTGTAGCATTAATTGTCATAAGCCAACAAACATCGGTATGTTTAGGCTTTAGACAATTTTTCTAGATTTTACAACCTTTTCATAAAAGTATATTTCATCATCTTTGGATAAGATACGTATTACCCACATAATTTATAATCACATGGTTCAGACATCATCTAAATGACATTTGATTATACGTTTCTCTTCCAGAGAGTCGACATCTAGAACAACTATAAATATCAAAGATAACAGCCATACAAATATTTAGTCGAGATCTCATCACATATATCAACTATACAAAGGACATCAATCTAGTATGTTAGATTCAAAGGACCTTCTAACTTTATCGGAATAACATTTATTCTTTACAATTGAATATGTCTACTAAATCCTAACAAATAACTGAAAGTATGTTCTTCATAAGAACCGAACATAATAACATTTATTTAGTTCCTTATCAGTTTTACTAGATCTAGAATATGGTAAGTGTTACAACATTTGTTTAACCTTCCATATCTCAGATTTAATCTTTCTAATTTAATCACACTCGTAAGATATCATATATCTAAGAGTTGACTTGAACTTAGATAGATTTATCTCAACTTACTTGCCTATAATAGAAACTTCAATAAGTTCTCTATTTAAGCACATGCCCTAATTTCCTTTTTAATCCTTCAAGCACTTGTAAATATTTCTTAGTGTAGTCTTCATAAGACTTAAGAAAGATCACAAGAGCTATGTCTTTGATTTCCTTTCATAAAGAAAATCTAAAGTTTATTAAATAGTTTATTTAACCTTTTAAATCGTATTTAAAACATTAACTATTTAATTAACTTTTAAGCAATGATAGAATTAAGTCGATACTTAAATTTTACAATTTTGAAAACAACATTTCCAAAATTAGAGTGGTCATTCTTATCCAACGCTTGAATTAATTGTCATCATATGACTGAATGATCATATTGGATCGTATCCAATGCCATGAGCTTCCGCTTTTCAATAATAATTAAAGTCTTGGAGTACTCCATCAAATATGTAGTCTCATTGTCTCTAACTACTATAACAGGATTGCTCGTGTCATTGCTTATTTTAAAGGATTAAAATTACTTAACCATACTTGAGAACGTTTCTCAAAAGGTAACAGTCATAATTTGGTTTTACTAATCGAGAAAAACATAAATACAAAGTTTGCTAAAACTACAACATAAAATGAAAATAAAAGAGTGTTGTTGTTTATACACGCAAAATCAATAATGGTCTTTTGGTTTATGATTTTGCTCCCACTAGTCAACTACTTCCAATTGACTTTCAAGAATTTTTCAAAATTCTTTAGTGGCTGAGATCCCATCTAGTTACCTCGATTCCGGCGGTGGTCGATCAACCAAGATAATTTCGATAGGTGGGTAACTCTTTTACCATTCACATCTCTATGTGATTCTCATGGTTGACTAGTCAACTCTTTGGCGATACACATCACTATGTGTTAGGCAACCCTTGTCTCTAAAGTCGACGGGCCTGACGGTGGCCAATCACCGAAAGACTCTAGTCAAGTCATAACCCAATATTCATGAGATCTCATACGATCATATCTCAATAACGACGATATACCCGAGGTAGGTCAACTCCCGGCGGTGGTCGATCAGTTGGATCCGAACACAGGCTCTTCACCGTCGTTATAATATTGGGAGACAATATTTCGACTTGATTTTTGTTGTGGAAGTATTTTCGTAAATTAATTCACTTAATTAATTTTAATCATGGTCTCATCAAATATATCTATCTCTATAGATACAAATCCTACACATTTATCTAGATCGTGCCTAGTCATGCATCTATCGTATCATATAAAATAAATACAAGCACAAAATAAATAAATGCGTAAAGTAACCGGTATGATCATGGACTTTTCCTAGGTGCGGTTTCGAATACAAACTGACGAAACCGCGGGTCACAATCTAAAGGTAGCTGCAACCGCCAATAGGATCTTTAATGCTCCATTCTCCAATGGGATCTTTATTTTCGTCTTTCTTTGGTCTCCATCTTCTGCTCCATTCTTGTTACATTCAATTCTATCTAATATACCCGCCGCACACGGGGGGAGCCAACGGGAATGTGATAAATGCAGAAAATAAACTAGGTCACGTTCTTCATAACGGCCTAGGACAATTTTTAAACCAACAGAAAAATTAAATCATTCACATCTATCCTATCGGTCGAGTCCATGATCAATCGGGGTCAATATAATCATATTATATCTACTATATCTATTCCATACAATAAAATCTTATGAAAAAGATAAAATTAAAAATTAACTACTTGCGTCTTAATTAATCAATTAACATTTAATCTATTAAATAATTTTATCCAATCAATTAACTAATTAACATTTAATTAATTAAATGATTTTAATCGAAATAAAATTAACGATTAATTTTAAACGATTTAATTTTAATTAATTAGAACTATTCTAAAATTAAATTAAAATTAAATCTCTCTTTTGTTTCTTTCCTTTTGATTCGTAATCAAAAGGGATGTCGTTTGGTTCCTAAACCATGACACGACTAAACAACGAGATATCTATGCACAATAAATATCACGGGACGAAAAAATCGAGCATATCGAATTAACGAAGAGTGGGTTCACCGAGAATCCATCACTCAACCTCGACTTAACGTATCGTGATTTGAATCTTGCATCTATCGACTAATCACAACTATGAACTACATTGAAACATAAAATACACATAACAAAATAATTTCTTTTCGTGTATCATTTTACGAATCAAAATATATCATCTTTTAATTACGTGATTTAAACGATAAAATTAACTACGCAAATAAACACGCTTTTTGCTTAAGCTCGAAGCTCTCTCTGATACCACTGTAAGGAAATCTACGCGGGAACGCAGCGGAATTCAAAAATTTGATTTCCTTTTTCCCAAGATCGTACAGTCCAAGTGTCTCTACACTTCGATAGACGAGATCTATCCCTGCCCTAAAGACAGAAGACATCTAATACGTGCTAGTCTGTTTATACTATCAATGCCCTGTTTGATAGTACGTCAGCCTAGAGACATTTTAGTATCAAACTTATTAAAGTGATTAGAGATCTCATCAACCATAATCACCTATCATGGTTTCTCTATCACAGTTTAATACTAAGGACGTTATCATATAACAATTCATAATTGGTTCTTTAAAAGAACATATATATGACAACAGAATAAGCCATTTTATATATGCATAAACATAAAGAAATAGTACAAATGATCCGACCCGGTCGGATCCAGTCCAACCCGATTGGGTTTAGGACACTATTTCAACAGGTTCAGTAGAGAGATACAAAGCCAAATTAGTGGCAAAATGATACACTCAAACATATGGAATTGATTATCAGGAAACCTTTTCCCCTGTTGTGAAAATCACCACAGTCAGGGTTTTACTTGCAGCAGCAGCAGCAACCAATAATTGGCATCTCAATCAGATGCATGTTAACACTGCTTTTCTACATGGAGATCCACATGAAGAAGTATACATGCAGCTACCCCCAGGATGTGCAGCAACCAAACACAAATAAAGTTTGCAGACTAACCAAATCCTTGTATGGCCTAAAGCAAGCCAGCAGTCAATGAAATTGCAAGTTAACTGAATCCTTGAAAGCTCAAGGATTTGTTCACTCAAAGAATGACCACAGTTCATTCACAAAATTTTCAGGACAATCTTTTATTGCTTTGTTGGTATATGTAGATGACATTATAGCAGCAAGCCTTATTGAGCCGTTGATTCAGCAAGTCATGGATGCCTTACATCAGCAGATCACTATTAAGAATCTTGGAAAGTTGAGATATTTCCTATGTATTGAAGCTGCTATAACTCCTGCAGGCATATCCATTTCTCAAAGAAAATACACTCTCAACTACCTAGAAAAATATGAATGTTTGGGAGCAAAACCTGCTAAAACACGTATGGAGTCTAAGCAAACTTTACAGCATGGTGATTCACCACTTTTGGAAGATAATATTGCATACAGATCCTTAGTGAGCAAACTAATCCACCTCACTTTTACAAGACCAGACATAGTTTTTGCCGTTCAGCAACTAAGTCAATTTTTTGACACCCTTACTGAAAACCATATGAAGGCAGCACATAGATTGCTGAGATATTTGAAGGCCAAACCAGGTTAATGAATCTTGTTTCCAGCAGAGAATAACCTAGTCTTAAAGGTTTCACAGATAGTTATTGGGCTGGTTGCCTTGAAACAAGGAGATCAATCTCAGGCTACATGATATTTCTAAGAGATGCACCATCTCTTAGAAGGCAAAGAAACAAACTACTATAGAAAGAAGTTCTTCAGAGGCTGAATACAGGGCTATGGAAAATGCAGTTTGTGAATTTCAGTGTTTGATATACATCTTACAAGATTTGAAGGTTCCTATTTAGATGTCTGCTGTGTTATTATGCGACAATGCCAGTGCCATTCACATTTCTCATAATCATATGTTTCATGAAAGAACAAAACATATTGAGTTTGATTGTCATGTTGTGAGAGACAGTCAAATCTTGACCTGTCAATTTTCTTCTAGTCAATACAAAAGAACAAATAGCTGACATTCTCACCAAAGCCTTAGATGCACCTATTTTTTTACTATCTGCTAGACGAATTGAGGATATTAAAGATATTGCAGAGTTCCAGTAGTTGAAGGGAATGCTGAGTGCAAGCTATTCATGTACCACTCTCAGCTTGAGGGGGTGTTTTTGTATAAGAGCTGAAGGGAATCTTGAGTCGCGATCTTAATGAACTCAATGAGACCACATGAAGACTTCAATGAGATCTTTGAGTAATTTAGTGTAGAAAGCGGTTATTCAGTTATAGTTTGTTGTAACCGACTGTAACTTACTCTTAATTGATTAATGAGTTGTATGAATATATAAATACCCCATGATCAACTATATTGTAACTTAACTTGTAATTTTCAGTTCATTAATAATCATTCCGCATTTTTTCTTTACTTTATGTTTGTAAATTTACAAACTTTAACATATTTTCCTTGATGGATTCAGAGCCTTCACAGATTAAGGTAAGCTTATCCCAGATCTCATTTGGTGTTTAACAGTCCTTAATCTTTAGAAACATGTTATTGTCCAAGGTTCTTATTATGATGTCTATGGCAACATGATTCATATTGTGTCTCTTCCTTTCATCAGCGGTCCATTCTAATTTTGGCATGAGGAACATCTCTTCCACTCCTTGAGCATTGGTTTTGACCCTCAAGATTTCAATAGGTCATTCCTTGATGACATCTAGCATTTACTCATAAGTTGCAGCCATGTATACCTACATACGCATTTTGTATTCATCAAGTCTTTCAGTTGAAAACATAAGAAGCTTGCAAACATATTGTCGTGATTCCATAATGTAAGTCTGTTTGAAAAATAGATTTGAAAATTTTGGATCTTCCAAATTAGTTCACTAACAGAATTTCAACAAAAGATACTGATTGTTGGAAACACTACACTTATACTAATTGTCGATCCCTTTATAAAGGCTTAAAAGAAATTTAGAGGGGTGAATAAACTTACTATCTTCCTAAAACTTTTTTTTAATCAAAATCAAACTAAATTGAAGTTCAATTTAATTATTTATTCATAATTCAGCTGAGTTATGCAGCGGAAAATAAAAGCCTTTGAAATACTGGTTGATTCAGCTGAGTTTTATGATTCAGTTGAGTGAGCGTGACATGCATAATAAGTGATTCTACTTGCAGGAAAGTAAATTGCGGTAATGTAAATACTAGAAATGAAATGAGATAGAGTTTATAGTGGTTCAATGTGGTTTAATCCCTTAGTCCCCTATACTTCTTGTGATGTAGGAGGAATTCACTATTGCGTACGTTACACCAAATACAATAAAACTGATTGTCCTTGACTAAAAAGTCATTCAACTTCAAAATTTGGGTTATTTGTCCTTGGCAACTTGTCACCGGATGCTTCACAAATTCAACCCTCCCATTGATTCTTTGAAGTTGAACTTTTTCACCAGCTATCACACACAACTCCATGACAGATTACCATGCTTCAGTTGCTTCAGTCCCTCACAGAGCCCTGCTTCACTGATCCTCCTTTTGATAAGCAAAAGATATGAGTGTTTGAATCCTGAGATTCTGATGAGCCAATAATATGGATATAACTCATAACTTGGGCTATGATTCAAATGTTGGTTCTAGATATAACTTTGAAACTTTTGAATGTTCTGCAGATTTGAATCTTTCTGAATATTTCTTTGAGTTCATGTGAGTACAAAATATAATAGAGTTTCAGCTTAGTAATTCTTGTTGTTGTTTGTGTGTCTTGAACGCTGGTATATATAGATGTAGAATCCAACGTCTCATTTCAATGTAGCACGTTTGATCTGAAGTCTCCCATTTGAATTTTAATTCCCTGAATCTTCTCTGAAAATCCGCGCTAATTGATACGCATAACGTATATCCTTGAACTTTTGATATTCTAACAATTTGATATGCTGTTTAATTCCGGAACTTCCGTCCTTGATTTGTCCTTCTGTAATTTCATTGAATCCCTTGATTTTCGCTTGTTCTGATGATTCTCAAGTAAACTCATCTTCAATCAAATCTACATGCAAACCGTCTTTGAAATTTTGAACAATCTTTTCACAATTGGTCCTCTTCAAATCTGATTTCCTTAAGTTTACTGAATTATATGCGTCCGAATTCTGCTCGTCTGAATTCTTTGGTCTTGATGAACATTCAGTTGGATTCCTTGAGTTGTTTCTATTCAGCTAAATTCATCTACGCATCTAAAATGTTGTCTTATAAGATGTTTCTCAAATATCATCTGATCTTAATTGATCAGATCAGAGTACACCGTATTTCAAAATAACAATCATCACGCTTAAGTTAACTTCAGACCATCACAAGACTTACATGAAGTAACTTGTCCATAAGTCCTTAAAACTGAGTTCGAAACTTCAGCCTTCTCTACTGAGTATATGTCCCTTAGACTTCTGATCTGATTTACTCTTCTGAAAAATATGATTTAGTCTGCTGAAAGTTTAAAACACCTTAGTCTACTGAAAATCCTATTCAAACGAGAATTACAATGCTCGTCTGAATAATCTAGGCAATATTCAGACTCTTAGTAAATCATATACATATCTCCTATGAAAAATAAACATATTTTTGTTGATTTTTATAACAGCTTTCCTGACTATCATAAAAACAAATGGGTTGGATGAAAACACCCCAACACTTAGTTTTCATTCTGATTATCTGCGAGGTATTATATATTCCAGATGATATAGTTGGTCTGACAACGTATTTAATGTTCACTTGGAGGATGATATCATTATGGTAATGATTTTTGAAGACATTAAACTGTGAGGTTTTTAGGTGGTGTCTTAACACGGTGTGGAGACACGTGTGGCATCACATGGACCATATGTTTTTAAACTAGATTGAAACTGTGTGGTCCAGATCATTCATCCCGTCACTTCGGTGCATATGGAGATATTAGACAAAAATTTTCCCATTAAGCCGACTCAAGCAGTTCATGATGTGATTTGCATAACACAATCATTAAGATATTAAATGAATTAGTATGCAATGAAAATTATACATTGAGGTTGTAGAAATCCAAGTCTTTTCAAATTCAGCTTCTGCATTTATTGTTTTAGCACACCATACGAGACTTTGTGATCAGAGAAAAAATAATAGCAGTCTCGGGTTATAGCCGAACATATTGATCCAAGAATTTACTTGGATTTCCGAATCGGGTTGTTACAATTCTATTGCTAACATGAAGTTGTTATGAAAATAACGAGAACCTTACATATAAATCTATCATTGCCCTTAAAAGCAACCAGATACAAGCCTATTTTTAAATTTTGATGTAGTGTCCTATTCCCAGATAAGTTTGGTTTGGTGTGGTGCCTTTAAATGCAGAATTTATTATGCACATATATAAAGTTATTTAAAGTATATTTAACTAAGATAATATTATTAGACAAAATAACAATCAAAGCCAAAAAAAAAAAAAAAAAAAAAAAAAAAGGGTTCTACGCCGCATCCCTACATATAGAGTATATGGCCGACACTGCATTAGTAGTAGTCACTCATATATACAGTAAAATAAATGAACAAGCAAGCAAATGAACAATATGGAATCTCTAGTGCAAGACACGATTTGAAACCCCAACTCAAAATTTGATCAACCAAAAGGCTCATAATTTTCCCCATGAGCCAAAAAAAACCTAAACACCCAAATCAATTTACATCAGGCTGTTAACATCCGGTATATGCCTCCTGATAAGTTATTGTGTGGTGAGAGAATTTGAATTGAAGTGACGGGTGAATCGATCAGAACTACACAGTTTAAATACAGAATTAAACAGTATGGTCTGAAAAGTACCACATGATGTCACACAATAACTTCCCATGGCTCCCAAACACCATAAACTTATAGTACATCCACATAGGAAATACTTGTGTTGCGTCTCCACATATATGGATGATTATGAACCACACAGTATCATTTTATATTTTAACTGTATGGTTCTGATCGTTTTACTCAATAATTCACCTAAAAATCTACTATCCACACAAGTATTTCCCGTCCACATTCCACAAGGACAACAAGTCCACAACCACCCCTTTCCCCATGACTCGATTACCATAGTTTTTTTTTAAGTAATAAATAAAACTATTCCAGAAGTCAAACATTCTACACCCAAAAGATGCCATAACCTACATACCAAAAACCGACAAAACCCCAAGAAATATTTTTTTAAAAACAAAAATCCTGAAGGTAAAAAGACAACCTAGGATAGAAACCAGACAAAAAACCTAAAACTTCACTTTAGTCCCTTGCCTGTCATGGATATAGCAAGATCCGGCCAACCAAAGCAATCACCATCGGAACCCAAACCGCCTTCCACTCCACCTATCTGCCACGTGTTACACCCTGAGGAGCCACCTGACCCACCATTTTCTCCACCTCCGCCGCTTCCTCCTCCACCGCCATTATTCGCCTGACACACCGACTCCATTGGCCAATCTGCCCCGAGTCCAAACCCAATCCCGTTCAGACTCGAACCGGGATCCAAATCGAACCCGAGACCAAATGGCATGTATCCTCCTGTCCCCGCGTGCGTTGTCATGAGAGAGCTTAAACTCAAATCCTCTGGAACTGCCTCATTCAGGTTCACATCAAAAGACGCAGCTAAAGACCCACCAGTCATGGGACCCGAATCCGAACCCGGAACCAATTTTTGGGCTACTATCCCGGAAGAAGAAGGTGATACAGTGGAGAATGGGGTGTTGGGTCCATCAGAAGAAGGTTGGTTATTAGTACGAGGGCGTTTAAGAGAAGAAGATGATTTGCGTGACCCACCGCCGACTGGGACATTACGGAGAGTGCCACCGCGAGTCCAGTAGCGGCGGCAAGATTTGCAGAAATGGCGAGGTTGAGAGAGGTTGTAGTTATTGTAGTAGCAGAACTTGGTGTTGGTTGAGTCGCAGCGTGGGCATGGAAGGTGCTCCAGTTCAGGTGGTCGGGTACCGGTGGTTGTTGATAGCCTATGATCAGACCGTTGCTCACCACCACCGGTTGCCGTCGTCGACATTCCGACGTACTTTAATTTGACTACTTGAAGTGACGGGTCGAGGAAATGGGTTGGGTACCGTGTGAAAAAGAGGACAAAGGTTCGACTGGAGAGACGAATATTAGAAAGAGGGAGAATAATAAGTAAAAGGGGGTTTGGAGTGGGAGAGAGAAGTCACTTTATAGTGATGGAGAAAGATGAGTAAGTGAAAGTCTCACTTCCAACTTGTCTTTTAGACGTGACTCAACACTCACGATAAGCAACTGGTTCGTGCACTTTAAAAGGAGATTTTGGAAAATCAGGTTTTGTCCCTTCCATTCTTGGAATTAAAGTGGTGAAAAAGGCTATATTCGATTTTAGGTATAACGACGATAATATTATCCTCAATACACTCATAACGATAATGTTAATGTCGTTAAATCACCAAATAAGAGAAAAGACGATTATTGGCGTAACGAGACCCATTTTACGCCAATAATATTGTCGTTAATTATCTTTACGATGTTAATAACAGGGTGAATTTTTGAATGGTCAAAAAACTGATTATTGGTGTAACGAACCTATTTTACGCCATTATTATCAGCGTAAAACATATTTTACGCCAATAATAATGGCGTAAAATGGCTCTCGTGGCGCCAATATTCAGTTATTTGGCAATCCCCAGCTATTTCAATGTTATTTATCTGTGAATTGCTTACTACAAAACAAATCTTAGCTCAACCAAAAACCATAAACAAAATCTCCAAAATCCTGTGTTTAATCTTCAAGTTTGGTATCATCAAACAAAGAGGCTGCTCCATCAAGGAAGTTCGGCATGGGTAACAATTATTTTTTTTTTTGCAATAATTTCATATGATGTAATGTGTATATTGTTTTGAATTTCATGAAGAAAATGATGAAGACGATGAAATTGCTGAATTAACGCCTATGTCTGTATGCTTTTACGATAGATTGTTTGTTATCGACGTAAAGAGTATTAAGATATAGAGATATTGTGTTGAATGATGAAGTTTGTGTAAAAAGGTGTGTAAATTGTGATGAACAGAATTATGAAGACGATGAACCAGTTATTGGCGTTAAACATGTTTTTACGCCATTATTATTGGCGTCAAATCTGTTTTTACGCCATTATTATTAGCGTTAATTTTTTTTACGTCATTAATAATGACGTAAAAACAGGTTTAACCCCAAAAACTGGTTATTTTTTATTTTTATTTTTTTGGTTGAGAAAAGCAATTTTTTGTGATCATATAATGTTTACTATGATTTCATAATTATTTTCACATAATTAGTATGTATTATATTAATTAATATAATACATACTAATTATGTGAAAATGATTATGAAAGTATACTAAGAATTTTCACATTATTTCATAATTTTCACATTATCATACGTATAATATATTATATACTCATTATGTGAAAATTAGGTTTTTCCCTTTTAGAGTCTTTAGTATCATATTTAATATAATAATTGCGTTTAGGCTTTTTATCATTTCAGATCTTTAGTATATGTATATAATTGCCTTAGTATGATTTTTCTAATTTAATGGCTTAGTATATGCATATGTCTAATATTACTGACAATGTAATCTAACCAAATGATGTGCATATGCATTAGCAAAATTATGTGCAAATATGATATTTAATAGCATTGTATCATATTTAATTTTCGGATTGCCTTTAGCCATTTTATCATTTAATATCTTTAGTATATATGTATATAATTGCCTTAGTGTGATTTTGTAATTTAATGGCTTAGTATATGCATATGCCTAATAGTACTGACAATGTAACCTAACCAAATACGACGGCGACGAAATAACACATAACACATAACTCATAACACAAATAAGAACGAACAACGACAATGACATCGACGACTTCCGTTCTGCCTTACGGTGAAAGCCTCTACCCGAAAGCGAGGTTCTTGTAGGTCTAGGTTGTTTTCGATTCTACTCCTTCCTTCTCACCAGTTATGACCTTCCTCATGCCTGCAAGAAATGAGGTCGTATAGGACAGCTCGTAGAGGATTTGTAGGTTCTCTTGTTCATCTCTCCTCTCAACAGCTTGGTAAAGCCTCAGCCGGAAGTGAGGCATCATGTAGATTATGTATTTCAGTGCTATTTCGCCGGACTTGTCCGGCATCTCCATCACTCCTCCCGTCGTGGCACCGCCGTACCTTAAACATCTAACAACCGGAAATTCAACAAAATCACACTAAGATCCAAACAAACAAAACATCACCGTAACTTGGATAATGAATGACTACACTAATTTCCAATCTTATGTATATGTATACTGTCATGAACGGATATGCACGTGTATGTGTGCAAATGTGTGTGTCTGTTTGTGTCATGTATACATATATATATATATATATATATATATATATATATATATATATATATATATATATATATACACACACACACACACACTTTCATAAACGGATATCATAAAGGTTCGGATATCGTGTGTGTATGTTTGTGTATGGTATGTATAAATATATACAAATGACAAACGGATATTGTATGTGTCATGTATATATGTACATTGGATATCGTACTCGTGTCGAGTTCATTTTCATCTTTGTCAAAGTTGTAATAAATATATATATATATATATATATATATATATATATATATATATATATATATATATATATATAGATTATATACTTAGAAGTTGTCATTATATTTATATGTATGTGTGTGTACAATTTCCCTATATATAGATATACACACACACACCTATACATACACACACTTTTATAAATATATATATACACACATATGCTTACACGGACCTATTTCAAAGTTTCAAATTACTTGTGGATACTGACGAGTGGTTATTGATTTTTTCTCAAGTGACAACATGTTGGGTATTTCAAATATTTTGAATGGGAAGTGGAATCACAAATCCGGTAAAGAATAGTCTTATTCGAATGGAACCGCTTATATCACTTGCGTGAACATCAATATTTCCGTTGACGAAATGACGGAGAAAATTTACAAGAGAGCCGGCATTGATCCTCTTGGATATAAGTTGAACATTAAAGCCTTGTACACGACCGGTGGAACACACCAAACGTCTCCTGTTGAGATTTCAGGCGATGACTCATGGTACGGTTACATTTGTGAAAAATTAGCAAATATTCCCGTGAAACTATGTGTTGATGCCAAAAAAGTGGTTAGTTATGATCCTCCGAGAGAAATGAATGAGACCATGATTGATTTAAATGAGTGCACGATTGATTTAAATGAAGAAAACTACGGTGAAGGTTTTCCCAGTAACGACTACAATCTTGTTTGTTGTGCTCAACCAGAGATTTTCTCAGCAATGGTTGTTGATATTTATCCTCTTGATAACAGAAGAGAACGATCGGATCATATGCCAGATTACGGGGTTTCTGATACACCATACTCGTCTGATCATATACTCAGTGAGGTACCAAATACATCATTCACTGAACTACTGTTTGGTAGCTCCAGTCAACCTTATAACGACGCTACAACAGCTCCGACTATACCAGTTTTGAATACAAGTCGTTGATTACGTGGTGGACCTCAAATTCTGAATACGAGTCATAACGCTCCACCTACAACAAATTGTACTGTTCCGACTATTCCAGTTCAACCCAGTTTTGGCCTAGGTGGTTCGTTTTTAAACCACAGTGTTGCACACCATGTTGAGTCCCGACACACATATAGGCGATATGATGTGTGACGGAGGAGTGATTTAGGTGATTTTGGAGACAGTCTTCCGCCAATTGAAATACCGTTGTGCCCTAGCACATGGACGATTACCATTGAAGACGAAGATGGTTTGTATGTTGGAAGGTTGTTCAAAAATAAAGATGAGATGCGTGACATATTACGATATCATGCAATGAAGAATAGGTATCAGTTCAAACTGAAAAGGTCTGATAAGGATAAACTGTATTTGAAATGTAAGCGATCGAATAAATGTGATTGGAAGTTGAATGGTAGGAAGGATGAGGGTGACGATGTCCACTATTTCAAGATAACTGAGTATGAGGCAAAACATACATGTGGACTGGAAAGCGTAACTAATTAGCATGCTCAAGCCACACCTTCTTCTATAGGCCGTTTGGTAAGGAACGACATTATTGACTTAAGGGAAAATTTAAAGCAAAGAATGTCAAAGTTGCGGTGAATAAAGAATTCGGCTTATCCCTTAGTTATGACCAAGCTTATAGATGTTACAAGAGTCTTTACGTCTGATTGGTGGAATTCCAGAACAGTCTTATACTAAGATGGCTGGCTACTTTCACATGCTTAAAGAAGCAAATGCCGATAAATTGACGGACATAGAAAGGGATAGCATGGGTAGGTTATGGCCAAATCCTAGAGGTCCAATCTAACCGGCAGTGTACCGGGTCGACTATCTCTAGTTTGGTGAGTCAAGGTCGTCTCCTCGGGGAACACACAATTATGAGGTTACACACTAAAAAGTCTATATTACTTCGATCTAGGTCGCATTTTGATGAGAGCTTAATCAATTGCATAAATAAAGTACTTGAAATAACAAGATGATAAACTGATAAAAAGAAACTAACCAAGCTAATGCGTAGCCTAGCTATCCTCTCGCAACGTCATGGGAATGACTTCCTACCTTTCATGTCTAAAAGCGTGAAACGGTGCATTCCTAAGCAAGCAATTCCCCCTCATACGAGTGAATGGAATTGCTCTCTACCTCCTCCTTGGTCTAGGCGATCTAAACCTAATGATTCGGTATGCTACGCATGTGAATGCAATGGCAATGCCAAGAATCCCCGGATAAGAAATCGAATGCCTCGAAGAGGTCGATTTTGCCTTCCGGTTCACCTACCCTCTTCCCACAATTAACATCTCCGTTCGGTATCCGTTAAACGTGTTAAATGCTAACACTAGGCAATTACTCTAATGCAAGCAACAAAACAATAAAAGTAGGCAAAGCTCCACCACAATCAAAACCAACAACACAACCAATCATTCCCGATCAATCATGAGAGGACAAGCTATTACTACAACATAATCTTGGCTAGATAAACCTAGCCACTCATGCCTCCAAACATTAACATCTCAGGATTAACATTCATAAACATAAGAACAATTGAATGACAATAAAGATTAAAGATTACCAATTCAAATGATGAAATTCGAGTTGGTGTTCTTCATCCAACCTCAATAGCTTCAATGAAGCTAACACTAGTGTGTTAAACTTCAACAAGGAATCAAAGCTAAACTAGGATCCTTAATTGTTACAATCAAGTTCAAGTGCTAATTTCTACTAGAATTTGGCTATAAGAGCCTTGGGGTGGGGATGGTGCCTGCAAGATGGAAAAATTGGAGAAGATCAAGTGTATCTTTTTGATAATTCCCAGCTTGGAAGCATAAAAGGATTAATTATTTGCTGACTCTGCCATATTGACTCAGGTCAATCCGTACTGGCGCACGCCAAACCCAAGTTGCCTTACTGGCGCAGCTCAGAACCGCTTGGCGTGCGTCAAGTCCCATTGTAGTGGTTGGCTGAATGACATCCATATTAATTACTCATCAACTCCTTGACACAGGTCAGTGTAATATGGCGTGGTCAAATGTGTCTAAACTCTCATAATCACAATTTTCATCCACTTGGCTTGGATCAAACCCTCTAATATGTATCAACAATCCTTGTGGGTTGAAATCCTCGCCATAGCTCCAAAATAGTCACAAAAGAACCAAAAGCCACCCTGAGGTCAGAATCCACACTCCCCACCATGATATCTGTGCTGCAAAAATAGACACAAAGATACCACGTGTAAATATGATAACAAAATCGGCTAATATTAACATAATATAGCTAGAAACATGGTTTTCTGAAAATTCTATGTACACAAAATATGGCTCTAATCATCATTCAAATTGCTCAAGTTGATGTCAAAATATCGCTAATTGCACCAGAAAGAGGGGTAAATCATCGGAAATTATATCATCAGGTTGACTTACATCATAGGTTCAAGTATTGTTTTATGTCGTTGGGACCTAGTATTGTTGGATTCAAGTTTTGTCGTCCTATACTATGCGTAGATGGTACTCATTTGAAGAATAAGTATGGAGGGACTTTATTAGTTGCTGTCGGAGTAGATGCGGGTGATCACTTGTTTCCATTGGCCGTTGGCGTAGCAGACGGTGAGAGTAATGATTTGTGGACGTATTTCTTTAACCACTTGAAGAAGGCAATCGGAGAACGCGAGGATCTGGGAGATTTGTCATTTGTCTCAGATAGAAATCAGGCAATCAAGTCTTCCCTTGAAAGAGTGTTTCCAGATGCTTACCATGGATATTGCTACCACCACCTTGACATGAACGTCAATGACACTTACGGTAAGAAAAGATATTGTCCAATAACATTGAAGAAAGCAACTTACACTTGTTCAGAATGGGAATTCGAAATATTGTTTGAAGAGATTAAGCATAAAGATGTGGAGGTTCATACTTATTTGGAGAATGTCGGAGTGAAATACTGGGCAATGGCACAATTTCCTGGAACACGATACGCTATCATGACAAGCAACTATGCTGAAAGCTTCAACGCTATATTTCTCGAGGCACGGAACATGAATATAACGAATATGCTTGAATTCATTAGGAAGACGTTAGCGGAGAGAGTTAGCATACGGCTGTAGTAGTGTATTAGCAACAGAAGTTGAAACAAAGGTGATGGGTACGGTTCATCGTAGAATAAACTTCACGCTCTATCCCATCGACGCCGTTGAGTTTCAGGTGTCGAACCTTGATAGCAGCAGCAGAGTTAATCTCTACGACCAGAAGTGCTATTGTGGAGAGTGGAAAGCACATAGGCTACCATGTGTACATGTCGCTGCAGCTGTCGTAGAACGTCGTTTGAACATTTATGATTGTTGTCATCCTTATTTCAAAGCGGTGTGCTTCAAACGTATTTATGAAGGCCGCGTGTTTCCTGTTCCTGTTGAAGAACATTGGAAACTCCCATATAATGTTCAAACAGACGTTATTATTCCACCTATTGAGAGGGATAATGTGTCGGGAGACCGGATACGGCATGGATGAAAACGAGGCCGACGTAGAATGAAGAGGATACTTTCAAACGGAGAACGTAAAGCTGCCAGGATTAGGAGGATACTTTCGGTAGGCCGGCGTATGAAAAAATGTTCAACTTGCGGTCTCCTTGGACATAGAAAAGACAAATGTCCTACACCACTTCATTTCGCTGGCCCACTCAATGTATAATATAATTTACATTGTTAATTTGATGTATGAAAAGTCTGACGAGTTTTGCTTTGTCTTTTCGATAACAATGTTCTGTAATCGTTTATGTTTTGCTCAACTTTTTGAATGCTTGCATGGCTATTTAGAATATACTATATCCATATGGTGTTGTAGCTTTATATATGCCCAACCCCCTCCCCACTCCCCCCAATACTCCCATTCCAGACCCCAATTAATTCACGTAAAGAAATTGATTCCTCTCCCCAAAAATGAAAAGTTGTAAAAAAAAACTTCTCACCTAACTAGCTATGTAACCTTTTTAAAATGACAATGCCATGTTAGTAGAGAAAATACACAGCGATGGAGACATTATCCTTCAAATTTAGGTAGCACAAGAACACAAAACAGTACAATTATCAAGGGTGGTCATGTGATCGTCGAAGATCATCCATTACAATTGCGAGTAGAAAGAAAGAAAAAACAAGAGATAATAGAACAAAATACTTAAACAAACCAAGGGTGGTCACTATAGATGACAGGGGAGGTTTCCGAAGAAATGTCATTCGTGTCATACTCTAGTACGTTAAAATGTCTTACGATAGCCGTGATAAGAAAAGGAAAATAGATATAACCATCACCACTACTCCTAAGCGATATGTCACAAATCCTACTCATGATGTAACGTCCAATGTCAACTTCGTAATGAAGAAATGCGTACACCAAAACGTATAAATCAAATGGCGGTTCAAGAGTGTGTATAGTACCATAGAGGCTATTGGTGAACCATTTGACCATAACACGCTCCCATTCGGTAGGCAGTTGACGGCGAACAATTAGACGTTGCAATTCACGAACGTTGGAAGCCTCGTTGAAGAAGTCACTGGATGCTTCAACTCCACTTACACCATAGTAGTTATTGATCCAGTCAACCTCTAAGGCAACATCTACTCCACGTAATTTGTGCACCCCAGATGCTATGGCGGGGTACTCGCCAGCTACATCTGACCTGACAACTGCATAGAATTCACGAACAATTGATCTATTCATAGTGGATGTTGATGTGGGACTATTTGCGAGGCCCTCCAACAAAAGTCTGCGTACGAGTCTCTTCATCTTGGTAGGTAGACTCTCCCATTCAATTCTCCTCTCTCCGATAATAGCTTTATCTTGAAAGATCCAAATCCAATTGTGATGCTCTTCGTCTGTTCTGAACCTCAACCTCAGTGTCTGAAGGTCGTACCTCAATGTCTGAAGGTCGTAATAGTGATCAATAACACCCTTCCTAGGGCCATTAACAAACACAGGTTGATGAGGATTCCATGGAGGATCCTCATACTCGGGGGAATTTGGTTCATGCCATTCCCGATGAGGGGAAATCGGTTCATACATTGTGTATATAATTGAAGTAATGTAGAAGGTTATGCAGAGGTAGTTTAATAGGTCATGGTATATATAGAAATGACATCAATATTATCATCATAAAATCATGCACGACTGGTGACAAGACCTGATACTGTACCCATGTGTCCTGCCAACGGTCATAAATCACCACCACTTGAAGTGTGGGACCCACCGACAGCGACCACACATGGCAGGGAATCTCGTTTGACGACAATACTATCGTCGTTAGAGTCCACTTGACGGTAATATTATCGTCGTAAAATCATGCACGATTGATGACAAGACACACCACTGTACCCATGTGTCCTGCCTACGGTCATAAATCACCACAACTTGACGTGTGGGACCCACCGACAGCGACCACACTTGATAGGGAATCTCATTTGACGACAATACTATCGTCGTAAAATCATGCACGACTGATCGGGGTCAATCAGGTTATAATATACTCGACCACCATAAACCAGTACTAGCAAGAGGACTAGGCCCATCGTAGTATAGCTATAGTGAATCAAGGTCGATCCCACAGGGAACCAATTGTGGATCATCTTATATACAAACAATTAATTAAACATGTCAAGGACATAGAGGCGGTCTGCGACCAACATAAGACAAGAAAAGTAAAGACACGACTCGACACAACGTAATTAACCTCCCCAATTATAGTCTTTATCGTTTGGACCTAGATAATTTATATAATAAATCCCAACTTATTAATCGTCAATCCGTTTGTATCTATCTTAGATTGGCTACGGGAGTCATCCTCTTTAACTTGACTTAGCACCGGTAGGTCACTAGATCACTGTGGTATTGTTACGTGACTTCGCCTTTTGGTGCCTCCATCTCATATAACTCACACGCTTACGACTCTAAGGATGCCGATATTAACCGTACACCTCGTCCAGGCAACATTCCTATGGTTAGGCGTACTTCCTAAACGATCGCATCGGTCTACGTCCCCATTAACAATTACCTGCATGGTTTCATGTTAATCTACGATTTACGTATAACTAGGTGAGCTCAATTCCCAAATACAAAACCTACCTAGATCTCGCTGAAAGTCCCGGAAGATCATTCATGAGCCAACCTAGGAGCCCTATATTGGTATTTCCTAATCATACGCTAATTAAAACAGACGAGCAACGTAGCCGTAGCCATACCTACTGAGATGATAAATTCTATTAAGTTAACCTAACCATAAAGACATGGCAATCTAACGGATGAACAGTGGGCTCGGTCGACCGAATACAGACACTCGGTCGACCGAATGGTCCTTTCCCCCAGATTACATCCCTGAACGTATCTCTCAGCGTTTCATCATACACAACGGATTAAACAGTAATTCGTAAAGCATTCATATAAACTAACATAGATACACATTAATTAAACAATGCAGATTCATGGATAAATACTAAGTGTATGACGTAGGTTATGGGATCCTCATAGACAAGGTGTCGCCACATCCCTAATGTCATAGCCTAAATCTACATCATCTAGCTATGATTAACTAATTCAAACGATAAAGCATAATTGGGAGGGATTAATTACTGAAAATAAAAAGACAGAAAATAAAGGCTTACATATTGCAGCCCTTAAATTGCTGGAAACACCCTCAATAAACTACATTGAATCAAGATATGAATAGAGTGATTTTATTGAATGATATTCTAAGGTATCTATTACAATTCTCGTAGCTGCTTGCTTATATAGAGGTTTTTGCCGACTTAGGGTGGTTCTAGAAGGTAAACACGACAAAAGCCCTAAACCGCCCTGAAGCTGACACTCGGTCAACCGAAAGATGACACTCGGTCGACCGAGCCTAATGGTTCGGTCGACCGAACCTATATTTTCCATGTTCTCTACGTTTTCTTCGTTTGCCTTGATCCCCACTGCACGTTTGCATGTCGATCCGATTACTCTCTCATTTAATGCTCCGATTTCCTTCCTTCCTTATCTTGAGATAATTGATTGAATGACACTAATCTTCTCGATTTGTAATGATCTGTAAAATCAACATTAATCGCATAGTAAATCGGATTTTAATAATGAAAACGGCTAAATACCAAATATCATATTAATAATCACTTAACATTAAATAATAAATATAAACATGTGATTTAATATGAAATATATATTATTAATCTCGATTTAAGGTCAACGTTGATGACTTTTACGGGTATAATTTGACCGTCATCAACTACCCCCACTTAGACTTTGATCGTCCCGAACAAAGCATCAATAAGTCATTCCCAAGACAACATTTTCTATGGTCAAATCATACTTACACAAGAAACTCAAGTCAACTCATACTAGTCATGCTCATAAGATATCCATTATTCACTACTGACTATGAATCGAAGTGATGTGTGCATGTGCATTTAGTTTTATATATTCGTAGCAAGATTAGAGTTTATGCCAACTTCGTAATCTCAACCTACCAACCTCAGCATTCATACTTCTCAAGCCTTTAAATTTTTGAAGCACTAGAGAAATAAGCAAGAGCGTATCTATAGGGTTTTTGGACTTGGAGACCGAGTACTACTCAAAGCCTCTTAAAGAATTGAATATTCTTTTCATATCTTCATATTTTTCAAATACTATAAATCTCAAGGAAGAAAACTTTTTAAAGTATCCCCCTATCTTAGATCAAATATAGCATTGAATATTACCACAAGCGCGGGGCTACTTTGGTAATGTTATTACAAGCCCAGTGTTTTAACGCATTGTCAAACACAGGTACGTCTCAAGCTTATTACTCCGCTTTTGTTGGCAAGAATATCAGAATACATCAGCAGATAGATATTGACACTAAGTTTACATAACCAATCATCTATGCAATGTACACAATATTCGTCAGTTATTATGATTCGTGCGGTAAACTCGATTCATAGATTGAGTAATCGAATAATAAATAACTACTTGCAAAAACGGGCATGAATATCCTTAAATTTACTTAACATAAGTATAAAATGATCACGTTCTCATGAAACTTGGTTCCTTTCCTATCAATTCTTAGCTAGGAACCCACAAGTCTAAGGGTACGAGATACGTAATATGGTATTTATTCAAATTTTCAAATTTTCAATTTTTCAATTTTTCTACCGTTTCATTCAAATTTCAATCATAACATAGCTAAGTCTCCTACCCCCCACTTAAACATGGCATTGTCCTCAATGACAAAAATAAATGAGAATTTAAGAAAAAGACTTAGCTCTGGAAACGGCTCTCAAGTAAAGGAACAATATCAAAGTAAATGTCAGCACGTTGTGGAGAAGCAAGTGAAAACCTGTATAAATCAGCCAGATTTAAGTAGATACACACCCTTCTGTAGGGGTAACGATGAGCAATCTAATGAATTGAGAAGGTGGCTGGTATCAAAAGCAGGTGATACCCGGCAATTATTAAATGGGATTCGATCTGACAGAGACACTTTCGATTACCCTGTGGAGGTAAACTCATTAAAAGTTGTTTTCTCATTTCTGTAACATATATGCTGACTGAGTAATAAACATTCTATTTGCAGCACATTGATGCATATGTGGGTCTATTAACTGCTTGTATGGAGGCTTACCCGCAATGTTATCAGAAGCATGAGAGATTATGCTATTCCTCTTTTGCAAGGATTCTTGTGTCCGAATTAGATAAATGGGATGGTAATTTAGCTGTGGACTGTCCGTACCAGCTATTGTTAGAAGCTTCTGCATGGACCCAGAAAACAACTGCTTATGCTATCTAGACGATTAACGATCTGCATTGGGTGCTTGTTGTCATGTCAATCAGTGACTGGACGATCATGTTATACGACAGCCGATACAGACAAGATAATTCGAACCTAATAGATCCAACCATAGTGAAATGGTCTTGATATATGAGGGTACTATTATCAAGATCAGTAGATTGCAAAAAAATCACAATGGATGCTCGATCCAGATCAACCATCATTTCGTAGAGTACTGCTCACCGAAAAAGAATGTCCACAGACGAAGAATTGGTACGTATAAAACCTTATTTAGAATTGTTAATTTCAACATTTCAATTTCAAAATTTATGGCTTTAATATGCAGGAAAATATGTGGGATTTTCACGCTGAAGATGATGGAGCTTTTAATCATAAATGCGGCGAGGATAGATGAGCTGAATGATCAAACCGTACATAGGTTCCGGAACAAAATGGCCGTAGATCTGTTTACACGGAATATAGGAGTTTGACATTTATTATCTCAACTTATGGTGTTGTAATATTTATACTATAATTTTTAGTTTGTTTTTTTAGATCTAATCAGTGAAATGATAAGTAGTAAAATCAAATAGAGTTTAAAACATAAAAAGAAAGAGAGTAATGATACATTGGCTTATATAGGGGACTTACAAAAATAAAAACAAAGAGTAATGATACATTGGCTTATATACGAGGTCTTGTCACCAGTCGTATCATGTTTTTACGACGATAATATTGCCGTCAAATGGCTTATTATGACTTCCCATAAGTAAAAGTCTATATATTGGCCGATTTGTGTGTGAGGTCATCGAGTTATGTTCTCCATCGCTGTTTTTTTTCCACTAAGATGGCATTGTCATTTTCAAAAAGTGATTTGACGATAGATTTAAGAAAAGCGAAAGATTAAGCTAAAACAAAACCATACTAATAGTATATTCTAAATAGCCATGCAAGCATTCTAAATAGTCTTTCACATTGTTTCTCTATACTTTTTATAATGTAATTTTGTTTGCTTTTTATATACATACATAGTTTACAACATAAAAAGAAAGAGAGTAATGATACATTGGCTTACATACGGGGTTTACAAACATAAAAAGAAAGAGTAATTATACACGCTTAAGAATAAGAACACTGCTTAAATAAACCAAGGGTGATCATTAAATACGAAAGGCGGTGTATTCCAAACAATTTCATCTGTGTCAAGATCAGGTACCCCAAAGCTTCTGGCCATTGTCGTGATAAGAAATGGGAAAAATATATAACCATCACCATGTCTCCCCCTCGCTATCCTGTTAACCCTATCCACGATGTATCGTCCCACATTCACTCGATGATATAAGACTGCGTATGCAAGGATGTACATATCCAAGTTTGGTTGAACGTGATGTATGGTACCGTGGACGCGATTCGCAAGAAACATAAGCAGGACACGTACCCACTCGGCATTTAATATTGCTGCAATATATTCAACCAAACCATCAATTGTCCTTTGGATAGGGCCCCAAAGATGAGTCCCACCAAATGCATTAGCCAGTTCATACATCAAATCCATCCCATTGTCTAGCACAATTATAGGATGATGCCTGAAAAATTCTTCACCGTCTGGGACTTCTGGAATGCCATAGTAGCGGTTGATCCACCCCGCATCCAAACTAATGGTAACGCCTCAGAGGCTTCGTGGTGTGCTTGCGGTCCTCCCTCAAAGTATCCCACTCTCAACAATTGCATAGTACTCACGAACGATAGACCGATTCATACTCACCGTTGCATCAGGGGTGTTAGCGAAACCAGACCACCCAATGCTGAGTAATCTGTCTCTCAAGAGTGTAAGCAGACTATCCCACGATAACCTCCTCTCAGCAACTACAGCTCTACCAATCCAGTTTGTCTCAAAATAATGTCTATCCCCATCATCAGGGAACCTACTTAAGAGTGTCTCCTCGTCATAGGACACATCTTCCCTACCCTCGTTATCAAACACAGGGGCATGCGGGTTTACCCAAAGAGGGAATAAATAATCCGAGTTAGACATGAGGTGGGATGCTCTTAATCAAATGTATTTGTAGGAAGATTTTGAGTCATCCATTGTTCGTTCTTGCATGATTATTTGGGATGTCTCGTAGTATATATAGGGAGAATAGGGCGGGACTGAATATGGGGTATAGGGATCTTAATCAAATCCGAGTTATTCTCTGCCATGTGTGGTCGCTGTCGGTGGGTCCCATACTTCAATTGGTGGTCATTTATGACCGTAGGTAGGACACATGGGTACAGTGTCAGGTCTTGTCACCAGTCGTGCATGATTTTACGACGATAATATTGCCGACTTCATGGCCTCTCACGACGATAGTATTGTCGTCAAACGAGATTCCCTGCCATGTGTTGTCACTATCGATGGGTCCCACGCTTCAATTGGTGGTCATTTATGACTTCCTATAAGTAAAAGTCTATATATTAACCGATCATTTATGAAATGACTCATCCCTCTCGTTTCCCTTCTATTATATTCAATGTCTAACCCGCATGCTCATGTGTTCATCCCCAATGACGAAATGGATCTGTCGTTGGACGAGCAGTCTCTCATAAACCGTTTCACAACCGAAGAGGAGAGGCGTGAGTACGTGGCTAACTGGATGTCAAGAGCTGTTGTTCCAGAGAGACGATTGAATATGGAGAGTCTACCTGGTTTGATTAACAACTTGTTCCGAGATAATGGATGGCATGGTGTCCCTCAAAACCCATTAAGCTTTCATCACGTGAATCTGTCTATTGTGCGTGAATTCTATGCTTGTGTAGCTACGGTAGGGCTCAATGAACGGTGCGTCACAGTGCGAGGCGTTCCCGTCATTTTGGATAATACATGGATCAACAACAAGTATTCCATTCCAGAACATCCTCAGGGTTTGGATTTCTTTCTATTTCCAGATGTTCCTGAATTACTACAACGTGACATGGCTGTTTTGTTTGGGGAGACGCATCTGTGGGAACGTGTGAGGCATACCCGCCCTTCACCCTGGTCCTGGTGCGGTCCATTCCTTCCTTTCTTGATTATGATCCTTGCACCAATATGTATGGCACGGTGAACTACACCGCACCGACATTTGATTTGTACGCACTTGCGTACGCATCTATCACATCATACTTTGACGTCGGAGAGTATATTCTCTCCAGGATTCGACAGATAGCAAAGGGCAACGCAGGCGATGGATATTTATTTTTCCCGTATCTCATCACAGCTATGTGCGTGAGGTCTGCCGAGGTGCCGGAATATGCTGAAGATGATGTGACATACGGTCATAATGACATTATCACCTACGAAAATTTTAATCAAGATGACTATTAAGGTTTATTTTTCACGTGCAAGTTATTTTCTTTTAACAATGAAGAAAGTTGTAGACTTTGTTGAAGTTGCATATGTTGCTTTATGATTTCAGTTTGTCTTTTTAGTCTCTAGACTCCATGATCACATTATTTTTCTTTCTCCTCGTAATTAAAGATAATGGATTTTGCTTTATGATTTCATCTCGGAAGCCTAAGATTACTCTTGCTATATAATTCTACTGTGTTAAAACAAAAGACTTTGTTAAAGTTGGTGATTTTTGTTGTATGAGTTCTTGTCTTGACCAATCTTTTTTCTATCAATTGTAATAGATGATATTCGACAATCACATGAGGTGGTTCTTCCATCTCTAGTAGAGAGGACTATCACATTTATTTGCAAAGAAAGAAACTATGAAACTTTATCACCTTCGAAAATTTAAATGATGAATGAAGCAAACATAGATGAGTTCAATAATCCGATTAACGGTTTTTTCTGGAATGCCATTGTCTACAAGTTTGATGAAGTCTTATTTACATTTATGTTTACAACTTTAGACTACCTCTGTAGAATGAAAAGTTGTTGTGTAACTGATACATTGGCTTACATACATAAAAATAAAGAGTAATGATACATTGGCTTACATACAAGGCTTACAAACATAAAAAGAAAGAGAGTAATGATACATTGGCTTAAATAGGATAGGACGACGTCTTAATAAATGCTCTTCAATGTCTAGTAATCACCACATTAAACGCGACGTGATTTTCTATAGGTTCATCAACGACTTCAAAGTTGCATTCATCTCCAACATTTAGGTCATTGTCGGTAATGAAATCATTCAACCCGCTTAAACGAACTTGTTGATAGTTTGCGACAGAAGCTACAATTCTCGCACGCCATGATTCCCTTGTGGCAATTCGCAGTTCGACCGTCTTGTTTCGCAACATGTCGTTTGTTCTAGCAAATGGCATTGGAATATTCTGCAAATCACAAACAATTTTAAATACTGTTAAAAAGTGCAATGAGGAAGAAATATAAAACAAGAAAACAACTAAAAAGATCAAATCCATCTCTCACCACATAACCATGTGAAAATGCCCAGTTTGCCAGCGTCATCTGAAAATGGGGATTTTGATGACTTGCACCTGCATCATCTTCTTCACCATCGGAAACAGAAAAGGTCTTCTCACAAGAAGTGTGATCATGCACAATAGTGTCGAAAATGAAATCCCTTCTGTGTTCAAACACTATCAACTCCCCCTCATTCAAGTCATGAGCGGCCACATACTTCTCCCAACCTTCCCCAAAGAAACGAAGAATTCTATTGTCTGCGGCTCCAATCCTCACTTCCATGTCCCTAATCGTCTTCTGAGAACAGCCATATCTATGTTCCTCATCGTGTCGTTCCACCTATTAAAGTATGCTGGAGGTAGCGTCTATGAAAAAAGAAACATATCATGTTGGTTCAATCATAATATAAGTGATATAAATGTAAGTTAATTAATAATGACATACCAAACTTGTTGCGAAACCGCCACCAAGAACTTTAAAGAAACTTGGAAAATCCATTTGCTTCACTGTATAGTAAAAATGGCCGAAGTTCTTTTAATTGTTCGTTCTTGTATGATTATTTGGGATGTCTCATAGTGTATATAGGGAGAATGGGGCGGGACTGAATATGGAGTCTAGGGATTTCACGACAAAATTTGAATCCAACAAATGGCCTCTTACAACGATAGTATTGTCGTCAAATACGATTCCCTGTCATATGTGGTCGCTCTCGGTGGGTCCCACACGTCAAGTGGTGGTGATTTATGACCATAGGCAGGACACATGGGTACAGTGGCGTGTTTTGTCATCAGTCGTGCATGATTTTACGACGATAATATTGCCGTCAAATGGACTCTGACGACGATAGTATTGTCGTCAAACGAGATTCCCTGCCATGTGTGGTCACTGTCGGTGGCTCCCACACGTCAAGTGGTGGTGATTTATGACCGTAGGTAGGACACATGGGTACAGTGGCGTGTCTTGTCATCAGTCATGCATGATTTTACGATGATAATATTGCCGTCAAATGGACTCTGACAAAGATAGTATTGTCGTCAAACGAGATTCCCTACCATGTGTGGTCGCTGTCGGTGGGTCCCACACTTAAAGTGGTGGTGATTTATGACCGTTGGTAGGACACATGGGTACAGTGTCAGGTCTTGTCACCAGTCGTTGATGACGGTCAAATTATACCCGTAAAATTCATCAACGTTGACCTTAAATCGAGATTAATAATATATATTTCATATTAAATCACATGTTTATATTTATTATTTAATGTTAAGTGATTATTAATATGATATTTGGTATTTAGCCGTTTTCATTATTAAAATCCGATTTACTGTGCGATTAATGTTGATTTTACAGATCATTACAAATCGAGAAGATTAGTGTCATTCAATCAATTATCTCAAGATAAGGAAGGAAGGAAATCGGAGCATTAAATGAGAGAGTAATCGGATCGATATGCAAACGTACAGTGGGGAGCAAGGCAAACGAAGAAAACGTAGAGAACATGGAAAATATAGGTTCGGTCGACCGAACCATTAGGCTCGGTCGACCGAGTGTCATCTTTCGGTTGACCGAGTGTCGCCTTCGGTTTTAAGGCTTTTTCGTGTTTACCTTCTAGAACCACCCTAAGTCGGCAAAAACCTCTATATAAGCAAGCAGCTACGAGAATTGTAATAGATACCTTAGAATATCATTCAATAAAATCACTCTATTCATATCTTGATTCAATGTAGTTTATTGAGGTGTTTCCGAAGAATTTAAGGGCCGCAATATGTAAGCCTTTATTTTACGTCTTTTTATTTTCAGTAATTAATCCCTCCCAATTATGCTTTATCGTTTGAATTAGTTAATCATAGCTAGATGATGTAGATCTAGGCTATGACGTTAGGGATGTGGCGACACCTTGTCTATGAGGATCCCATAACCTACGTCATACACTTAGTATTTATCCATGAATCTGCATTGTTTAATTAATGTGTATCTATGTTAGTTTATATGAATGCTTTACGAATTACTGTTTAATCCGTTGTGTATGATGAAACGCTGAGAGATACGTTCAGGGATGTAATCTGGGGAAAGGACCATTCGGTCGACCGAGTGTCTGTATTCGGTCGACCGAGCCCCTGCTCATCCGTTAGATAGCCATGTCTTTATGGTTAGGTTAACTTAATAGAATTTATCATCTCAGTAGGTATGGCTACGGCTACGTTGCTCGTCTGTTTTAATTAGCGTATGATTAGGAAATACCAATATAGGGCTCCTAGGTTGGCTCATGAATGATCTTCCGGACTTTCAAATGAGATCTAGGTAGGTTTTGTATTTGGGAATTGAGCTCACCTAGTTATACGTAAATCGTAGATTAACATGAAACCGTCGAGGTAATTGTTAATAGGACGAGACCGATGCGATCGTTTAGAAAATACGCCTAACCATAGGAATGTTGTCCGGGCGAGGTGTACGGTTAATATCGGCATCCTTAGAGTCGTAAGCGTGTGAGTTATATGAGATGGAGGCACCAAAAGGCGAAGTCACGTAACAATACCACGCGTGATCTAGTGACCTACCGGTGCTAAGTCAAGTTAAAGAGGATGACTCCCGTAGCCAATCTAAGATAGATACAAACGGATTGACGATTAATAAGTTCGATTTATTATATAAATTATCTAGGTCCAAACGATAAAGACTATAATTGGGGAGGTTAATTACGTTGTGTCGAGTCGTGTCTTTACTTTTCTTGTCTTATGTTGGTCGCAGACCGCCTCTATGTCCTTGACATGTTTAATTAATTGTTTGTATATAAGATGATCCACAATTGGTTCCCTGTGGGATCGACCTTGATTCACTATAGCTATACTACGATGGGCCTAGTCCTCTTGCTAGTACTAGTTTATGGTGGTCGAGTATATTATAACCTGATTGACCCCGATCAAGTTTTTGGCGCCGTTGCCGGGGAACCAACGGTCAATTTTATATATAAATAATTTTCTTATTCATGTCAAGTTTTCTGTTTTAGAGTCTGTTTTTACGTTTTTGAGTCCCTCTGGTTGTCTGCTCTGTCTGAAAATTCCAGATTCTTAAAATAAAAATAAAAAATAAAAAATAAAAAAAAAAATTTATTCGGTCGACCGAGAGACCTCATTCGGTCGACCGAGAATTTATAATTTTTTGTTTTTTTTTGTTTTGCTCTTGTTCTATTCTGTTTACACGGTTTCTGATTTGTGTTTTTCGAGTCTGGAATTTCGTGTGTCTGTTTATCCCCGTATGTTTAATCCGTAAGTCTGATAGCAGCATGGGAGACCATGTTAAAATCAGTCTACGGTCTGTTTTATTTTTCTTCTTTTTGCGAAACCAGGAAGCAATAATCTGAGTCGGTAATTTTCAAAGTATTGAGAAAAATAACCCAAAGAACATGTGGAATTACTACTCTACGATGGGAAAAGCGATGGAAGCAATACCATTGAAGCACCAAGATGGCTCCGGAAAAAATATATATTTTAAGGCTTAAATTCTTCGTGGTACAATGTTGAAGGCAAGGTACTACCCTTTTTTTTTGCTTATGTTTTACTACCTTTTGGTTTTTTGAGCATAAGTTAGCCTATACATGAACCTTAGTATGAATCTTAGCCCAGAGTTGGTTTGTAAGATTAATTGTATTAGTGTCGAAGGTTTTGCCCCAAATCTGTCTCATCTAGAGGGTGTAAGGAAACATGTAGTAGTTGAAGGAAGCAGTGAATAAAGAGTTCCTCGTAGTTCTGTTAAAATCTCTTTGTCCTATGCATGAGATAGCTTCTACTGGCCAGGGGAGCAACAAATTGTGTAGTTTAAGCATTCAAAATCTAAAGAAGACGTTGAGTTTTGAGAGAACACAATCTTCTGCTTTCGTTGAGTTTTATGGTGATGGCTTCTCGTGAACCCACCTTAAACAAAAAACGATATTACGCTTTGGGTGACAATTTAGAAATCGCAGAATCGTAGTACATGGGTTCGAAATGGTCTAACCATGGTCAAGCGAGTTTAACCGAGCCTCGGCTCAATCGACTCCCTCCACGCGTGTGATGTACGTTACGTTAGCTCAACAAGACTTAGCATAGCCGATAAGCCTTCGGGCTAAACGGGGCTTATCTTGACGGATTTGCCTGAATCATCACATATGTTCCAACGAATAAGGCGGCGTAGGCTAGCCTACATAACCGGCCTTATTCGAGAGCTTTGATTCATTGTTTCTTATTGTCAAGGCCAAAACCGTAATTCTAACCAAATTCACTAATTCCTAAAACGAGAGCCGAGGTAAGAGCTTTGGATAAATGGTATGGATAAATGTCGTTTCCTAGGTCTCACAACCAAAGGAAGGGTATTAATCCGCAAAAGCAACAAGCCCACCTCTTATAGTGTGCGAAGGGTCAAAGTCTGGCGATCCAAGAATGATAACTGACAAGGATAATTTTTGGAAAGTCGAGCTGAGGACTTTAAACTCAGAACTACTTCTTTAAAACCCTTAGGATTTCTTTTTTTAGGATTTTAGGTTTTGTATTCTTTGAGTCAAATAAAAGTAACGTGACTATGTTGAGGTTTTTTTTATTTTGCCGTGTTTCGATGGCCATTGGGCTAAGGATGTGCAAAACTTTTTTACTCAATATAGGCCACGTGAAATAGAGTTCCGTAGGAGAGTCAAGAAATTGCTAAAGAAAAGGAAATTTAGCAATCCACCTTAAGATGGAAGCATTAAGAGAACTTGAGAATTACTGAAATGTAACAGAGAATGATTGGTGTGAACAAGAACAATTTTGGTCAAATTCTAAAACTTTTTAGGTGATCCAAGTGAAAATCCAAAGTAGTGTGCAATTCATTCTGCAATTATCCTTATCTTTCCCTTTACACTTTTTCACCTTCAAACTTTTCGATCCTCTCACCATTCTGCCCCACAGTTCACATTTCTAACCATACTTTCATCCCCTCTCTTTCTTTCCATCCGTTTCACTCTCCCACCCAATCTCAATGCCTTAACCATTTTCAAAACACCCATAAACACAATTTCTTACCCACCCTTTATCTTTTCTTCCCACCCTTATGTGTATCTTTTTCTAAACCCATCATACTCTCAACCTCCATTTTGTTTACAAAATACCTTTGTGTTGCGGAATTTGAAATATTGCTCAGCTTTAACGATTATCTTTTATCATTTTGATTTTCATGATCCTAGTTGGGGGAAGTGTAGCTCTGACCCTAGCTAGATTTTAAAGGTTTTTGGTTCGATCAAAATACAACCTATCTTTCTAACGGAAGTTTTAAATTTCACACTTTTCCGACAATTCCGGCATTTCTAGATGATAAGTTTTGTTCTGAACTATCACACCGATCCGACCTTGTTGATGACGGTTATGACTTTTACGTGATACATTGGGTTATTAGTAATTTCGAGGAGTAGTTACATCTCCCTAAGTTGTTGATATCCAATGCAAGCGAGAAGTATTCAATTTTATCTTTAGCCTATAGGTCGCATTGCATCTGTTATACATTTTCGATCGAGTCACCCCGGGTAATGCTTTTTGATCTTTGTCTTCTCCACCCGGTTTTAAGAATATTTAGGCGGTGGAGGTTGTAGATGAAGCCTACCATCTTTAGTTGCTTGTTTATTTTTCCTTCTATTTAGTATTTTTCTTTTTGGTTTCCCTTGTCTTTGGTTGTATAAAATAGAGTGGCTTAAAATGTTTTTCGGTATTCATACCTAATTACTGCCACATTATTCTATAACTTCCATAGACATGGTGTTATTAACGGTTTCGTGGAGTTTGTCTGCTTTTATTCTGTAATCCAGACGGTATTCTTCTTCTTACGGATTTCTGTTGGCTTCGTATTCGGAAGAAAGGTCATTTTCAAGTTTCAGCACGTTTACGTCGATCATCTGCATCGACCATCAGATGACTGCCCGTGGATACTTGATTGCTGTTATCCGGCACAACGACATTGGATAGCCGATTGCTACTAGATGGAAGATTTGTTGGGCCTTCAGGAAGGACTAAGCCCTGCGCTTGAAGAGCGGCTTCTTCTTCTGTGACTAGATAATCGACGGGGCTCCAAGTCTTATGTGAACTATCGTCGGAGGTAGCTTCTCGATCAAAACGAACAGGCACGGGTGTGGTGAATTCAAAAGCCTCGGCCATAGGTGAAGTGGATTGTGTCAAGTTTGTCTCTCCATGATCAGGCCTCTGACGGGATGTCGATGTTTGATTAGGCATAGGCGGCTGTTGTTCACCAGGTGTCGAAGTAGCTTGTGGCTAGTTCAGTCCCTCCATAAACCCTGCGCTGCTTTGTCTAGCTCCAGTCCCTGTGTTATTCCTGCTGGTATCAGAAGGCCCCGTCCCATCACTGTTTGGATCCTATAATTGAAACGACCGAATAAGTATTTTGTTATGAACAAATATTATACTTGTTAAAACGTATTTAAAAAGCTCAATAAAATCATACCTGGCTACTACGCGCTGCAAGATAAAATTGATTCAGAATGGCGCTGTGATGATTTAACACCTCGTCCTGCGCGTCGAGTCTAGCTTTAATGATAGCGAATTCGGCATTGATTTCCTCTTGGATTTTCTTTGTTGCCGCTTCGATCATCTTACCAACCGCATCAATTATCAGGTCTCCTCGAATAATGTTCCCTCCATCAACAACATTAGTAGGGTGCTGCACATGTGACTGAATATGGACATCATCATGATCCTCTCCTTCACCGTCAATTCCGTCATCCCCATTATCGTCATCATCACCCTGTAGGCCGCATCCCCGGGATGTCGATTCATGTCTAATAGTGAAAGGTGCATCGTTATGGTCTAAACGAGGAACATTGGATTGAGTAGTGCCTACGGTCGTGGCAATTCTAGAAGATCCAACCGCTTTACGCTTTCCACGAGCGGGAGTGGCCGCGGCTTGCTCGAACCCCAGTGGGGGCTGTTGTTGGGGCGGTTGTGGAAACATGCGTCGGGGATGTGAAATTTGCTCTTCAGGTAGACCGAGCCCACATAGAAATTTAACTTCAGTGTTGTCGGTTGTCATACCATCCAACATACCGACCTGCACACAAAAAATATCAAGACATTTAAAAGAATCATTAATCATGGTATTGACATAATCTTAAATGCATTTTATTAAATGGAATGTCAATAATATTACCTCAGGCATAACTTTCGTTTCCATGGTGGGTCCACGTGGTGTACTATCCATGCATTTCCATCTCAACATCCGGGGGATGGCTTCACTATCAATACGCACACAAAATGGTGGATTTCTTGTTTGCAAAGGTGGGAAAAGTTCATAAGCCCATTATACTAATGCAGGTGCCCACCCATCAACTGGTGGCTTGTGCTGGTTTCGATCTTGCTTTGTACACTGAAGCGCTTAACAATCCGCATGAGGTTTGCTATCTTTTCATAAGTAATTCGCCATAAGTACTCCCCCCCATGGAAACTCATTTACAATATTCAAATCTTCAACGACGAAGAATATTTCTTTCGGGATTCCAAGACTTTCATTCCACCCTAATAGATATCCATAAATAAAATACACCAACGCTAACCGGTATACAATCTCATCGGTATGAGCACCGTCTCGAACAGGATGCTCAAATGCCCTCTCCAAATTTTTTATGGTAATAGCTTGTTTTTTATAATGTTCCAAGTAACATCCGGGGCCAAAGCACATAGAAGTACCCGTACCCAATGTCGGATCAAGATGGCCAAACCGTAAGCAAGATATCATGGCGAACTCTCTCCTACCAAACACGCATGTTGTCCCCGGGTTACCAAACCTAAAATGTAGCTCATCAGGCATGTCAGGGTATATCATGTTGAATCCAAGATATCTGAAAATCACCCCACAGAACTTCCACTTTTCATGTTTTTCATTCGCTTCTATAAAACGCCTAAATATGGACTTTCTGAACATGTCTTCAAAATCTACATCACCAACGCTCAAATTTTTTAAATTTGTAAAAACACTTTTCAACATAGCGGATTCCCCTTTAAAATTCCAAACTCCCTTGAATGACTCCATGGATCAATTATATACGCTCCGGGGGTGCCTACGAGCTGCATATCACAGTATAACGACCATGCATAAGTATTACATCATATGTAACACACACACATCTATACATATATAGATGTGTGTGTGTGTGCATATATATAGAATGTGTGCATATATATAGATGTGTGTGTGCATATAGATGTGTGTGTGCATATATATATATATAGATGTGTGTGCATATAGATTTGAAATCAAACTATGTACAACCGTTATAAATATACGTGAAAGTTGTAATGTATATATATGAACATATACATATGTCATGTGTGTATATATATATATATATATATATATATATATATATATATATATATATATATATATATATATATATATACATACATACATACATACATGGAAATATGCATATAGGTTCATAAACGTAAAATTCGTGTCGTCTCTATTATCATATAACTTGTTACGATTTCAAGTTTGCTTTGTTTGGTTATTTGTGTGATTTAGTTGCATTGTTGGTTGTTAACATTAGTATTTACAGTCGATTATTTCTAAGTAACGGTGAGGTTTTGTATGTTAAGTTATGTGTCATTTAGTTGCGTTGTTTGTTAGTAAACCACGGGAGGAGTGATGGAGATGCCGGACGAGTCCGGCGAAACAGCACTGAAATACATAATCTACAGGATGCCTCACTTCCGGCTGAGGTTTTACCAAGCTGCTGAGTGGAGAGAAGAACAAGAGAACCTACAAATGCTCTACGAGCTGTCCTATAGGACCTCATTTCTTGCAGGCATGAGGAAGGCCATAACTGGTGAGAAGGAAGGAGTGGAATCGAAAACAACCTAGACCTACAAGAACCTCGCTTTCGGGTGGAGGCTTTCACCGTAAGGCAGAACGGAATTCGTCGATGTTATTGTCGTTGTTCGTTTTTATTTGTGTTCTGTTTATGTGTTATTCATCATCGTCGTTTTCGTTAGATACATTGTCAGTGATATTGAGCATATGAATATACTAAGGCAATTATATTATACTGGGCTATTAAATATTAGATTATATTGTACTATACTAAGGCAATTATATTATATAGGGCTATTAAATATTCATTCAAAATTATACTAAGTCAAATAATGTTCACACCATTACCACAAGACTATTAAATTTTTATACATTCAAACTATGTTTATTGAATTATATATATTAAACAATAAAAATTTAAATAATAAACGTAACAACAATATTATTGGCGTTAAAAAATACTCAACGCCAATATTATTGGCGTTAACATGCACTTAACGACAATATTATTGTCGTTAAACACATATTTAACGCCAATAACATCGAATATTGGCGTAAAATCATCCTCATATTGGCGTAAAATCATCATTCAGAGCCTATCTATCATCGTGTTCGTCATGAAACTCAAAAACAACCCCTAACCCTAACCAATCTACCCTTCCTTTTGCAAAATCTTGCTAAACAACAACAACGATTCTTACAAATTGCAAAACAAAAATACAATCAAATAATCAAAGATTTAGCTTCTTATTCGAAAAAATTGAGAGATAGACATTAATATTAATCTCATGGGCTATCTCCCTTTGTGCAATTTGATCCATTTGTTCCAAAGGAGCCTCAGAATCCATTGCAAAATCAGATCATTTTCTGAGAATTTTAGGGGAATTTACAGCAAATTGATAATTTGGGGGAGAAGAAGAGGGAACAACAATAATAGCATCGTTTAGATGATTATTGGCGTAACGAGGCATGTTTAACGCCAATAATATTATCGTAAAGGTAATTAACGACAATATTATTGGCGTAAAATGGGTCTCGTTACGCCAATAATCGTCTTTTCTCGTATTGGGTGATTTAACGACAATAATATTGTCGTTATGAGTATATTAACGACAATATTATCGGCGTTATACCTAAAACCGAATGTGGTCTCTTTTTCCACTTTAATTCCAAGAGGAGGGGGGGGGACAAAGCCTGATTTTCCAAAATCCCCTTTAAAAGATGCACCCTATTGAAAACGATACAGATAGTTCCTCATATTTACACTGTTTTTACATCATAAGCCTTCACATTAAATTTATCATTGCTTATAAGGACACCTCATTACATTTCTATTTTTAAATCTAGATGTGGTGTCCTAGATAGATTTAGTGTGGTGTCCTTAAAATGTCCCTCTTTATACTCGATCTAATCTTGTGATTGTTTCCACCTCATTTTTTAGGGAAGTTCTTGGGTGCACCCGCCATATGCGGAGTGCACCCATGTGGAGAGTTGTACACCTTTTTTATTTTTAAACATAATTCAAACTGTGTGATCCAGATTTGTTTATCGGTCAATTAGATATATGTGGATATACCACACAAGAACTTCCCCGTTTTTTGAGGCTTTGTTAAGAAAACGATCTTTCTAAAATAAAAAAAATTCTTGTGATTGTTTCTAGTTTTTAAATTTTTTTTACAAGTGAAAAATATGCGTAGAGAAAAATTGTGTCGATTTGGAGAGTAACTCTATCACAACCTATATATAATTTTGACAAAATTTGTATTTACATGTGTTTTTTTTTAAAGCATAAGAAAATTCAGAGAATGTCTTTTCACACTTGCCAGGGCGAGAGAGGGTTTCGTTTCGATATTTAACATGCATATCATCTGATCCTTAATAAGTCAGGAATTGTATATTATTCAGACAATGTATAGGCCAATAACATTATGTTTTCCGGAACAATGTTTGATCTGAATAAAGAGACATTATTATGTATGTTTGAAAAAGAACACATACCACTTTACAGGCCAAAAAAATTACATTTTCCGCTCCTATTCAAGTCAGAATATAACCACGGCGTCATGAAAATTTTAGAAACGTATCGGACAATTTTATAGGCCGAACGTGTAATGTTTTTTCTGACCACGTTCGGGTCATAATAAGCTAAATTGTTCTGACCACATTTGAGTAGGTATAATCTTATTTCAAGTCAGAATATAACCACAGCGCTATAAAAATTTCGGAAACATATCGGACCGTTTTAGAGACCGAACATGTAGTGTTTTTCTGACCACGTCCGGATCAGAATAAACTAATTTGTTCTGACCATATTTGAGTATGTATAATGTTCACATTCTGACCGAACTCCGGTCAGAATGTAAGCGCGTAAATGAAAAAATATTAAGAGTAAAATTGAAAATTATTTACTGTGCAGTAAAACAAATGGTAGTGTGAAAAGACATTTCCAAAATTTACATGTTAAAAGTATGAATTTTGTTGAAGGGCAAAACAAAATGGAAGGTGATGGTGCACCGAATCCCATCCCCACTCATCCCCGAATTCTCATATGATGGTTGAGAATTATTTTTTTCATTTTTCTTTTATTATTACAACTTATTGTGTGGTTTGGACGGATTATGTGTACACATTGTGTGGATATATCATGTGTATGTATCGTTTTTGAAACAAAATTTACATGTTGTTAAAACTATGGAATTTACTTATTTATTATTTAAGTATATTTTTTTTGGTTACATATTATTTAAGTATATTCCTCAAAAAAATATTATTTAAGTATATTCTAAACGGAGTTTAGGCAAGGATACGATAAATATTCATTTATAAGATTATATCAAAATTATACATGGTACAGTATAGATTATATCTCAAATATAACTTGTGAGGGCGAAAGAATAAGTGCACTAATGTAATTTCTTCAATAAGAGGTAAAACTCTTTTAATAACTTGGTCAAAATTAAGCATAGGCAAAACATATGTTCATAGGTTTAATTTATACAGGCAGAATACATGTTCTAGGTACATGTAATATTCCGATTTTTGGGAAAGGACAGACGTGTCATTTTGCGAAAACGAAATATTGCATTTGGTTCCTTTTATTCGGAGTTTAAGTTTTTTTTTATAAATATATGTATGTATGGTCGAATATATATATGTATATTTTAAGGAAATTCTGAATTTTTGGTAATTAAGGGTAATTAAAGAAAAATGGAGTAATTGGAAAATATATTTAAGGAAAATATATTCAGATTTTTCTCCATAACCTAATTTCAATTCTGAATTTGCCTTCACGTAAAAGCTCTAAAGCTTAGAAGAAGAGGCCAAGAGACTTTTCTTGATTTCTGAAGCAATCGTCAATCGTTTTCAGTTTCGAGAGAAGCATCGGAATCGTCGTAAGGAGAGCATCGTTTCAACCCAAGAAAGTTGAAGCTTTGTCTAAGGTATGATTTTTGCCCTAAGGGCTGTTCTTGATCGTTCATGACCTCTTTTGGTTCGAATAATCGTAGTTTGATCGTTCTAGAAGCCGTTGATCGATTCTAAATTGTTTTGGGATTGATCACATAGGTTTTCTGGGAGAGGAAGGACCGTTTGCTGCTGTTTTTCTGATGTTTGGACTGGTTTTTAGCTTTCTTAAAAGGTAAGAAGCTCTTCCTACAATTCGATTATGGTTTAGAGTAATTAGGTTGTTGTTTGATCCGTTTTGTATCAATGATTATGCCTAAAAGATGTTTAGGATTAAGGATTGTTTTAGATTATAAAGGGTATGTTTTTCTAGTGTTTTTATGAGGAAAAACGTTTAGAACATGTTTGGGTTTGAGTAGAAATCGATATAGTGCAGAAAATTACATTGTAGCAGATTTTGGCCATTTTGGCGCCCACCAAACCCTTTGGCGCCCCCCAAACCTGTTCCAGAGAGTTCTGTGAGTTTTCTGGTGCATTTTGGCGCGCCCCAAAGGCTTTGGCGCCCCCAAACCTGAACAGAGAGTTTAGAAGAGTCTCTGAAGCACTTTGGCGCACGCCAAAGGTGTTGGCGCACGCCGAAGGTGTTGGCGCCCCCCAACACTGTTTGAATGATTATTTCTTATGTTTTAAGCTACGAGGTGAGTTCTAAATGATGTGTCTTGATCTAATAACATTAATTAAATATAAACAAGCCCCAATTGATTTTCTGATGCGTTTGGTTCTGGCACCGGACGTACTCTTAAAGGGAGTTGAAGTTCTAGACCGTCGGAAGGGCATGGAAGGGCTTGTGCTTTGATGAACTAGAGTTCATCAATGTCTGTGTAATTGCTAGGCCTTGTCCGTGTCTAGAGGTCTAGGGAAGAGAGTTGAGTTTGAAAGGGAGCTTACTTGAAAACACTTAGGTGGCTAGTTAATAACTAATAACAAAAATAATTGTGTAGTTAAATGATAAAGCATCAATCCATTCTTGGTAAGGCACAAGTCTATATCGCAATGTGTGTGCGTTCTGAAAGTGAATAACTCTATAAGTATTTGGACCCTACGTACGGAGGAACACCACCCCGTAAGTCCGAGACCCTACGTATGGAGGGACTTCGCCGAACATGTGTACTAGCGGAGTCTACCAGAAGAGGCTTCCGTGGTTATTGGTGAGATCCACCAATATGTTGCACCCAGTTACTTCGTGGTGAGTAGCACCATGCGTAGTGCCCTTGAATGCTGATGTAACAGAGATAAGCTAGGCTAGAAACGTATAGTCATGAAGTGTTGATGGGCATGGAATGAACCTTAGATCGAGTCGGTCTCATAAAGATAATTATTGAACTAAAAACTGTTAAAGAGTCTAATTAAATTGTAGCTTCTACTTCTTACTGAGTACTTTGTACTTACCTCAAATGCATTGTTTTTCTATGTGTTTGGGGGAGAGAAGACGAACAGGTGAATTCAGAGTTCGAGGAGGACTTCGATTACGACATTTAAGGACGCCGAAGTTGAAGAGCTTATTTATTTATGTTTTAATTATTACTTTAGACTTGAAGTTTCGTTTGGGAACTTGTAACGACTTTCTAGTTTTTCTCTTTTGGAATTTATCGTATGTTTTGGATTTCGTTGGTTTCTTTTCCAATGTAATAGATGTTACATTTCTATTTTTAGTATGTTGACTTCTATTCTTAGTAGCATTTATGGTGTTGCCGAGTCTTTTAAGCTTCCATTTGCTTTTATTTGATACGACGACGTAGATGCTTACGTGTAATATTAGATTTATTTAATATTATACGTGCCGAATGTTCTTTTTCCGGATAAGGACACGGTGTCCGGGAGCGGGACGTTACAGTACAAATCAAAATACACATGTTTAAGCAAAAAAATTCATACAAAAGCATTTACTTTCGGTCATCAATCTTTTTGTGGAGATTGGAACTTCAGTTTCTTCGATTAATTGGAATTCATGTCAAATGACATCTGCTTATCCCCCCTTTTTTTTTTCTCAAGGATCTGCTTATCGTTTTTTGAGCATTCAACACCAATATTAGTTTCAAATGCCAACTTTTCATTCCTCTTGATTTTCAGCTGCAAAATTGGAAAGTGAATGAGTTTATTTGTGTCATTTGATTTTGAAATATGTCGATTGAATGTATTGCATGGTATAAATCCTATACCGAATACATGAATCAATCTTTTTTTTTTAATGGAATTTTATTTCATTTTATTGCAACAACAAGAAAATAAAATCTGTACAAACCTTGTCATGACTGACAGAAAGATAAAATAATGGGATGCAGGCGCTCCACTCCATGTGCTGTGCGCCAGTACGACTTTCTAAAATATTTTTTTTTTTTTAACTACAAATGGAGATTTTTTTAATAAACGATATCTATGTGTAATCGACTTTTATTTTTATGCATCGACCCCTATTTTTTATCTCATTCTCTATAATTACATATGACAGTAAAAATATACAAATATATGTGTGATACGGGAAAAAATTGATAAATTTCCGACCCCCTTGTCAAAATTCCTGCAGCCGCCCCTGATGGGATGTTTTTATTCACACTTTGAAAGAATAGTATTACAAGAGTATATATAGTACAGAGACTACGACACTATAATTAATACAGAATATATAGACGTAAATACCGGATATTCACAATAACTACATAATATATCTAATACCACCCCTCAAGTTGGACGAGGGACAAGACCTAACTTGCTACGTTGATGATGAAACGCCAAACGAGGAAGAGATTTTAGTAAGACAGTCAGCAAGTTGATCTTGGGCATTAACATGAGCAACACGCAGGGACCCACGTTGCATTTGGTCACGAATAAAATGATAGTCAATGGCAACGTGCTTCATTCGGGAGTGAAAAACAGGATTATGACAAAATTGTGTGGTGCCCAAATTGTCGCAATAAATAACGGGAGCTTGACTGGGAGGAAAACCAAGATCGCGAAGAAGAAAAGTAACCCAATTAAGCTCTGCAATAGTGGAGGCCACTGACCGATATTCAGCTTCAGTGGAAGAACGAGCAATGGTCGATTGTTTCTTGGAACTCCAGGATATGGAATTCCGGCCAAGATAAACAATATAAGCACCGGTAGAAGCATAGTCGTCCTTATTACCTCCCCAATCGGCATCAGAAAATGCATGAAGAACCAAAGGAGAATCACGATAAATCAAGCCCAAGGTCCACTGTCCCCAAAGAAGATATCAGAATATGCGCTTAGCATGACCCCAATGCACAACCGTGGGAGCATGCATAAACCGAGAGAGTTTATTGACAAAGAAAGGCAAGATCCGGTCTAGTAAACAACAAATCACCGTAGTCGCCAATAACCATACGATATTCGAGAGGCATCATCAAGCGGTGTTCCGACTTAGCAAAGTGAGTCCGTAAATATCGCCAGAAAGGAGGAGTAATGTGAGTTTGCATGATCCATATGAAGATGAGCCAATAACTCAGTGGCATACCGCTTTTGAGATAAAATACAACCGCGGGCGTTGTAAATGATCTCAATGCCCAGAAAATACGAAAGGGACCCCAAGTCTTTGAGTGAGAATCTGCGCCCCAAAAGAGAGATAAAAGTCCCAAGAGCCTTGGAGTCATTCCCTGTAATAATCAGATCATCCACATATACCAAGACAAAAATAATTGTGCCACCAGAATTATAAATAAATAAGGAGGAATAAGCATCCGCATTCCTAAAATTGCTGGTGAGGAGAAAACCCTTGAGCTCATCATACCAAGCGCTAGGTGCCTGTTTCAAACCGTAAATCGCCTTACGCAATTTGCACACGTGAGTAGGATGATCACAAATCACAAAACCAGCAGGTTGTGCCAAATAAACATCTTCTGACAAATGACCCTGTAAAAATGCATTATTAATATCAAGCTGACACAGAGACCACCCCTGTGATAGAGCTAGAGTCAGAACTATTCGCACTGTGGTGGGTTTAACCACCGGACTGAAAGTCTCATAATAATCCACACCAGGACGCTGAGCAAACCCCTTAGCCATAAGGCGAGCCTTGTAGCGATCAACAGAACCATCCAGATGATACTTAATACGAAAAATCCACTTAGAGCCAATGACATTATAGTGAGGATGAGAGGGAACAAGTTCCCAGGTCTCATTACGGAGGAGAGCGTCATATTCCTCAGACATAGCAGTTCTCCACTTAGGATTTTTGAGTGCTTGAGCGACTGTGGTAAGTTCAGTCTCAGAAGCAGAAGTAAGCTGGGTGTGGAGATTGAGTTTTTGTATAGGTTTGTGGATGTTGTTTTGAGATCTAGTGCACAATGGAAAAACGAACTCCATAAATTTCACGTGGCGAGAAACATAGAGGCGAGATTCAGTAAGGTCATAGAAATAATAGGCATGTTGTTGTAGGGCATAGCCCAAGAAAACACAGGGTTTGGAGCGAGGCTGGAGTTTGTGAGAGGTATAAGGGCGGAGCCAGGGATAACAGAGACAACCAAAAACCCGAAGCTTAGAGTAGTTGGGAGAGGTATGAAAGATGGATTCATACGGGGAACACATTTGTAGAGCAGGAGTAGGCATACGATTAATAAGATATACAGCAGTGGAAAAGGCAAAGGGCCAGTAAGAGTCGGGTATAGATGCATGAGTGAGCAATGAAAGGCCAGTTTCTACAATATGCATGTGTCGGCATTCGAAAATGCCATTATGTTCTGGGGTGTGAGGAGGAGTAGTGAAAAAAGAGATGCCAGTGGTTGAAAAGTAATCACGCAGGGAGATAAATTCACCTCCATTATCAGAATACATCACTTTAATGGTTTGTTCAAAAAACTTTTCAACAATGGAGCGGAAGCAAATAAAGGTGGAATGAACATCAGATTTGCGGGACAAAGGATAGAACCAGACATAGCGTGTGAAATGGTCAACAAAAATCACATAATATTTGAATCCGTCCATAGAAAGAACGGGAGAAGTCCAAAGATCACTAAAAACAATCTCAAGGGGTCGGGAGGAACATAAAGTAGTATTTCCAAAGGGAAGTTTATGGCTTTTGCTTTCTAAGCATGCAGAACAATGTGTAAAAGAGGAGACCGTAGTATGTAAATCATAATTCTTAAGAATAGAAGACAAAATAGGAGGGGCCGGATGGCCTAAACGATGATGCCACTCTAGGGACGTGGCTTTAGTGGATGCAAAGGCAAGAAGAGGTGGGTTAGGCCATTCATAAAGACCGTTCTTAACCGGACCACGAAGTAGGATGTTATGATTCCGTAGATCTTTCACAATAAATTCAGTGGGTAAAAATTCAATAGAAAGATTATTGGCATGACATAACTAATAAATAGAAAGTAAGTTACGAGACATGTCGGGAACACATAGGACATTACGCAAAGAAATGAATTTATCATGGGATAGGGGAAGTGAAGTACTGCCAGTATGAGAAATAGAGAGAGCATTACCATCACCAACTATAATGTCATCGGTCCCAGTGTATGGAGAGTGAGGTGAGAAGTTCTGAAGATTTGAAGTAACATGATGCGATGCTCCGCTGTCAAGAAGCCAGTTCGGAGTGGATGAAGCGAGCAGAGCCGAGTTACCATGTGGTGATGCTAAATGAGCCTGTGGCCTATCCGAACGAGCCGAGTTTTGGCCAACCGATTGAACCTTAAACCGTGAACAAAAACGAGCCGAGTGTCCCAACACCGAGCACAATTGACATTTACTCAAAAAAGAACGACGTTGATTTCTAGAATTATTACTGGATTGATTGTGGGACCGAGAGGAGTTTAGGTCCCTTTGTGGCTGCCAGTTTTTATTGGTATGATGGAAGCGTTGTTGACCATTAAAATAATTTGACCGCTGCCCATTGAAAGAGTTTGTTTGCTGCATATGTGAATTTAAACAATAACAATTGTTACTGTTGTTATTTTGCTGTTGAGTGGAGCTGTACCGCCGCTGTTCATTAAGCACGCCTGGTTGCGGACCATGTTGCTCCTGATAGGAAAGATAACACTGCTGTTGGGGACCAGACTGGCGTGCATCGTTAGCAGTTACCGGCGAGAAGGACCCCGGAGAAGAAGCCGAGGTTGGCTGCGGCGTGTGATGGAGTAGCTGCTGGAGACCATGGTTGGCGGTGGCGTGTGGATCGGTGGCGGTGCTAATTTCGACCATGGAGGTCGGGTGGAAGCTTTTTGAGGAGGTGGCGGTCATGGCAGCTTGGAGACCGGAGAAGACGACCGGAAAGAAAAAAAAAATAGGGTTGACAGCCGTGATATTTTCGGCTGGGAGGAGAAAAATTTGGATCTTTTTATCGCTCTGATACCATGACAGAAAGATAAAATAATGGGATGTTTTTATTCACACTTTGAAAGAATAGTATTACAAGAGTATATATAGTATAGAGACTACGACACTATAATTAATACAGAATATATAGACATAATTACAGGATATTCACAATAACTACATAATATATCTAATAATGACCCCTTTATACAAGGCGTCAACATGGCATAGCACTGTCTCCTTAAAATCTATATACGGCAAACTCGGTGTGGGAAAATCCAGGTACATCGAAAACAGTGCAGCACCCTAAGACCTTTTATCCAAATCTTCGGAAGTAAGAAAGAAATAACGGTCAAATGCAAAATAAATTAGCCAAATACCAAGTGCTCTCAGAATGCATCAAACCATTAAAATGTCTTGATGCCCGAAATTCCTGGGATCCCGACTTTAAAAAAAAAAGTGAAAATCAACAAACTTTCTTGGTGCCTAAATTTCCAAGGATCCCGAATTGAATGTAAAGGGAAAATCCACAAACTTTCTTGGCGCCCAATATTCCTAGGATCCCCTCTTGAAAGAAAAGTGAAAATCAACAAACTTTCTTTGAGCCAGAATTTGCTAGGATCCCGACTTGCCCAGTTAGTGAATATCAACATTCTTTCTTCCTCTTCCCCTAAAATATAGGCCGGGTGACACTCCAATACCCCCACAATGGTGCACCTAAAATATCTTGAGCTCCTCCGAACATCATTTGCATGATCTTCCCTCCGTCCTCCATCTGGTTTGCACCCTAACCAAAAGGGATAAGGTGTGTTCTAGATGGGGCGTTATGTCAACATGCTAACATCCCACAAAGCATAGTGCCTCCAAAATCTCATGAATACAATCTTTGTAGCTCTCATGTCCTTCACCAGGCCCAACAATATCGGGTTGCAGGATAAAGTAAGCGAAAATGTAGAGCACAGAAATAGGCCGCCTGATTTGCACCTAGACCAAGGTTGCAGCGGGATTCAAAACAAGAACCGCTCATGTTCATCTCCTTAAAGTGAGAGCATCCCAGCAGGTTAAAAATCTGTTTGACACACTTCATGAGGTTGAAGGTTGTCTTCCACGTCGTAGCATGTGGAAGCCCATTTTATCCTGCCGAAGGGCCAAACGAATCCGTCTGCTACACTCTGAATCGTCCGATATCAGTTGGAGGCCACTAACATCCAAAGATGAGCATGCGTCATCAACTGCATTTGCTTCCCGGAAAATGTGAGTGATTGGCCACTACTTTTTCATTAAAATTTGTGCAACGGTACGTAGTAATTATATGGACAAGAGGCCAGCGGATATTTCCAAGGTCTTTAATCATGTGTAGAAGCAGCAAAGAATCTGTCTCCCCCTTTCCATGTCTTAAATTCCCTATTCGATACACAACCGAACACCTTGAAGAAGGGCACTCGCTTTGGAAAGATTGCATCTCCGTCCCCAAACTTATCAGCGAACGCAGTCACTAAGCAACTTTGTGAATCTTGAGTCACCCCACCCCCAAATGCTTGCCCAACACGCACACTACCGTTACCGTCAGTATTGAGCTTGTATCCCACATTGATGTAAGTTGGGCGTTTTGCCTTAGGTTTAAACCCTCTGAAAACATCAACATGCTCATCACCTCTAATTAAACCATCCTGAATGTGGAAGGCATTAGTCATAAGACGAAAGTTCCAATCCAACTTGGCTGAGATACTATGCACCGAAAAAGAGAGCTGTGGAAACTTCCATTCATTTCTGTTGTGCCGAATAGCCCATAAAATCAGAAGGAGGGCAGTCATACGCAATTGATCTGAAGAATCCCCCGAAGCATAGGATTGGCTAATCGAGTGAGCTGGAGTGCTCCCAAGTGTTTACCTCGCAAATATTTCGAATAGAACCACTGAGCCCAAATACCTTCTTTTTTTTTTTTCCCTCCAATTTCCACCATAATTTCAAGGAAAATACTTGAACCAAATCAAACAACCTGAAGCAACAATCATTTGTTTGCATATTCCTTTGTTGACAACCATAGATGTTTCACTGGTCTTTTTTCGATGCATTAATGAACATGTGTACCAGGTGACCTTGTCTACGTATTTCTTTCCACAACTTTATAACCTCTATTTTTTCCCTACATTTTAACCATCCGCCTGTGTCTTGGAGAACTTTAGTTATTGTCTTATATATTCACATTTCATGTCACATTAGGACTGCAATCAATTTACTCATATGATATATACAAACAAAAGTAAAATTATAATTACATACTGATATTGTCGGAAATATCACAAACGTATTTTAGTGGATTTGACGGTGGATATCTGGCTGATAGGTGTGTTTTCTCTGGTGGCCGGTGGGCGGCGGTGATCAAGAAATATTTGAAGATGATAAGAACAAGTAAGGTGCGAGCTCAGGTCAACAAATTGGCAGAATCTGGTCTGCTTTTAATATATCGGATCGTCCAAAATGAGTTACATGGGCGGCTATTTATAGGCGAATTGCTAATGACAATTAGGATAAGGATAGCAAGACACAATAAAGTATGATGTGACATAATTAAACCTAACATTTGTATTGGAGGATTCATGAGGGGCGGACCATACACTTAGCCATTTGCTGAGTCAGTCTTGTAACCGTCATGTTGTTTCTCCGTTAGCCTTGATAAGCGGGCTTGCTCCATGCTTGCGGATTGCGGCTTAAAGGGTGGACTGACCAGCCCCCGGTGCTTCAGGTTGTTAGGAAATCAACTAGTTTAACGCAACGGAAATTAAAATTTAATTTCCGATCCCAAGATCGACTCCGTTTAATACAATAAACACGTTGACGGTGATTACCTTGTTTGATTTAAAAGATCGACGCTTTGACCGTCTAAGAAGAGTAGTAGTGCGCGCAAGCCGTCCACGTGTCCGGCCTCTATCAATATCCACATGAGCACCTCGTCGGAATCCTCCTTGGATAGCTACTAGAAAAACCCAGTTGCTAGACTGACATATTCTCTCTCTAAATACACTCTTTAAGAAGTTTTCTATTTTTCACAAGAATAATTAACTCTTGGAATTGTGATGTACAAAAGAGCTAGCCAATCCCTCTCTTATATAGAGGGTGGTGCGCCCCTTGCAACTCCCAATCTGATTGAGAGAAGCCTCCTAGTAGATTGGGGAGAAATAAAATCTTTTACTAGTAAAATAAAGGAAAATATATATTCTTGATTTATCTCATTAAATTCAATATCTCATGTTAAATAAATCTAAGATATTGACAATATCTAATATTTACTATCTTTATCTTATTACCATAAATCAATTATCCACAAATCTATTAATATCTAATGTTAATATATGATATTGTTGGACATGTTTTAAGTTTTAATGATGAGTGCCAGACTAGCTGTTATAGAGCAAAGGCAAAAAGATGTCTAGATCAAATGTATAGGTTTGATCAAACAAGCACTATAATTAGGTCAGCTGGCTTTATCAGCAGACCTGTCTATGTCAGTAGAGTGTCTAGGTCAATAGACTCATTATGGACCTGCTGAAGACTGAAGGCTGAGGATTCAAACTCAGTTTACTGAAGGCTAAGGGATCAAACTTAGCATTTAAAGTCAAGGATATGAAATCAGAATTTAGGGAAGTCTGTGATGACCTAAACTGATTACATATACCTTGTGTACAAGGTCTAAGGTCCATATGTTAAGTGGTGAATGGAACTTAGTTATGTTCAAAATGGTGTACTCTAACTTCACAATAAAAAGTTAGATGAGAAGAAGTCGGCTGAAGTGTTATTAAAACACATCAGACTTAAACCTGCTGACAGAGATGTACATCAGCATGCTAATATACTTCAGATAGTTGCTGAGTATAATTCTCGATTTAATCAAAGGTTACATTGGGAGATTAAAAGGAAAAGTATGGATTACTAGCCTTGATTTTGTCAACAACTTAAGGTTGTATATCTAAGCCGAGACGGAAAAGACATTAAGGTTGATTATATTTTGGCTAGGGGAGTCATCCCCTAAACTGGATCTAATTCGTGAATGGATAGAAGATCCCCTTGTATCCGATTAAAGCTAGGTATTGTAGACACTCCCTCATTTCCATCAACGAGCATTTTAAATTTCCCATTTCTCAAAAAATACCGCATGCTTAATTACGAATCCTTCATTGGACAGGATAGAACATCATATAACAAGCATACTATACTAAACTAGGGATGCCAATCTAAAATCGTCACCTCGTCTAGGCAACCACCGTGGACGGGTTGGCATACCTCTTAAACGATCGGCTAACTTATGTCCTATTTAACATGGCAATTTTCACAATATATCATATTAATTTATGAGAACGATGTAACAAATTGGCCGGATCTATTACATGTTTATATGAAAAACAGAAAGCACGACGTAGCCGAAGTCGTTCACAGAAAATTACTAGAATCTTGATGGCTAGATCTAACCATATAGACCATGGTAGATCTCGACCGGTGACTCTAGAATTTTCTCGTAAACCGCCTTCGTACGACTTAGATCTACATGAATATGAGTTTGTTAATTAACTACATCACGAAATCAATACACAAACGACTACTCCATAACGAAATAAAATAGATCTACGAATAAAAACGACATATTTGGATAGGCATTACACTCGTAGACGGAAGGTCCTCCGATCCTTCAATGCAATCTCTAATCGATGAATCCATCGCCTCCATGATGAAGAAACATAATATAAAATAATAAAACAATGATGTAGTGTTGTATTTTCTAAAGCGTAATCTAAGGTATTCTAAAGTGTTACTAATAAAATTTGTGCTCAGGCCTTTATATAGGAGTTTAGACCGACCTAAAAATAGATTCGAAAACCCTAAAATGTGTAGAGATAACCCTCAGCCGATCCTCGAGATTTCGCGTACTCGCCCCCAGCGAATTATGGGCTCGTTGCCAGCGAGCTCACTGCCTTCTGATTGGCTCGCTGGCTTTTCTTGTTCCTTACTCCACGCTTCGTGCTATGTCAATCTCGATCTTTTATTGAATCCGATTCTGCTCTGATTTATCTTGAGATTTACTTCCTTTGTCGGTAGATATCCTCCGATTCACCGTAATCTATAAAATCAATAATTATCGCACAGTAAATCATATTTTAATAATAAAAATAGATAAATACCAAATTATATCTTATAAATCACATAACATTAAATAAACACTATAAACATGTGATTTAATATAAAGTATATATAATTAAGCTCGATTTAATGATAATATTGATGAATTTACTAGGTATAATTCGACCGTCATCAACTACCCCCCACTTAGACTTTGATCGTCCCAAACAAAGTATCAATAAGTCATTCCCCAAGATAACATTTTCCAATGGTCAATTCATACTTACACACGAAACTCGAGTCAACTCATACCATTCATGCTCATAAGGTATCCATTATTCACTACTCGCTATGAATCGAAGTGATGTGTGCATGTGCATTCAGTTTTACATAATCGTGGCAAGATTAGAGTTTATGCAAACTTCGCAATCTCAACCTACCAACCTCAGTATTCCCACTTCTTAAGCCTCGCAATGGGTAAAGACATGGTGCAATAAGCAAGAGCGTTATCCAGAAGGTTTTTGGACTCGGAGACCGAGAAATACTCAAAGCCTCTTAAAAAGTTGAATTTCTTCGCATTTTCATAATTTCAAGTATTAACACCTCTCAAGAAAGAAACTTGCTTTAAAAGTAAAGTATGCATTGCAAGAATCCCCCTCTCACGGATTAGTCAATAACATTGAATATTACCACAAGCTCGGGGCTACTTTGGTAATGTTACTACATGCCCAGTGTTTAACGCATTGTTAAAACACAGATAATTCTCAAGCTTATTACTCCGCTTTAATGGCCAGAAAATAAGAATACATCAGCAGATAAATATCGACACTAAGTTTACATAACCAATCATCTACGCAATGTACACATAATTCTTTCAGTTATTATAATTCATGCGGTATTCGTCGATTCAAATTGAGTAATCGAATAATAAACAACTACTTGCAACAGTCGGCATGAATATCCTTAAATTTACATTCACATAAGTATAAAATGATCACGTACTCATGCAACTTGGTTCCTTTCCTATCAATTCCATGTTTTAGAACTCACAATTCTAAGTGTACGAGATACTTAATTTGGCATTTGTTCAATTTTTTCATTTTTCACCGTTTCATTCAATTGTTCAATTATAACACATCATAGCTAAGTCTCCTACCCCCCACTTAAACTTGGCATTGTCCCCAATGACAAAGAAAAATGAGAATTTAAGAAAAATGAGAATTTAAGAAAAAGACTTAGCTCTGGAAACGGCTCTCAAGTAAATGCAAAATATAGTAGTAGTCCAAGCACGTCGTGGAGAAGCAAACGAAAACCTGTTTAAGCAAACCAAACAGAAACTCCACGAAACCGTTAATAACATGTCAATGGAAGTTATAAAATAACGTGGTAGTAATTAGATATAGAATATCCAAAAATAAATTAAGCCACTTTATTTCATACAACCAATGACAAGGAAAACCAAAGAGTTAAAACTACAAAACTCACATGGCGGCTATCAAGGAAAAAACCTCGTTCATTCCAAACTTAGAATCGGAACATGGCGAGATAAAAAAAACTTTCATAGGCTCATGCTACTTTATTAAAAGCAAAAGCAAAAACAAATCTAAAATATAGTTTTAAGAAATAGTTCTATGGTTATAGTTGTTAGCTTGACTGTACTCACGTGATGGTCTAGTTGTAACTAGGATTTCCTAGAGTAAGTACTTCTTCCTCTCTATCAAAATGATTCCCGATGTAATGCTTTAATCGGTGACCATTGACCAAAAAAGTTTTTCGATCATCCAGGTGACTTACCTCTGCAGCTTCGGAAGGAAATACTTTACTCACTTTACAAGGACCAAACCATCTTGATTTTAACTTGCCCGGGAAGAGTTTCAAGCGTGAATTGTAAACAAGAACCAAATCACCCACTTTAAAGGTGCGGGCAAGGATCTTTTTTATCATGAAATCTCTTAGTGCGCTCTTTATAGATTTGAGCATTCTCGTAAACTTCAATGTAACTCTTCTAGGCGAGTTAATTCCAACAATCTCTTTTCTCCGGCTAAACTTTCATCTAAATTCAACATACGAGTAGCCCATAAGGCACGGTGCTCAAGTTCAACCGGTAGATGACACGCTTTCCCAAAAACAATCTGGTACGGGGACATACCTATGGAAGTCTTATACGTAGTCCGATAAGCCCATAAAGCGTCATCTAACTTCAACGACCAATCTTTCCTTGTTGGGTTCACAGTTTTTTCCAGGATGCGCTTAATCTCTTGGTTCGTGACCTCAACTTGACCACTTGTTTGAGGATGATAAGCAGTAGCTAACTTATGTCTCACCCCATACTTGGCCATTAACTTCTCAAATGGCTTATTACAGAAATGGCTTCCATTATCACTAATTATGGCACGAGGGATTCCAAACCGGGTGAAGATATTTTTCTTTAAGAACCGCAGTACAACCTTTGCATCACTAGTAGGTGAAGCAATTGCCTCGACCCATTTGGACACAGCGACTTCCACCAAAATACAACGGTTTGAAACATACGAAGTGAAAGGTCCCACAAAATCAATACCCCATACATCAATGATTTCTGGTTCTAGGATACTCCTCAGTGGCATTTCATTTCTCTTCGAGATATTGCCCGCCATTTGGCATGTATGATATGATCTAGAATATTCGTGTGCAATTTTGTAAAGATTTGGCCAGTAGAAACCACATTGGAGAACTTTAGCAGCAGTCTTGTCCCCTCCATAGTGTCCTCCCGCTTCATAAGTATGGTAATGTTTAAGTATATCGGGGAATTCACAGTACTTGCTTGCATTCCTCTTTTCTCGAGGTTTCTTCAACGGTGGCGGTTTCCTCGCCAAGTTCTTTGAGAGCATTATCGATAACACCTCAGCTCGAGACCGATTGAGCGGAATAAAATCCTTATCACATGAGGGTCCTTTCTTGCCCCCAAGGTCTGAGGTGGGTGTCTCGATTCGATCCCAGACGGACGGCTTACTCTCGACATCTTGTCTTTTGGATTGGTTCCGGCTCAGACCTCGATTGTCCTTCTTGGAATCCATCCAATCGGATTGGGTGTGCCTTCGCACTGCCTCTTCCCCTTGACAGAATCGATGCACCACATTAACACATTCATCCATGGTGTGGGGGACATCCCTGCTCAACTTCATGTACAATTTAGTATTACGCAGCCCTCCCACGAACGACGTGATCAGAAGTCGATCATCTGCATCTTTGACTTGCATGGCCTCGAGGTTAAACCTCTTCAAATATTCCATTACTGTTTCGTCCTTTTGCTGCCTTACGTTCATGAGGTGCGTGGCACTTAGGTGAAACTTCTTGTTCACTATGAACGCGTCCCAAAACTTGCGAGCTAGCATGGCAAAATTGGAGATAGACCCTGCCCGTAGCTTCGTAAACCATTCTCTTGCTCGACCTACGAGTAGCGTCTCGAACACCCGACATCGCATTGCGTCGGGTGCTCCATCTAACCTCATCTGAGATAGATACCTATGGAGATGGTCCTCTGGGTCGGTGGTACCATCGTAAGGCTCTATCTTCGGTATCTTAAACCCCTTAGGTTTAGGAAAGCTCTCGATTTCCTTCATGAAGGGAGACTCTAACCATAATGAGACCTGGTTCTTTCCTAGAATGACATTCAATTCCTCCCTGACGCTATCATAATCCATTCTCTGGTGCTTTTGATGGATTTCGCGCCTCTTCCTCTCCACTGAGCTAGAGGATGCACTGACTTCGTCTCCGGGAGTCTGTTTAGGCTTGTCCGCTGCATCTTTCCGACCGCCTTCTGCCGTGGCGTCTTTCTGGGCAGCGGCTGCTTGTCATTGTGCCGTAACTGCCTCTGCTATGATCCTAGACATTACCTCCAGATTCGCCCCTGCTAATTGATCTACAAGTGCTCGATATTCTAGAGCAAGTCCTTGCTTTTCTTGCTGGGGATTTTCCTGGACGGGATCCAAGACTGGATCTTTTCCTCCCTGCTTTTGCTGAGGATCTTGTTGGACGAGATCCATGGCTGGATCTTTTTCCCCTTGCGTATCAGGATCGAACGGTTCATTAATCTGTGAACCTTGATCTGCGGCTTTGGATGCAGCTTTTCTTGGAGGCATCGTGTTTTTGCGTATTCAATCAATAGAAGACCCTCCTTCTAGCGCCAATGACGATGACAAATTATGTCACCTTAAATAATCCGGGCCCTAATTGAATCTAATGATAAACACACGCAAAACCCTAATGCCTAAAAGAGTGTGGTGGTGGATTTTAGTTCATGCGGCTGAGTCTAAGACCGTATCTTAGATTGCCTACGTATCCTGTTAGGTTCCAGGAATCAAGCCTTACGTAGTTCCTGGATTGGGGTATTTATAATGACAATACTTGCCTAAACCCTAAGGTTAAGTCGGCTTATGTTATTGTCATATTTACCCTTTAATGGGTCTTGAACCATTGCCCTAGCTATCGCTGTTAATGGGCTTGGGCAGCTGGTGCGGACTCTGTCCTCGATGTCGATATTCCGACCTGCGGTAATCGACCGTGGAACTCATTGTCCTACACTGCTAGCTGGTGCGCACTGGTCGTCCTACACTGCTCGATAGTCGATCGTCATAGCCTGGAGTCTACTAGATGGCCTTAGCCTCGAGCCTGGGCATCGTCATGAATTACTTGGTGTTTTATCCATAATGTTTTTTAATGACCAATCGATAGATGACACGTGGAGGGAGTGAAACCCTATATCGTCATAAGCCCCCCAGGCTTGAGAGAGGCGACTCCCGTTGTCCGAGCTAGGTCGAGTCTGTCACTTGAATCGTCTTCGAGTTGGGTTTTCCTTTGGGCGGGAAAAAGCCCGCCTTTTCACAACCCTAACTGCCTGTAGCCACTTGGCGCGATATCCTGGCCTCCAAACGCTTCGTATCCCGCGAAACGCGTCACCGCCTTGATAGTCGCGATATCCAGGGGTTATAACTCCCCATTATCTCATGTCTTTTCAAATCATTCATATATTTTGTTTTGCATATAAAGGAGAGAGACATAAGTTGCAGCGGAGTCAATTTGCAATTTCCTCACAAACTTCCAATTTCAATACACCAAGTAAGCTTCTTTCTTCTTAGTGTTCTTCATCTTTTGTCTTGATTCATCCATGTCTATTAGCAGTAGTGCCACTGAATTGGATAGGGGTAGTGAAACGCCAATTCGCAGCCAATCTCCGGCACCTGTCACTTCTGATCCTCTTCTCCGGTAAGATTCCGGTGAACCCACAGCTCCATCCTCTCCTGTCCCTAACCAGCCTAAAAAACTAGTAACCAGGATGGATGGAAAGGGCGCCAAAGGGTGTCTCAGTGCATTTTCTCTTGAGGACGTCACCAAAATATGCCGGAGATACAACATTGCCAGTCCTCCGTTTGAAACTCGACTCCCTTCTGGCATTCATAAGTTTACCGACAAGCCCCCAGAGGGATTTTGCGCTGTCTACGAGAATCAACTTGCAAGTGGATTAAGGTTTCCACTTTGCCCGGACGTCCTCGCGATCCTCGACCACTATGAGATAAGCGTTTCCCAAATTGCACCGAATGCTATCAGGATTCTAATGGGGTTCATCATCGCATGTCGAGTTGCTGGAGTCTGCTTCTCGACACCCCTGTTTCGGTACTACTACCAGATTTCTGCCACACCGGATAAGTTGTGGTATACCTTCCAGAGAAGGACGAACCGACACGAGTTCGTGACCAAGGGGCCTTCTTCTCACGGGGAGTGGAAGCCTCGATTCTTCTTTCTTCGACATGGCTTAGAGAACCCCTACGTAGGACAGTGGAGGTCGAGAGGCTCGAAGAAGGACAAATGGGGAAATGCTCCCATTCCAGAGGAGGCCCGACTGTTGGGTAGACACAATTTCGAGGTGGTCACTCGAGATTTGAGTCTCTTCTACGATCTGGCCCATCTAGAGGAAGCGGGGCCGATCCCCTACGTCGGCCTTCATCTTCAAGATCTCGAGAACCATAGGAACTTTTCTTTGTTCTGTTGTCGTGTTCGTTGTTTGCTTTTTACATTTGCTATTTGTCGAGTTTGATAACTTGTCGTTTGTCTCGTTTATTGATCAGAACTAACTTGCTCTTTTCATTCTGCAGTGGGCAGGTTCTCCAAGGTCACTGATCCCTCACGTGTTCCTGAGTCGGTGGTCGCGGCTGCTCAACATTGTTTCTATTTCACCACCTCCCCATTTGCTATTCATTGCTATTTGCTCCATCTTTCCTTGTGCCTCCTTAGGAGATAAAAGAACAAACGCTCCATTGCTGGAGGCATATACTATTATCTTCTCCGTATCTCTCAATCCATGGTAAAATGTTTGCATTAAAATCCATGGAGGGATATCATGATAAGGGCATTTCCTCATGGACTCCTTAAAACGTTCCCAAGCTTGATCAAAATTCTCCCCAAGTTGCTGCTTGAACCCCAAGATATCTTGGCGTAACTTAAAGGTCTTTCCTATAGGGAATTACTTATTCATGAACTTTTGTAGCAGTTCCTCCCAGATCGTGATTGATCTAGCTCTAAAGAGAAAAGCCTTTGCTTAGCTTTATCTTTCAAAGTGAAAGGGAAATGTTTCAGCTTAATGTTATCCCCAGGAACCATTTCTGGATTCACGGTACTAACGATCTCTAAGAAATTCATCACGTGAATGCCAAGATCTTCACTCAGGATACCATGAAAAGTGGAATAGTTTGCCACCATTTGAATGACATTAGGTTTCGGATGATAAACTTCAGCAGCATTTTCAGGCACTACGATAGCAGGGATGAATTGTTCAATGGTAGGCGTTGCATAGCTTTGCAAAGTACGCATTTCCCATGCAGCCACAGCTTGGTTAACAAAATTTACATTATTAAAATTATTTCCATTTACCAGGCTAGCGTTATTCAGTAATGCTTCCATGTATGAGTCAGATTGATGTGCTCCTTCAGATTTTTCCTCGCCTTGCTCTTCGTTTGGATCCTTAGAAATCCGGGTAGCTTGTTTGTTGGTTTGTTTTTTTTTTTTAATTTGCAAGACTAAAACAACAATAAACAATTAAAATACGCCAATGCTACTGCCTTTGGCAAGACTCTAAAATAAACAAAAATAAAACTGACTCTAAATGAAACAAAATAATTAAACAATTAAAAACCTTAAAGGCTAGGCCTTTAACTAGACTCACTAATTAACGAAACAAAAGTAGACTCTAAAAATACGAAAAATATAAAAACACAAAGCAGACAACATTTAGAACAAAACGGAACAGAAACTGCCTAGAAAAACTGGCTGGCTCCCAGCGAACAGCCTGCTCGCTGCCAGCGAGCCTAGTTGATTCTGGGAAATTGCCCAGATTTGTTCTACGACACTAACAGGTTAATTCTATGCTACAAAAACTAATTGAACATACACTATTCATAATATTTACGACTCTACTTTTAATAAAATAAGCTATACTTGATTTAATGACACGAGTCCCCGGCAACGGTGCCAAAAACTTGATGACGGTCAAGTTATAAAAATAACTCAATACCTAAATAACCAACTAGCAAGAGAACTAGGTTCAATCGTAGTATAGCTAGATAGAGTCGAGGTCGATCCCACAGAGACTCGGCTTAAAAAAGTACAACGTTATTAAACTAAAAATAGATTAAAGGGCGGTCTACGACCAACTATAATGTAGAGATAAAGGTAGACACGATAGAAAACACAAAGACTAACAATACGACACAAGACACTAAACACTTATTTTTATGGTTTTATAAGACTCTAAAAAACGGTATTGATTACGCTAGTAGTAATTACTCTCCCATATATGTATATCTAATCCGAGACAGAAAAGACATTAAGGTTGATTATATTTTGGCTACGGGAGTCATCCCCTAAACTGGATCTAATTCGTGAATGGATAGAAGATCCCTATGCTTAATTACGAATCCTTCCTTGGACAGGATAGAACATCATATAACAAGCATTCTATACTAAATTAGGGATGCCAATCTAAAATCGTCACCTCGTCTAGGCAACCACCGTGGACGGGTTGGCACACCTCCTAAACGATCGGCTAACTTATGTCCTATTTAACATGGCAATTTTCACAATATATCATATTAATTTATGAGAACGATGTAACAAATTGGCCGGATCTAGTACATGTTTATATGAAAAACAGAAAGCACGACTTAGCCGAAGTCGTGCACAGAAAATTACTAGAATCTTGATGGCTAGATCTAACCATATAGACAATGGTAGATCTCGACCGGTGACTCTAGAATTTTCTCGTAAAACGCCTTCGTACGACTTAGATCTACATGAATATGGGTTTGTTAATTAACTACATCACGAAATCAATACACAAACGACTACTCCATAACGAAATAAAATAGATCTACGAATAAAAAAGATATATTTGGATAGGCATTACCCTCATAGACGGAAGGTCCTCCGATCCTTCAATGCAATCTCTAATCGATGAATCCATCGCCTCCGTGATGAAGAAACATAATATAAAATAATAAAACAATGATGTAGTGTTGTATTTTCTAAAGCGTAATCTAAGGTATTCTAAAGTGTTACTAATAAAAGTCGTGCACAGGCCTTTATATAGGAGTTTAGGCCGACCTAAAATAGATTCGAAAACCCTAAAACGTGTAGAGATAACCCTCAGCCGATCCTCGAGATTTCGCGAAATCGCCCCCAGCGAATCATGGGCTCGCTGCCAGCGAGCTCACTGCCTTCTGATTGGCTCGCTGGCTTTTCTTGTTCCTTAATCAACGCTTCATGCTATGTCAATCTCGATCTTTTAATGAATCCGATTTTACTCCAATTTATCTTGAGATTTACTTCCTTTGTCGGTAGATATCCTCTGATGCACCATAATCTATAAAATCAATAATTATCGCACAGTAAATCATATTTTAATAATAAAAATAGATAAATACCAAATTATATCTTATAAATCACATAACATTAAATAAACACTATAAACATGTGATTTAATATAAAGTATATATAATTAAGCTAGATTGAAGGATAATATTGATGACTTTACTAGGTATAATTCGACCGTCATCACAAATCAATTGTCAAGATATAAGGAACGTTGGAAAGATTCAGAGCTTTATCCAATGGATACAAGTCAAAGGGTGGATAGACTGAAAACTGACAAAAAGCTAACTGACAGTGTCAGTCCTATGAATAGAGACAAAAAGCAAGTCAAGATGGAGACATGTCTGAAACGTCTATATTTGAAATTCAAACATAAGTCACAGGATTCTCACTTATAAATAGAAGACTCCTGATTCAGATACAAGCGATGAAAAACAAATAATCTATTCGAAGCTGTCAAGTTTTTTATCAAGAAAATCACCCTGCTGACATACACTGAGCATCAACTGACTGATCAAGAAATTTCTTCAAGTGTAACCTGCTGTCAAGTTACATCAAGTATACACACTTGAAGACATCAAGCTTCTGATCATTTCATCCTGATCAAGCTGCTGACAACTGAATCATTTATTTGATTCAATCTTTCTTTTACAAAAACCTACTGAAGACAGAGAAGCACTTAGGTGTCAAGAACTGTTGTTTGTGGTGGAGCTGGTGAAGAGGCAATCCTACCCTTCAAGGACCAGTGGAATACTTTGGAGCAACAATCCTACCTGTTTCAAGTGTTCAGTTTGTGAAGCCATAGTCATTGGTGAAGGACAATCAGCTTAGGGATTTTTGTAACTGCAACCTCAAAGATCTCTAATGAATTTCCTCCAACATCACAGGAGAAGAGTTGACTGATAGGATTACACCACCTAGAACCACTATAAAATTTGCCTACTTACTTTCTGTATTTACTTTCTGCATTTAGTATACTGATCACATCAAACTACTGAAACTAGCAACTGAATCACACACTTACACCGAGTATCCAATACTTAGTATCATTCCTTTAACAACAAGTAATAAGGCTTAAACTAAATATATTCCGCTACAACAGATTCAGTAACATCACTGTCAGCAGACTACTTAGTGGTCAGTAGACTATTGAGCAGTCAGCAAGCTACTGACATTGCTGAGTTTGTTAACTCCAAAAGTTTTAAGTGTTAAGTTTATTCACCCCCCCTCTAAACTTAACCAAAGCCTTTTCAAGGGACCAACAATTGGTATCGGAGTAGTGCTTCTATTCTGAAGTAATCCTACTTGTTGTGCTTGTGAAAATACTTTGAAAACTTTTTCAAGTTTCTGATTTTCAAAGCTTTGCATCATGGATAACAACCAGTATGCTAGGACTATGTTAATGTGCTTCTTAGATCGTTTTGATGAGTATAAACGTCATATGCAGGCTTATTTAGCTGCAACACATGATGAAATGACGGATGTGCTGACTGATGGACCACTGGAGATCACAAAGGCCATAACTGTGGGCAGTGAAACTTAGTATATTCCAAAGCCAAAAAGAGAGTGGGGTGTTGAAGATAGAAAAAGAGCAAACCTCAATAATATTGCTATTGATATTATTTACAGAACCTTGGATATCAATATGTATATGAAAGTGAAGGATTGCAAGACTGCAAAGGAACTTTGGGAAAAATTACAACTTATCTGTGAAGGCATTGATGCTATAAAGAAAAACAAAGTCAGTGTAGCCAAAAAAAAGTTCCAAGATTTTAAAATGAAATCAAATGAAACCATTGAGCAGATGGAGTCAAGATTCAATGCTATCATAGATGAACTTACCCTGCTGAATGTAGTATACACAAAGGAAGAGATCAATACAAGAATTTTAGAAGCCCTACCTGCAAAGGAAGTTTGGGAGATGAAAGTCACTGCCATAGAAGAATCCAGAAGTCTACATGAAGAGGATACCTTCAAGTTGTTTTCAGATCTCAAAGCTTATGAATTCAGTAAGAAACTTGTTCCTGAGACTGAAAAGGAAGAACCAAAGACTACTGCATTTGGCTACTGCATATAAAGTGTTGGAATAGTGTCCTAAACCCAATCGGGTTGGACCAGATTTGACCGGGTCGGATCATTTCTACTATTTATTTATGTTTATACATATATTAAATGGCTTTAATGTTGTCATATATCTGTTCTTCTAAAGAACCAATTATGAATTGTTATATGATAACGTCCTTAGTATTAAACTATGATAGCGTAACCATGATAGGCGATTATGGTTGATGAGATCTATAATCACTTTAATAAGTTTGATACTTAAATGTCTCTAGCCTGATGTACTATTAAACATTGCATTAATAGTATAAACAGGCTAGCACGTATTAGATGTCTTATGTCTTTAAGGGCAGGGATAGATCTCGTCTATCAAACTGTAGAGACACTTGGACTGTACGTGGATGTGTATTAGAGAATGCGTACGTTAGACTGACCCACTTACATTTAGTGTCGTACTATGTGGCAGTTGTGTAATTATCCTTTAGACCGGAGTCCTCATGGCATCACGGTGTGGATTGTCATGCTTTGACACTATTGAGGTTTCCTCTAGCCACGGGGCGATCATGCGGTAGTGAATGGGTGTGATACTGAAGCATGCGGAGTATACATGTTTGGTTGTCTGGGAATCGCGTACCCTATCAGTAGGGGTGAATATCCGAAAGGGCCTTCTTATAAGGAATGTCTTACTCTCGTGAATCTTTGCAAAGTGGAAGTAAATGAGTTACTTTGAGAGAGCATGATATCCAGATTATAAGATACGGTCGTTAATGTTTGACACTCGACGTACGACCGTATGGATATTATTACAGCGATAGGATTGTAAGTTACACGGTAACTGTTTCACATGAAAGGTAGTAGTCATTGCATTTGACTCTTCCGATGATTGGGGGTCACGGTGTGTTGCTAGACGCTATCCCGTGATCTTTAGGCATGAAGGGCATTTTCATAAATTGCAATTTGTGTCTACGGCCAACATATTCGGAAGCCTATCGGGTCACACACATATGAACATCTAGCCGAATTAAAATGTGGTTATAGATGATAACCAAATAAGGAAAGTTTATCTCGTACTATAAAGGTTATAGTGGTAAATTAATATGGTGGTATTTATTTATTATGAATAAATATAATACAAGATATTAATAGTATTATATTAATTAAAGAAAATTCCGGATGCCAATTTGTTGGCTAAAGGTGGTGCAATTTGTGTGTGTATAAGATACACTTGGATTGTGCAATTAAATTAATGGTATTACCAAATATTAATATTAGATATTAATATATATATATATATATATATATATATATATATATATATATATATATATATATATATATATATATATATATATATATATATATAATACTTATGTGTGCGTGTGTGCAATAGTGCAAGTTGGTGCTATGCATGCGCATGTATGCATAATATATATAAATGGATTTATATGTGTAATAATATATATGTGATATATACACAGGTGTAAATTGTTTTATGGTAATAAGATAAATATAGTCAATATAGGATATTGAAAATATATTGGAAATATTTAATATAAGATATTGACTATTAATGAGATAAATCAATCAAATATATTTTCCTTAGTTTATTAGGAAAATATTTTCTTTCTCCTCAATCTACTAGGAAGCCAATCCCAATCAGATTAGGAGACATAAGTGGCGCCACTCACCCTATATAAGAAAAGGGTTGGCTAGCACTTTTGTACATCAAAATTCCAAGAGCTAATTGTTCTTGAGAAAAAATAGAGAGCTTCTTAGGAGAGATTTTGAGAGAGAGAAAAAGTCGGTCTAGCAACCGAATTTTTCTGGTAGCAATCCATGATGGGATTCCGGCGGGCTATTCGTGTGGACTAGCGGTAGAGGCCGAACAATTGGGCGGCTCTATGCAGAACTACTCTCTTTAGACGGTCAAAGCGTCGATCTTTTAGATCAAGCAAGGTAACCACCGTCTTTAGCTTATACGTTTATTGCTTAAACGAAGTCGATCTTGGGTCGATGGGAAATAAAATTTTGAATTCCGCTGCGTTCCCGCTTAGATTTCCTAACATAAAGAAGAATCATCAGGTGGACAAGATGATCTATTGGATGCGATGCAAGAGCAAATTGCCCTACTGAGCAAGAAGATCAGAATGATGAAATCAGGAAGGGTTTCTCCAAGGAATTTCACAAAGAAATCAAGTGAAAAGAAGAAGGAAGAACCCAAGAAAGACAATGATTATTTGTGATTTCATTGCAAGAAACCAGGACACTTCAAACCTGACTGTCCTGACTTGAAACAGAAAAAGGAATCTGATTATATGTGCTTCAACTGCAAGAAACCTGGACATTTCAGAACTGATTGTCCAGACCTACTGAAAACAAAAATCAGCAAAGAAGATCTGGCAAGAAAGAAATGGTTGCTGATGATGAATCTGGCTATGAAGTGGAATCAGAAAAAGGAAATGAATTAGATGACACTGCACTCATAGCTGATATGGACGATTATGCCTTAATGGCAAATATGGATGAGACTGAGGAGGTATACAATTATGTATCTGTAAACACTCCTGTTGAAAGTGATTTTGAATCTACTTATGGTTCAAATCCTAAAATTTCTGACAGTAAAGAACCTTTGGATGCCATCCTTAATCCACTGAGGAAAATACAATCTGGTTATGAGATTGTGAAGGCTGAAAAAGAAGCACTTCAAGCAGAAATTCAAAGATTAAAGGTTGAATTAAGAATTCTCAAAGGTAAGGAAAATGATTATGGACAGACTCAACATAAGTCTACTGTACCTTCAGTAGCTGCTGAATCTGCTGCACAATCTAGTTTCACCACTACATTCAAATCTGGAAAGCCTTTTGGTGATAAAACAGGCCTTGGATTTAAAACTCACCAATCTACTAAGGGTGGATCCAGTAAGGGTACTGAACCTAGAACCAGAATTGGTCCTAAGTTTGTGCCTGCACAGGATCCAATTCCCAGAAGGGTTGCTGAGGCAGTAAAAGCCTACTTTTAAGACTTCAAGAAAGCAAAATCAGAAGTCTAAAAGGTCAACAGTACCAAACAAAAATGGTAAATCCAAGGGTAGGACTGCTGGACCTTCTAGACCTGCTGATAGTAGACCTTCTGTAAAGTCTGCTGGACCACAAAAGGGCAAAAATCAGAAATATTCCAAGGATAAGAATCCTAGACCTAAAAATGTTAATTATTTAAGGGATACTTATCTCAGGGGGAACGGTAGATTGTTCCCTACTGATGATGATTGGAATATTCTTGCCCCTATTGCTAGAATCAATAGACATAACCATAATGCTAGGGGAAAACCTCAGCAATGGAATAAGCATAGGACTCAGCAGATGACTTATTTAAGACCTCAGCAGGGACCTCAGCAGACTCCATATCACAGGGCTATTCCTAACATACAGCAACCCTATGGTCATGTTGATGCTTCTAACAAAAGAAATCACATCAAACAGCATTATGTACCAAAAGGCCAGAAATCATATGTAAATCCTACACAACCAAATGTTAGATTTTATGGAAATGTGCGATATATATATGAACAAAAGTGTAATGCTTTTCAAAGAAGACCTTATGGAAATTTGCCAAGGGTCATGCTTACCACTGACCACTATGGACCCAAATAGTTTTGGGTACCTAAAATACATTAACTTTGTTTTGTAGGGTGTCTTGTACTTTGACAGTGGATGTTCCAGACATATGACAAAAAATAAGCATTGTCTGACAAACTATGTGGCAAAGGATGGTCCAAGAGTAAATTTTGGCAACAAGAACACACCAAGATATACAAGAGGATATGGAACACTAGTGAGGAATGGATTGACTATCAGAAATGTTGAATTTGTGGAAGGACTGGACTACAACCTACTGAGCACTGGACAAGTTTGTGACATGGGTTACAAGGTCACTTTTGACAAAGGCTACTGTGTTGTCATTAGTGAAAGAGGTGAACAAGTTTTGTTGGCAGGAAGGAGACAACAAAACATATATGTTGTGGATTGGTCTACTGCTGTTCCAGAAACATGCCTGATTGTGTATACCAAGTCAGAACTAAATTGGTTGTGGCATAAAAAGTTGAATCATCTCAATTTTGATGATATCAATAAGTTGGTGATTGGTTTACCTGAGATCTCATTCAAAAAGGATGCTATATGTGATGCATGTCAGCAAGGTAAACAAACAAAGTCAAGCTTCAAGTCAAAGACTATACAATCAACAAAAAGAGTTTTGGAGCTGATGCATATGGATCTATTTGGACCAGTAATACCAAAAAGTGTAACAGGAAAGAAGTACACTTTGGTAGTTGTGGATTATTATTCAAGATACACTTGGGTAATATTCATGAATAAGAAAAGTGAAACACTTCAAAAGATGCCTGAACTTTTGAAGAGATTGCAAAATGAGAAAAGTTTGACAGTAGTGAAGATCAAATCAGACAAGGGTACTGAGTTTCTCAATAAAGTCATAAGAGAATATTGTGAACAAAATGGCGTGTTGCATCAATTAGCAGCTGCTGGAACACCTCAGCAAAATGGGGTTGCTGAGAGAAGAAACATGACTTTGAAGGAAGCAGGGAGGACTATGATTTGTGAAGCATTACAACCTGAAAGATATTTGGCTGAAGCAATCAATACAGCGTGCTATACACAAAAAGGACCTCAGTAAACAAAAAGCTGTTGAAGACACCTTATGAGATATGGAATGGAAGATAACCTAATATATCCTATTTCCATCCATTTGTAAGCAAGTGTTTTATTTTGAATCATAACAACTGAAGACATTACAACCTAAATCAGATGAAGAAATTTTCTTGGGATATTCTTCAGCCAGCAAGGCATTCAGTGTACTGAACAAGAGGACATTAAAACATGAAGAATCAATACATGTTGTATTTGATGAACCTAATTTCACTGGAATGGAAGATGAAGTTTCAGAACCTGCTGAAAATCTCCAAGTCACTGATCCAGAATATGTTGATAATGACTTTAAAGTTTCTGATTCTGCCCCTACTGAAGAACCTTCTGGTAACACTACTGAAGCAACAACAGATGCAGTTCAAGGATCTGTTGAACCCCCTACTGAAGCAATAGTAGAGCCTACTGAAGATGAAGCTCCTGTAAATCAAACAAATCAAGATTTACAATGGTTGAAGGACCACCCTGCTGAACAAGTAATTGGCAACATACAGCAAGGTGTAAAGACTAGAAGACAATTGGAAGCAATGTTTACTTTTTTTCTATCTCAGATGGAGCCTAAAGTTGTTGAAGAAGCAATATCTGATCCAGATTGGATTATTGCTATGCAAGAAGAATTAAATGAGTTTGAAAGAAACCAAGTTTGGACACTAGTGGATAGCCCTAGTCATGCAAACATAATTGGAATGGGTATATAGAAATAAATTGGATGAATCTGGTACCATTGTAAGAAACAAGTCCAGACTAGTGGCAAAAGGCTCTTCTCAAGCAGAAGGAATAGACTTTGATGAGACATATGCCCCAGTTGCAAGATTGGAAGCTTTAAGATTATTCTTGGCATATGCTACATAAAAAAACTTCAAAGTATAACAGATGGATGTCAAAAGTGCATTTTTGAATGACATTCTGGAGGAAGAGGTTTATGTTCAGCAACCTCCTGGTTTTTAAATTAAGGATCAAGAAGATAAAGTGTATAGACTCAACAAGGCACTTTATGGTTTGAAACAAGTACCAAGAGCATGGTTTGAATCCCTATCTCAGTTCTTGGTAGACAATGGTTTTACCAAAGGTATCATTGACAAGACTCTTTTCAGAATTAATGAAGGGGACAACACACTGCTGGTACAAATTTATGTTGATGACATAATTTTTTGTTCTGAAAATGAATTGCTGTGTGAAAAGTTTGCTAATCTCATGGGAGAGATGGACTACTTTTTGGGATTACAAGTCAAACAAATGAAAGATGGAATCTTCATTCAGCAAACTAAATATACCATGGAGCTGCTAAAGAAGTTTGGCATGGAAAACTTATGAGTACAAGCATAAGATTGGATGAAGACAAAGAAGGCAAAGATGTTGATCAGACTCTATACAGAAGAATGATAGGCAGTCTGCTGTACCTCACTGCCAGCAGACCTGATATATCCTTTGCAGTAGGTGTTTGTGCAAGATTTCAATCAAAACCAAAGAAAAGTAACTTTGCTACAGTCAAGAGGATTCTTAAGTATCTAAAAGAGACTTTGGGAGTAGGGATATGGTATTCAAAAGATGGAAGTTTCAAATTTATATCCTACTCAGATTCTGATTATGCTGGATGCAAGATTGAGAGAAAAAGCACCACATGAACTTGTTAGTTGATGGGAAATAGGCTTGTTTCCTGGTTTAGCAAAAAACAGAATTCAATATCCACTTCCAGTGCTGAATCTGAATACATTGCTGCTGGAAGTTACTGTGCACAAATACTTTGATTAAGACAACAATTAAGGGATTATGGAATTGAAGAAAAATGAATTCCTATAATGTGTGACAACACAAGTGCAATTGCAATCACAGAAAATCCTGCTTTGCACTCAAGAACCAAGCACATTGATGTGAGACATCACTTATAAGAGATCATGTTGAGAAGAAATGTTGGTCCCAGAGAAGGGTAAAACTATAGTCAGAGGGGGGGTGAATGACTATAGTGGAGTTTCAAAAACTTTTCTTGTAATTAAAAGCTTTTGGGCAGTGGATAAGTCCCTTCTTACTAGATTGTTTCAAAGTATTTTATACATTCACAGATATAAGGTATAACGTAGGCAATTAAATAAGTGCAGTAAAGTAAATTGCTGAAAGTAAATTGACACAAGGCTTATAGTGGTTCAGGGTGGTGTAATCCCTTAATCCACTCTTCTCATGTGATGATTGGAGGAATTCACTATTGTTTTCATAGATACAATAGTAAGATTGTCCTTGACTTCCTAAGCTTCACAATCTACAAGACTATCACTCCTTGGCTGCAACAGCTTCAGTGATTCAGTCTCTTTCACTGCTCCTTGAGATCAAATACTTCAGCAGCTATCACAAACACAACTTCTTCTCAGATGACTTCTGATTCAGTTGCTTCAGTTTATTGTGAATGAGATCCACAAACTTGATTGATCAATCTCAGTGCTAAATATAAATTGTAGTTCTGATGTCTGAGTTGATCTCTAGATGAATCCTTGTAAGTTCAGAGAGAAGGCTTTTCAAATTGACAGAGTTTCTGCTTGGTTTTCTTTTTCTTATTGTTATCTTTCATCTGTCTGTCAATGCCTTCTATTTATAGCCTTGAGTATCCTTGATTTGAAATTCCGTCCATTGGCTATATTAATGAGGGGAATAATCCTTGATTTTATTTTTGATTCCCCTTTAATTACATTCTTCTTGATTTCAGTGATCTGATTTTTTTTCAAATGTATAGCAGAAAATCCGTCCTTGATTTATCCTCTATTGATTGTGCATTAAATGCATGATCCTCTGAATCTTCATCATATTTCAATTGCTTACGATAAGGATTACTTCGCCGTTCTCTGAACGGTCGAGTGATCCATCTGACTTTGCCATTTAGATCTTCCTTCACTGTTTTTGCCTTCACTTAGCCGAAAGTCAGTTTACTCTGCTGATTCACTGTTTCCTTCATTGGTTTGAACATTAAGTTTCATCACTTGCCTTCATTAAGTTTTTGTACTTCACTGATCATTGGTTTAGCCGAAAGTCAGTTTACTTGAACCATAACTTAGACTTATCCAAGGTCATCACAGACTTCCTTGGTTATAAGTCATACCATTAAGTCTTCATTGCTTCTCTGCATGTGCTTGGCTGGCTTCACTCTGCCGAATGTCTGTTTTACTTTGCCGTCCTACCAACTAGTACAATACTTGTCTGACTTAACTTATACAATGTGTCAGACTCTAAGTAGAGACTTATACAGAGAATTCTAACTTATTTCAGGCTTGCTATAACAGCTAGTATGGCCATCATCAAAACATAATAAAATGTTCCTAACAATTTCCCCCTTTTTGATAATGCCAAAACCCTCATAAGCCTGAACATAAGTAAGTCAAATTCATAATAATTAACAGAATAAAAACTTAATAATTTTATTCATCCATTTAAGGGCAGTAAGTTCAAAATTTATTCAAGTGTTACAACTACATTTTTCTTAATTCAGCCTTGTACCTTTTAAACTTTGTGGTTTGGTCTTCTTCCATATATTTCCAGTCAATCTCAGGGAACTTCCACTTCCAATATGCCATAGCAGTATATTAAGATATCCCTTTGAATACTTTCTTGGCAAAGAGTCTGTTGAAATCTGGCCTAGTCTCATTTGCCCTAGGTTCTCCAAAGTGCTTCTCATGTCTCTCCCTAGCTTCAGCAATATGTGAGTCAGCAAACTTGAGACTTTTGTAGAGACTCCACTGCTCCTGTTTGTCCATTCTTCCCATAGGATTGAAGAATTTTACCATATAGTTGAAGTCTTCTTGTTGTTCAATTGGCAAGTCTTCTGGTCCTTTTGCATAAAGTGGTATGGTTGAACTAGGTTTGTTGTTGTTTTGTTTTAGAAGTGCAAATTCTTTCTTAACATTATTGTAGAGTTTGGCCATATCAGTTCTCATCCTTTCATCCTGATAGCTTAGCCAATCAGCCCATGCTTCATCTTGTGAAAAATGAGGATAAATTCCTTCCTCAGACTCAAAAAATTCTCTTACATGGTCCAAGATATCCGCTTCATATTCTCGCTTTGCTTTTGTGACCGGTATACGTTCTGTGCCCACCAGTGTATCTGGATCTGCTCACGCTCTCTGCTGTGTTACCTCCAGTGCAGAGTCCAGATTGACTTGCTGATCCTCTTTGCTGGCTAGATCCAAGTCTTTGCTGATTTCCGGATCTGTCTCTGTCATCATCTCTTCTTTGCATAGGATGAGGAAGTCCAATGCAGGGTTCGTTTAGGGCTTTTTCTCTTTCTTCTCTAGCCCTCCTTTGCTGTTCCTCTGCTTCATTTATGATTCTGATTTCTCTGTCCCTTGCTCTCATTTGTTCTTCAGTGAAGTTTGGGGGTCTAATAGTTGATCCTTCAGGCTTATCCTGATTTTCCCTCTTTTTGGCAGCATCATCCCTCTGCTGGAGTAAAATGCTATTTGTGGCCTCTGCCGTCCCAATCAGAGAGTCCATCTTTGATTCAATGGAAGTGAACCTGTTGTCATGATCGATCGGGCTTCTCGGTGACATCATGGGAATCTTGTGCCAAATGTCACTGCCATAGAGTCATTTTCCTAAGAAATGTGTTGCCTGAGACCTGTAAGATTGTTTGTGATGTTGATGTTGAGTTGTCTCATCAGATCTCCTTGGCGTTGCACAACAATGTTCTGTGCCTCAATGTATTCAGCAATTGCCTCAAATTTTCGCTCAATGGAGTAGCTTTTGTCATTGAATGCCGAAGTCATAGATCTGAGGTGCATAGCTTGCTGCTCTAATTCTTCTGCCAGCAGATCAGCTGCTTTTTCAAAGGTTTCATTTGAGATACCAGTGGCCAGCTGAGAGAGTTTATGCCGAATGTCAGTTGGTTCTGGGTCTGCTTGTTGTCCTCTGTCTTGATGCTGAGTCAAATCTACATTGACATCCAAATCGTCAAGAATTTGGGTTGATGTTTATGCTGGTGTAGCTTGAGCTGCTATTCTCCCTTGCTCTGTAATGGGGATTGCCTTGACTGGAGTGGCAGTGGCTGAGCCGGTGTCCACTATGTTTGTGCTGTCAGCCGGAGTTGCAGCAGATAGTGGTTGAGTGGTTGTCTTAGCTGGTGTTGTGGACTGTTAGATGCATGTGACTGTAGAAAAGTTTTTAGAGGAATTTTATCATCAATTGCATCCGGTGTAGGAGTAACCCCTTCTCCTTGTTTGCCATGATCATCAGCATGATGATCATCATTGTCATTGTCATCCTGATCATCTCCATCATCTTGATCAGTATTATCATCACCATCTCCACCATCTTCCGAGTCATCACTTTGTCTGTCAGAGATCTGGGGCAGTTTTGCCTTTGCCGCATCAACCATGTCCCAGAGAGGAGATTCATCAAGTACACCAACCAGAGTGGTGATTACCAGAAAGTTAAAGAGCCATGCCTCCTCAGGAAGCATGCGTTCCAAATCTAGAAGCTGATTTCTGGAATCACCTTCTTTCCATTCAAGATATTCTGCAATTCGATCATCAATATCGTTTGCAGACATATGTGATGATTCTTCTAGAGATTCCTCATCTTCTCTAGTGTCTCCTATAACTTCCTTATTTGGAGGTTGCTGATCCTCACTTTCATTTTCTTCTTCTTGTTGTTCTGCCTCAAGATCAGAATCCTCTTCTTCTTCTTCATCGATTAATTTTCCAAAGGCCGTCTTTTCTAGATTGCGGTGAACCTTTTGCTTCTTTCTTTGACCGGAGGGATGAGTTATGGGTTTCTTTCTCTTTCCTCCTCCGGATTGCTTTTGCTGTTTAACATAGGTAAACATGACCTTGGACTCATACAATTTGTGAAGTTGTACAACAGGGACTTTGAGGCATTGCATCAGATAGTGTAACTGAATCCCATATGACTTTTTCACCCAGAATTGTCCTTTCTTCGTCTTTCCTTCTGTTGTCCCCTTTGTGGCCGCTTTTACTTCACTTTGAATTTGTTCTTTAATTCTCAGAAAGAATTACTTTTCCCAATTGAAATCCAAATTGTTGTAGATGATTCCCATTAGCCGCATTCTGATTTCTGTCATGGAATTATTTGCTCCCAACTTTCCTTCAATGCTTTTTCCAATTAGGGCACTGAACTCACTGAATGGTTTCTTTAAAGCGGATCTAAGACAATTGACCTTCTTAGTCCCTGGGTTAGCAGTTTTGGCGATGGTTACCCAGAAATCATCCAGGTTCTGTGTCACCAAGGACGCTTTGCATTGCCCTTTGTTTGAGAGTTTGAGGTATTTTCGAATTACCTTTTCTATAATGACCACCTCTGTGCCGTTGACAGACGCAACGATCTTGTCTTCTTCCCACACGTCACCTTCTTCAGCAAGGAGCCCAGAGACGTATTTTGCAGATTTCCAGAAGGAGATTAGATTTTCATAACATACTTCGGTTATTGGAGGGTTTAGAAAGGTCGATAGTTTTAGGTTTTTGCATCCAGCTGCCAATCATTTTTGCTTCTTCATCATTTCCGCATAAATTTTGAGTAGTGTTCTTCTTGGAAGAATGATCCAGTGGCAATCGATTTTTCATACCTAGCTTGAGTGTTTGAGGAGGATGAAGCTATTGTTATGGATTGATGTTTAGAGAGGAATACTTCGAGTTTTCAGAGAGAATCAAAAGTAGGGTTTGTAATTTTGCAAAAGAGTGTAAAGATTTCTGAAAATTTCTAAGTGTAGTTTATATTGGATGATTTGGGTAGTGTGAACGTGTTTTGAATATGGAAGGATTTTATCACATAATGGCGTGATTTTGTGTATGTAAATCGTGATATTCGAGTAAAGTAGGGGAGTGGATTGTGGTAAGTAATGATAGAGCCCGGGAATCGAGGTGTTTAAAGAAAATATGGTTACCTCCATGATTATAAGATGATCTCCACGTGTGTAATCATCCACAGAATAATCTTCCATAATTCCCTTATTCTACACGTGTATAAACGTTGATATGTTCACACTTTAATTTACCTATGATTTCAATCTTTATTTCGGTGGAGTGCCTTGGCTGGCCACTTAGCCGGTGTAGTGACTCTTTCACTGAGCCGCTTTATTTGACTGTTCCTAACAATCAGTGAAGTTAACTTCGCCGAGTACCAGTGCCTTACCTGCTACATCTCCTGTAATGGCAAAGGTTTAAACAGCTGATGAAGTCACTTAGCCGATTACTCCAGTTAGCCACTCTTTGGTATTTAGTCGATTTCAATCATCCCTAACTCCGTTCTCAACATGCTAAATCTTTCATGACTGAGTGGTTTTGTGAAGATGTCAGCCAATTGATCTTCAGTGGATATGTATTTTAGAATGATATCCCATTTTTCAACATGATCTCTGATAAAATGATGTCTCACATCAATGTGCTTTGTTCTTGAATGCAACACTGGATTTTTAGTAATAGATATTGCACTTGTGTTATCACACATGATTGGAATTGTTTTCTCCTCTACTCCATAATCCCTTAGTTGTTGTCTAATCGCCGTTTGAGATGATGTACGATGCAAGTGATTTAGCGGTTGGAGCGGTATGAGGGCAACGCCATGGTAAGGTTTTAAAGGCAATCTACTATGCCTTACACGCCTTGAATTCTGCGCAAGTAAATTATGCCACTAATGATAATGAGTTACTGGCAATAGTGTTTGCTCTGGACAAGTTTCGATCCTATCAAGTAGGCTCCAGGGTGATTGTGTACACAGACCATGCGGCGTTGAATATTTTTTAAGCAAGAAGGATGCAAAGCCACGACTTTTGAGATGCATTTTGCTGCTACAAAAATTTGATATCACTATTGTGGACAAGAAAGGCAGTGAGAATATAGTGGCAGATCATCTGAGCTGATTGGAGCACACAGAAGACAAGGGGAAACGGAGAGAGATACAAGACACCTTCCCAGACGAGCAGCTTATGGTAATTGACACTCCACCGACATTGCAACTTCTTGATGCTGAGTCAAAGCCAAAAGAAAATTCGCTATGGTTAAGTAACATCGTAAATTATTTTTCTTGCGGATACATCCCTGCTTTCTGGACATGGCAGAAGAAGAAAAACTTCTTCCATGACTTGAAATTCTACTATTGGGAGAAACCGGATCTATTCCGGAGATGTGCCGATGGCATAATACGAAGATGAGTCCCCGATAGTGAAATTTCCAGTATATTATCCTTGTGCCATGGAAAGGAAGTTTGTGGACACCATGGAGGGTGGAAAACGGTGTACAAAGTTTTATAATGTGATTTCTACTGGCCATCCATTTATAAAGATGCACACCGTTTTGCTAATTCTTGTGAATCATGCCAGAAATGGGGAAATGTCTCCAAGAGACATGAAATGCCCTTGCAACCTATCTTGGAATGCGAACTATTTGACGTTTGGGGCATAGATTTCATGGGGCCATTTCCCAAATCCTTTGGTAATCAATTCATTTTAGTGATGGTCGATTATGTTTCAAAATGGGTTGAAGCCCAAGCCCTCCCCACCAATGATGCCGGAGTGGTGATGAAGTTTCTTAAAAAGAACATCTTCATGAGGTTTGGTACTCCTCGGGCAATCATTAGTGATCGAGGTTCTCACTTTTGTAATCGACCGTTTACTAAGCTTATGGAGAAGTATGGCGTGAAGCATAAGATTGGATCACCTTACCACCCACAGACTAGCGGTTAGGTGGAGGTATCGAACCGAGAGGTAAAGAGGATTATTGAAAAGTTGGTTGATACCAACACGAAGACATAGTCAGTGAGGCTGGATGATGCATTGTGGGCATATCGCACAACTTAGAAAACACCAATTGGTTGCTCCCCCTATAGACTAGTCTTTGGAAAGTTTGTCACCTACCCGTTGAGTTGGAACATCGAGCATACTGCGCTATTAAACTCCTCAACTTTGATCCTAAAAGTGTGGGAGAGCATTGTACTCCAACTTACCGCCTTGGAAGAATTCCGTTTAGATTCTTATGAGAACTCTCGCATCTATAAAGAACGCACGAAGACCTTTCATGATAAGAAAATCTTCCATCGTGAGTTCCATGTGGGTGATAGAGTACTCATGTACACTTCACGTTTGAAGCTTTTTCCAGTTAAGTTACAGTCTAGGTGGCGAGGACTATACACAGTTGTGAAAGTGCATGCATCAGGGGCTGTAGAGTTGACAGATGGGGAGACGTCGTTCTTGGCAAACGGGCATAGAGTGAAACTTTTTGTAGAATCGGAAGGCATTCCAACCAACAGGGAGGTCGTGTACCTCTTTGACCCTATTCAAGACTGAAGCAGTGCAAAGTCTAACTATAGACTATAAATTTAGCACTTTTGGGTACTATTTTTCTTTTTACTTCTTCAGCATTAACTTTTGGTTGGACTTTATGCTTATTTGCTACATGCTTATATGGGTAACTGTTAGTGGTACCCGTGCACGATAATATGTATAATTTCCATCACTTCTACCGTATAATCCCGTCGAGCAAACGACGTTAAACAAAAGAGCTACCGGGAGGCAACCCGCAATTTGATAACTTTTGAGCCAATAACATGTTTTAGGGAGAGTTTTGAAGAGATCGAGTGAGAATTTAAGAGGAAGAGTCAACTTATGGGAGATCATAGAGTTCCGGCGTTTAGAACTAAACGCCGATGCTGGATTCGGAGCACGCCGAATGTGGTGTCAATTTCCAACTTGATTCAGAGACTTTCGGCGTTTCGAGACCAAACACCGACACCCCTATCAGCGTATGCCTACTGTGACAGTTTGAATTTTAATACGGGTTTCAGCTTTTCCCTCTCTCCCATTAACTCCTTGACGAGTCCCTACTGGGTGTTCAGTCTAACCGGCAATGTACCGGGTCAACTATAGCCTATTTGGTGAGTCAAGGCCGTAACCCACAAGAAGTGTATTGGTTAACCACCGATTAGATTCATATTTTCGATCCAAGTCGCAATTTTTGCAAAAGATAAGTGACAATTAATATAACTAAACTCAATTGAAAAATGGGACCAACCAAGACAATGCTTTGATCCAATGGACTTTCTTGAGTATGATAGAGTTGGCTACCTACCTTCCTTCCTAAGATGTTCACAAATGTGAACCGGTGTGTTCCTCGACTAGCAATCCCCCTTCTTTCGAATGAATGAGATCACTCTATGCCTCCTCCTTGACTTAGGCACCCTAAGACAAATGATTCAACATGATATGCACTTGAACACAAGCCGAAGCTACCCTCGGATAAGAAACCGAATTCCACTTAAGGTTACCTTCCGATTCTCCTACCTCTTTCTCACACTCAATAAACCCTTTCGGTCTCTACCAAGTGTGTGTGTGTGTGTGTGTGTGTGTGTGTGTGTGTGTGTGTGTGTGTGTGTGTGTGTGTGTGTGTGCAAACTAGGGTTAATTACTTCAAAGATTTCTATCAACAATATCAAGTAGAAGAAGGCTCAACACTACAAGAAACTCAAATGCAAAACTACCAACTCATTCACAATCAAAAGAATCCATTTTCACTTCACATTATCTTGGCTAGTTATGAAACTAGCCACTCATAGTTATGAACTCCAACATATCAAGGTAGAATTCAAAACAATAAGAACAATTAAATCAAAGTAAGGACTAAGAATTGTACCAATCACAAGCTAACAACTTGAAAGAGGAAACTTGCATTTCAACCTTCAAAACTCCAATAGAGAGAATGTATCCTAAAAGCTACAACCTTTTCCTACTAGAATTCATCCAATGAATCAATTTAAGAATTCTTAATGTTTACACTTGCAATTTAAAAGCTGAAGTTATGATAATTTTGGCTAGAAGAGCCTTGAAAGTGGAAGTGTCTTCAAGTCTAGAAAAGAGTGATGTTATTTTTCGCCTCCCCTTCAAATGAAGCCAAGAATAAGCTTTAAAACTTGAAATCCAGGCTTTTCGGTGTCCGCCATCTGTGCACTCGGCTTGCGCCGACTTCTGGCAGGTAGTTGGGTGAGTCAGAATCATTAAATGCTGCTCAGACTTCCAACTGTCAAATTCCGGCGCCCACCATCTGTGTACTCGGCGTGCGCCGACTTCAAATCTTGGCTTGATTCATTAACTTCTTCAACAAGAAACCTCTCTAAAGCTCGATGGTCCGCTCCAAGCTCTTCCAAAACTAATATCTAACCTGGGTATCTGCAAAACACAGCCAAAAAACGATACCCCGCGTAATTCCGATAACAAAACTTGGTATAAAAGCCTAAAATATGGAGTTAGATAATTAAAACTTATTTACAACTTTTGATCTATTTCATCACGTAATTGCATGAATTTGATATAAAAGTGCCACTAAAAGCTTAAGAATTGGGATACAGATACATCATTCGGGTGACTTACATCAGGGGGCAAGATACCCCACCATCAGAAAGGTATTCAAAATAAATTACTTAAAAGAAATTACTCAAAGTGAAGTGCTTAAAGAAAGTTCTTAACAAGAACTGCTCTTATTACCAAATGGAGAAAATTACAAAAAAATTTAAACGAATTTCAAAATTACAAAAACTACATGTCCACAAAGCCTACTGAACTAAGGATCGGTAGCTGGACTCTGTTGTGGCTCAGAAGTAGGAGCAGAACTAGTGGCAGCTGCAGATTTGCCGGAATACTTGGACACAATGTCCACTCCTCCCTTAAATTCCCTCAGGTGATTGTCATAGACCTTGCTCATCCCCGGTTTATAATAAACCTTCTTGGGAAGATTGTCTACGACAAGGGCAGGAAGCTGAGCCTTTGCCTCATCTACTCCTTGGGTATGACCGTGGTTCAGGACGGGGATGAGCAGCATTTTTAGGGCCCCGGAAAAATCCTCCGAGGCCTTGTACATCTAGATCCCCTCAGTAATCCGACCCAGGATTGCGGCCTCTAGCTCGGCCAAGTCAGCTCAGAGTTTGGCCATGCCTTCCTCCATCTCTCTCTTCTCTCAGAATATTTGTCCACTTGGGACTTGAGCTCGGCCTCCCTATCTTGGAGCCGATCTTGGAGAGACTTCAACTTTTTATCTTTAGACTCAACGGCAGCCGTGAGCTCCCCCCAAGTCTGCTGCAGCTCGGCAACTATCTTCCTTAGCTCGGTTGTGTCAACCGAGGCCTTTCCCAGCCTCCAAAAACCTTCCTGGCCAACCAAGGTTCCCTACATAACCGAACAGAGCGTTAAAAAGGATATCAAAAGTATAGTATGAAAACGCAAGAAAAGACATACAAGAACTTACAAACTCCATGGACTTGAAGCCCACTGCAGCCAGCTCCTCGTCCGTCATCTTGGAGATCCACTCATTCTCATATGCAGCATCCCTTGCAGACCAGATTGGTCCTGAGCTCCTCCTGGAAGAGATTTTGACTTAACTGGAGGGCTCGCAGCCGCTTTGGATCGACCTTTTTTCTGAAGGTGAAGACCCTCCTCGTTTGCTCTTTCCGGATCAGACGTATCCAGAAAAGCCAGGTCAACCTGTTCTCTAACAGGAAGAGAGGAGGACGGATCCGTTGCAGAGGTGTTTGGACCGACGCCCGTGGTCCGAACTGAAGGCTCCGTACCTGCCACCACCTCAACATTGAAATTTTGCTCGGATTGACCGACCTCAACCGCATTCTCAACACCGGCCAATAACTCTGCAAAGTCAACCACTGCAAATCAATTGAACGAGTTAGCCTGAATATAAAACAGTATAAAAAGGCAAACAGTGCAAACTAAAGTCAGGAAAACCCTACGAGTGGCCACTCCTCCATGTTAAGAGGCTCATAAGGGTTAGGCCCTGCGTCATCTAACCGAGCAGCATCAATCAGCTCGGTGTGTAACTCCTCAATCTTTTAGGAGTACCCTGACACCTAGATACCTTCCAGTAACTTCTCGTTAACCTTAGTACGGGTGTCCTTAAGGAGTTCGTCCGGGTTCCAAGCACTCAATTCCAGATGACCCTCATGTCGGATGAAGAAAAACCACTCTTTCCATTGCTTATAAGAGGTCTTTCCTGCCGGGATAACCGGCACCTCACTCAGACGGCCAGTTCGGCGGGAAAAGTAATACCTCCTATAATGGTCCACCACTCTCTTATGATGGTAAAAGTACCTAAATAGCCTTACAGAAAATTTGATGCCAAGCAACCAGCACCAGATGGCGTATCCTATGATGGCCCTAACACCATTAGGGGCAATCTGGAAAACCCCTAGCCTGTAGTGTCGGCACACTGCCAGAAGGGCCAGACAGAAGGGAAGCCTAAGACCAACTTCAAAGTGCTTATTGTGAACAGTACAGAACCTCTCCGGGGGTTGGTGAGTGAAGGTATGTGGATCGGATGGAAGCCTAGGAGAATACCTCTCCCTATCTATCCTGAAAGTCTCACAAATTTCATCTAAATCCTCAGGAGAGAGGATAGATCCAATATCCTCACTAATTGTAACGGGCTTGTCGTCGTCCATCTACGTTACTAGGGTTACGACAAGAACTCAGGTGAAATCGCGTACTGATTCGACAAGAACTCAAACAGAGAAAGAATGCAAGAAAGAAAGAGAAATAGATTACTTGTAAAATCAGGGATTAGTTGAGAAAGAAGAACAGCCGAATCTCAGTCTTCTAATTTAATAGCAGTAGTAGTGGGAAACGATTGATATGACGGGGTTATAAGCCCTAACGCGCCTCAAAAACCGCCCCAATTCAAATGAACGGGAAATGATGCCTTGAATCTCGGGATAGTTATGACATCGTCATAACGGCATCCCTGCAACCTGGTAAGTTAAGGTCGAAAATCTACAAGTCTAGATGACCGAGCCGAGCTACAACCTTGACAGATTTGAGCTGACCTCTAAAGCTCAGCTAGATCTGGGGGGGCTTATGACGAGGGTCGGACCAAAACCTCGCCACATGCCATCTCCACATCAATATAGCAATAAATACAAATAGAGAATGTACAAGCATTAAGGGCCAGGATCCCCATGGAAGTTCAGTTCGGTTAGCTCTCTAGTCCACTACAGGTCGGTCCTGGCGCAACAGAGCTCAGCTAGTGTAGCTCGGGCCTCACACCTAAGGGACTCGATGTAGGTCGGCATGAGTATCCCTTAGACGGAGTAGCCCACGTGCACAATACAACAGATAAGCATGGAGATAATCCTCAGCCATAAAGGCTCTGATCACATATATTTCAAACCACCATGATTATCTCCTACAATCAAGGGGATCATATCATGATTATCTATTCCTTAGGGAACACGTATGTAGAGCCCAAAATGGACCCGATACACACAAAGATTAGGGCATAACACCTCCTACATAAAAAAGATCCCTAGGGAACTACGAGAGACTTGATTCCTGAACAATTACATGATACGTAGGCAACCTGAGATATAGTTTCTCAGGCTCAGTCTAAACGCATTCAAACCAACCCCCTCTTTTATACTTTTTCTAGATTTTTGGATCTTGATCATTGTCACTAAGAAATACGGCCCAGATTATTCATCGGATGATTTCCAGCATCGTCAGGTAGCTTGGTTCAGTTCAGACTCAGCAAGCATTGCTTCAGCTCGGCACTGTATGAACACAACTCTAGATAACTAGGATGACACGGGGTGTCTACGGTCCCACATTACCGGTATGGTGACAGGCTCGCCTCAGTCATCTATGCTCAGTTCGGGACAGGTCGTTCTCGAGCCCGAATGGCAGTTATATCTCATTGATCGACAGGAGCCCATAATTGATATCAATTCAAGGATAGGGTTGTTTAGGGTTCGTTTTGATTCGCTTTCGAGTATTTTAAGAACCAATCCAAATATTTCAATATGAAAAATCTAAAACCAAAACAAATCACATTAAAGTCGGGTTATTTTGGTTCAACCTTATATATTTTTTGTTTGGTTTTGTTCGGTTTGTTGGTTTATAATAAAATACTAGCGCAAATTAAATATAGTAATTATCTTGATCTATTGACACAAATTTATGTCTATTTCATTATTATTAACCTCAAGTTGAATTGCAATATATATCTATATATATATATATATATATATATATATATATATATATATATATATATATATATATATATATATATATTTGATTACTTGTCTTGGTTCGGTTTGGTTCGGTTTTCATAGTTTTAAAAATCATCAAAACAGTTTGGTTCGTATTGGTTTGGCCATGTTTGATTAAGTTTGAAAATGTTGACCATCCTTATTCAAGGTTACGATCCCGCGATTGATTCCATTAAATGATTCTCACCTATATGAACCATGACTTCTCCATGACAGTATCATAATGGCCCATCAATCATATGACACAAAATCAGGAACACACAATCAATTTACCTCACGTGGAACGCCTATATAAATAACCCTTCATCCTCACATCAGAACTACGTTACTGGCTTGGTCCTATAATCATTGGGTACGTAGGCTGTCACAATTGACACAACCAAAAATCATCACAAACACCTCCAATTTACTAGCTGGATTACTTGGATACCGAAATTAGATACCGAAATCGACGTAGTTTTTACTTGGGCACCGAAATCAGACAAGTGATCTCAACCCGAATTGGTAGGTCTCAGTTTTTTTAATGTATAAACGCGATAACTCTTTTGAAGTTTTAATGAATATTCAAGTTCCAGCATTTAATATGGTATTCTTATTACGGATGAGCTGAAGGGTTTTCCGTCTCTATCGTTATTAGCTACATCAATAGGTAAATTCCTCAAAAATTACATACTCCAAATACGTTTTTTTATTGATATATACAAAACTTATAAAACATTCAAACGTTTATAAACAGAAGATAACGTAGTGTTAATATTATATTGGTCTATGTACAATAGCACATTAATTCCATAAGCAACATGTATCACTCTACACTATTACCATCATTAGACTCGTATCAATCAATTAATCTTGAAATATAAAGTGATAAACACAAATATATATATATATATCATTTGTCGTGATCAAGTCTTAGGAAATTGTTGGTTTGGTAAGGAAACAAAGCCTAGGAAAGGGCGAGACTTTTACGTACTCATATTGGAGCGAAGTACCAAAATCAATTGATTACAATCAGAATGTTCTCCCCTAAAAATAAAATAAAAAGAATTGCATTGTTCTTTTATTATAAAACTACACAGTTTTTTTTTTATAAGAACCTTACGGTTTTTATCCAAATATAAACGGTGAGATTACGATCAGTTATGTTATTTCACTCCTTAAAAATAAAATACTTAATAGGACAAAAACACAAGATAGGACGATGGAGGATCAAGATTCAAGATTGTATGGAACCAGAAAATCCGGCTTAGGACAAAAATACACAAAGTCCAAACTGGAGACTGGAAACACTAGAGGCGAGAGAAACATAACCCAATTATTGTTCCCCACGCTGTCCAGCAGTAATCATACTGTCGCCTCTTCTAATCCCCATCATTCTCTTCTTTCATGTATTTTATGTGTGATATATTCCTCTAACTAATCTCTTGTACTTCCTCCGTTTCAAAATAACTGATACACTTGTTAAAAACACGTATATTAAATATATGACTTAATAATTAAATTTGAATGTCAAAATAACTAAAACAAAAACCCTTAATCTATAATTAATGAAATGTTGTATTTATGCTTTCATTGTTTAATAAATAAGGGCAGATATAGGAAATTTATGCTCTCAGTGTTTAATAAATAATGGTAGATATAGGAAAAATACAATAAATATTGTATTGGAAATGTAACTGCATCAGTTATTTTAAAACAAATCTTTTTGACAACTGTCTCAGTATTAAGGAACGGAGGGAGTAATCTCATTCAATCATATCAATGAAACAATATACGGATTGTTCTCTAGAAAAAACTGATGGAGATGTTAAAAACACAAATGAGAAACTTGTAGTTAAGAAAGATAAAACAAAAGCAATGCAAACATAAAGTATGGCGGAATTGATAAAACACAGAAACAAAGAGAACACACAGTGATTTAACGTGGTTTCCAGCGTTGTGCCGACTACTCCACGGACAGAAAATGAGATATTTTATTATGCACAAAGTTACAAGGTATTCCTCACAAACTGAAAGACACACTCTTGAAAGACACACATTTCATTGATTACAATATTGGTATTTATAGGCACAAATCGCAAACCCTAACCGCCAAAGATCTTTGTCGGAATTGTCATAAATACCCCAGATGTGGATCCCAGCTCCAGCTATTATCCACCAGATCAAACTCAGCTCAAAACTGACTTTCCTAGACTTGTAACCAATTACTCAGATGTGGAACTCAGCTATACTTAGCAAAACTCAGCAGACCAAAAACTAACTGCTGACTTTAGAAGAAACTCAGTTGCACTTCATCAAATTGACTTTCACAGAACTGAATATACTTACTGAACTGACCATCATTTTCAGTCTCAGTTTCTCAGATTAGTTTCACCAGTTTATTCATGAGTTTAGAGATCAAGTCACCAAGACTGACAAATCTCCACCTTGACTTGAACACTCATTCACAGTCAATCAGATTGCATAATCAGACGTACATGTACCAGATGCATTCGTCAATGCCAGGAAGTACAGTTCCAGACTTCTCCTAAGAATCCACTCAGTTGATCTGTCCTCAAATGAGTATCCAGATTTCAGTTTACAAGCTTTGAATATTCAGCAAGTCCAGACACAACTGAAACTTGCTCTGCTGAACTGGTTTAGTGAACATGTCAGCAGGATTATCCTTGGTGCTGATATTCTTCACTACAACCCTCTTCTCATTTCTCAGAAAATGATACCTCACATCAATATGCTTGGTTCTGTCATGATGAACTTGATCCTTAGCTAGACAGATTGCACTCAAACTGTCACAATAAATCTCAGCTTGATCCTGATGTAGCCCCAAATCACTGACTAGTCCCTTCAACCAAATACCATCCTTGGCTGCTTCAGTAAGAGCCATATACTCAGCTTCAGTAAGAGCCATATACTCAGCTTCAGTAGTTGATAAAGCCACTGTTGCCTAAAGAGTTGCTTTCTAGCTGACAACTGAATTCCCCAATGTGAAAACATAACTAGTCATTGATTTTCTGCTGTCCACATCACCTGCATAATCCATATCACAGTACCCCATGATCAGTTCTTGAGTATCACCTCCATAAACGAGACCAACATCAGTTGTACCTCTAAGGTACCTGAACATTCTTTTCACAGCTTTCCAGTGTTCCTTTCCAGGTTGAGCCATAAACCTGCTAACAACACTGACTTTCTAAGCCAGATCAGGCCTAGTGCACACCATGGCATACATCAGACTGCCAACTGCACTAGCATAGGGAACTCTTGACATGTATTCCTTGTCCTCTGCTGATTGTGAAGCAAAAACTGACAAATGAACATTTGATGCCAATAAGTATTTATTGGCTTAGCAGCCGACATGCCAAACTTTGACAAAATCTTCTGTATATAGACATGCTGAGATAAAAATAGTTTCTTCTGACTTCTATCTCTCCAGATCTCCATCCCTAAAATTTTATTGGCTGCACATAAATCCTTCATTTCAAACTCAGCACTGAGAAGGTCTTTCAGATACTGAACATCAGACTTCTTTCTTATAGCTATCGGCATGTCATCAACATATAACACATGTATGATTCATCTTCCAACTGACTGTTGTAAACACAGCAATCATAAGGACTTATGATGTAACCCAACTGGATCATGTAACTGTCAAACCTTTTATACCACTATCTAGGAGTCTGCTTCAGTCCATACAAGGACTTCTTCAACTTGCACACAAGATCTTACTTACCAAGAACTTGGAAACCCTCTGGCTGAGTCATGTATATCTCTTTGTCTACCTCACCATGTAGAAAAGTTGTTTTCACATCTAACTGCTCAAGTTCTAAGTCCTGTTGTGCCACAATTGCTAGTAACACTCTGATTGAAGTATGTCTGACTACTGGTGATAAAATCTCATCAAAGTCTACCCCTTCTTTCTGACTGAACCCTCTTGAAACCAAACGTGCTTTATACTTAACTCATTCTGCCTCAGTTATTCCTTCCTTCTTCTTAAAGATCCATTTGCACTTAACAACTCTCTTATCAGTTGGATGTTTAACTCGATCCCAAGTCTGATTCTTCAGTAATGACTCCATTTTATCTCCCATGGTAGCAAGCCATTGAGATTCTTCAGAACATGTCATTGCTTCCCTATAAGTAGAAGGTTCAAAACCATCCACTTCTTCTGCAACTTGAACTGCATATCCAACCATATCATCAAACCCATACCTCTTGGGAGGTACCCCAACAATGGATCTTCTAGCTCTGCTGACAGCTATACTCTGATGACCCACGTTCTCAGTTTGACGCTCAATCCCGACATTTTTCACCGATCGGCTTGGATTCGATTCGTTCATAATTAGATCGATGATGAAAACTAACTTGGATCAGTTGATTGTTACTTTTCAACTGACTCCACCTGAAGCTCCACCTTCATCGCCGCTTTCTCAATTTCAAAGACTGGTTTCGATTTGATTATCCTCCCATCGATGAATTGAGCATAGAATTTTCATCAAAAACTGTATCTCTGCTGAGAATAACTCTGTTTTCTGCTGATGACCAAATTCTACACCCCTTTACTCCATCACCATACCCCACAAACACTCTTTTATTGGCCCTTAGTTCCAGTTTCCCTTCACTGACATGATAGTAAACTATGCTTCCAAATACCCTTAGAACTGAGTAATCAGCAGGCTTGCCTGACAACATCTCAACTGGTGTTTTGAGACTAGTCCTTGTGTGAAGACTCCTATTGATTAAGTAGCAAGCTGTGTTTACAGCCTCTGCCCAAAATCTCCTTGACGAACCAGCATGAGAGAGCATACATCTTGTTCTTTCCAGAAGAGTTTGATTTAGCCTTTCAGTTGCCCCGTTCTGCTGAGGAGTATTCATGACTGTATGATGTCTGGCAATACCCTCAATTCTACACAACTCATCAAACTCAGTCCAACACAATTCCAGACCATTATATGTACGAAGATTCTAGATCTTCTTCCCCAACTGATTTCAACTAGAGCCTTTCATTGTATGAAGCTCTTGAATGCCTCACTTTGTGTTTCATCATCACCACCCAAGTCATCCTTGAATAGTCATCAATAAATGACATAGAATATCTGTAACCACCCAATGACTCCACCTTTGATGGCCCCCACCAATCAGAATGAATGTAATCAAGTGATGACTTTGTGTTGTGTACCCCTTTTGAGAACTTGCTCCTATAAAGCTTCCCAAACACACAATGCTCACAAAAGTCCAGATGCCCCAAGAAGATCTTTCTGAGAAAGAACCTGCATCCCCTATTCACCCATGTGACCTAGTCTCATGTGCCATAGTTTTGTAAGCTGTGACCGATGAATCTCAGCTGATGCCTCAGCAGCAGAACCAGCAACAACTGACCCTTGTAATATATACAGAGTTCCTTTCTTGACTCCTTTGAGAACCAAAACTAAATTTTTATAGACACTCAGCACACCACTTTCCCCCTTAAAACTGAATCCCATGTTGTCCAAAGAACTGAGAGATGCCAAGTTTTTGGTCATTTGTGGAACATGTCTAACTTCACTCAGTTTACAGTATCTTCTATCCTCTGTCCTCAACTGAACTAAGCCAATCCTAACTACCTTGCAGACCTTGTTGTTTGCCATAGATATATGACCACCATCTTATTGCTGATAACTTGAGAACTACTCTCTGTGAGGACAAATATGAAAGGATGCCTTAGAGTCCAGAATCCACACATCAGTTTGATGTGCTGACTCTCCTGCCACTAGGACATATCCTCATCTGAGTAATGATCAGCTGCCACAGCAGCTGTGCCAGAACTGTTCTCCTGTTGTTTCTTCCTCTTTGGATGATTGGATTTCCAATGTCCCTGCTCCTTACAATAAATGCAAACATCTGTGGACTTAGGGCCTTTGGACCTTGTCTTCTTGGAATTTTTCTTCCTAGAATGACCATGCTCTTTTCCACTACTGCTACTAACTACAAGTCCAGCAGCCTGATTGTCTGCCACAGCTACCTTATGTCTCAGATCCCTGGCATGTAAAGCTGGCCTTACATCCTCTAAAGCAACTGTATCATTCCCAACTATGAAGGACTGCACAAAGTTCTCATAGGAAGCTGGCAATGAAACTAGAAAAATCAAAGCAGCATCTTCATCCTCAATCTTAACATCAATAATCCTGAGATCAAGTAATATTGTGTTCAACTGATCAAGATGATCTCTCAGCTGAGCCCCCTCATGCATCCTCAGGCTGAATAGCCTCTGCTTCAGCAGCAACTTGTTGGTCAATGACTTAGTCCTATACAGGCTTTCAAGCTTTAACCATAACTTGGCAGCGGTGTCTTCCTCAGCAACTTCTGTGATAGCATCATCAGACAAGCACAACATGATCGTTGAATGTGCTTTCTCCTCCAGACTGGCATAATCTGTTGAACTGGCATCCCCTTTATTAGATAAAGGAGTCAACAATCCTTGTTGCTTTAACAATGCCAGCATCTTTAATTGCCACAAATTGAAACTGTTCATCCCTGTAAATTTATCAATCTTTACGTTCATTCCTGACATCCTTCTAATTAAATAACAAACATTTGATCACAAAATCCTAGCACCGGTCACCGGTCTTGGTGAAGATCAACTCTATTCAACTGCAACTCTCTGAATCTTGAGCCTCTCTCTGATACCAGTTTGTTAAAACACAAATGAGAAACGTGCAATTTAAGAAAGATAAAACCGAAGCAATGCAAACATGAAGTATGACGGAATTGATAAAACACAGAAATAAAGAGAACACGGTGATTTAACGTGGTTTCCAGCATTGTGCCGACTACTCCACGGACAGAAAATGAGATATTTTACTATGCATAAAGTTACAAGGTATTCCTCATAAAGTGAAAGACACACTCTTGAAAGACACACATTTTATTGATTACAACATTGTTATTTATAGACACAAATCCCAAACCCTAACCGCCAAAGATCTTTGTCGGAATTGTCATAAATACCCCAGATGTGGATCCCAGCTCCAGCTGTTATCCACCAGATGAAACTGACTTTCCCAGACTTGTAACCAACTGCTCAGGTGTGGAACTCAGCTACACTCAGCAAAACTCAGCAGACCAAAAACTGATTACTGACTTCAGAAGAAACTCAGTTGCACTTAATCAAACTGACTTTCACAGAACTGAATATACTTACTGAACTTACCATCATTCTCACTCTCAGTTTCTCAGATTAGTTCCACCAGGTTATTCATCGGTTTAGAAATCAAGTCACCAAAACTGACAGGAGAAAAACGAATGAAGGCCAAGAATTAGTGAATAAAAATATTAAAATATTCGTTCACAATAGTTAATGGAATGATTGTGAAAGATGAAAAAAAATAAGAGTAATGATACGGCACAACCGTTGTGACACAACGAACGCTACAATGTGTATTTATACTGTTGATTTCTTCTATAGACTCATTGATCATGATGATATAATAATGATCAATTAGTCTATAAAATAAATCAACGATATAGATACACGTTGTAGCGCTCGTTGTATCACAATGTGTCCGTATCATTACTCAAAATGTAATACTCAATCGGTATTTAAAAAATACTTACTATACGGACAAAATCTATGCTATTTGACATTATGAGTAATATCTTTATATTTATCATTTTGCAACATTATACATATACTGATTTTTATTAGGAATAAAAGTATCTACGGTTTATTAAGTGGAATCAGCAAAACAAGCGATAAAAAAAAAATAGTTACTACTTTTTTTTTTATCTTATATGTTATATTTCTAAAGTATTAGCTATATAGTCTATCCTATGCTACGATTATTTATTATTACTTCAGATATTAATATATTATAAAAATATATATATATATATATATATATATATATATATATATATATATATATATATATATATAAAGAATTTTTTTCACCGACACTTAAATTATCTCATTTAAAAAGCTAAAACTCACACATTCATACGGTGGAATTCGAACCCATGACCTGAGCTTAACCATTATGGTGTGTTTGGATTGCTTGAATTGAATGGATTGTAATATTTTTTTTTTAATTTCATTCAACCATTCTGGTACATTTGGATGCGAGGAAATGGAATTAATTTTCATTCAATTTGAAAGAATTTTAGTCATTTTCATTCCATCGGAAATTGGATGGAATGGCTAGATGAAATGACATTTAAAACATAATTTAGCGATAAAAAATCAACCACATCCACCTTCCACCCACACACACTACCAACCTCCCGCACCGCCTGCCTACCCCACCGAAACCAACCACTTCCACCTTCCACCTGCCACCACCGCTGCCTATTTATCACCATCATTGTCACAACTTACCACCATCCCCATCACAACCCAACCCGCCATCATACGCCCACCACGACCATCATGCACTGTTACCACCATTTCACCACTACCCCTGACCATCACCCATCTTACCCAGGGGGCGTCCCTGTCCAAATTTAGATTCGGGGCCAAATATTGTATTAGGCCCTTCTAAAAAAAGAGTAACCAAAAATAAGATTTTTTTTTACATCTAGCAGGATTCGAACATTGGTCACTAGTCAAATTATGGCAATATATATATATATATACCATATATATATATATATATATATATATATATATATACATATACATATATATATAATGTTGAGTCAAAATTTCGCGGGACCCTCTTATAGATTTTCATGGGGCTCTGGGCCATGGCCCCCTTGGCTCTCACCCAGGGGCGCCCCTGCCAGCATCTTCCCCACTTTCACACATAACCTACCCCACCACCACCCCCTGCCACTATCCTCCACCACAACGAACTCCATCACCATCGATAACCCACCTCACAATCACCCATCACCACACACCACACCACCCTCGCCACTACAACCATTACCACCACCACCACCATTGCATACCTCACAACATCATTGTCACCACCATCTTTGCACACCCCATCGCTACCCGCCACCCTCATCAACACGCACCACCATCATCCACCGTGTCAATTGTTGCATCCTATATAATCTCATACATCATTCCATTGCTTGTCAAACGTATGAATGGAGTCACGTTCATTTCATTCCATCAGCTTAATGTTATTACATTTCATTCATGCAATTCAAACGTGTTATTAAGGTAATGCTCATTAATATAAAAGGACTGCATTGATGATACAAAAAATTCACGGTCAAAATCAAATCATTTATTCACATTATTAATAGGGGGAATTAGGGGGAAGCACAAAGAAAAAATCAAAATTGAATAATATGACATGTTTTTTATTTTATTTGCATAAAGGATAAACTTATTTATAACTAAAAAAAACTTATACGCTTTCCCTATCATCCATCCTTTTTAAGCACTTATATCTCACGATCTACACCCTAAAATTGATAATTGTTTCACCAATTTTTATTTTTTATTTTTTCGTGCTATTTATTTTAAATACGTTGCATAGGGACTCATTTTTAAACACTTATATCTCACTATTTCTTTACCGTGAACCCATTCGAAGTATTTGGTATTGGAGGAACCAAAGAGTACATGGAAGCAACATCCGAAGGCCCCTGAAGACGATCTTTATTTCTGAGGCAATCCATAAAACTCGAGATCTTAGAGGAGCTTGGATGTAACTTTTAGATTTGACGTTTACTTTAACAACTTTTCTGCTAAGGTGTATATTATGTACTGTTTTTCTAATAAAATATCCGGTTTCAACAAAAATAAAATAAAATGTAGTGTGTTAGATTTATTGCCATGTGGCACTTATCTGTGATTGGATTAGTATTATTCTGTTATGTTGTGTCTAACAGAATTCGCACTAGATTTACTAGCTAGGTTTTTCTATTGTATCAACGCTGATTCTCAATCATTATGAAATGAAGAAATCTTTCACCTAAATTCTTAAGTTGGTATCTGAGCTAGCATCCATGGCTACTCCGTTGTTTGAGCCTCTGGCAACTAGAAGAGATGCACCTCCAACAGATGTCTCTGAAGTTGTGAGTCACACACCAGCTTCCATCATGGTTCCAACCTTGAGTTTTATACTCAGTTCAAGAGGTGGATTAATCCTGCATTCATCATCTTAGGAGCAGTCTTCAGTCTACCTCGGAATCACTCCTTAGAAATACTTCTACATCAACTCCCAAATCCATTCATGTGGCTGATCAATCCTGGTATTTCGACAGTGGAGCAACCAATCATATTACTATAAATTTGAACGATCTCCAGCAGAGCTCTCATTAGAATAATAATGAAACAACAGGAGTTGGTAATGGTGCTACACTTGTTTCAAGCCCTTTGAGTCATTTTTTCACAAAAAAACCATATTATAAACTCTTCCAAGTGTTTGGTTGTGTTGTTTATCCTTACCATACACCCTTTCAATCTGTAAATTTCAATTTCATACAAAGATGCATGTTAATCATGGGTTGAATTCCCATCATTAAGGGTATACGTGTATTGATGAGTCAAATAGAATTATGTGTCCAATAATGTTGTGTTTGATGAATCCTCTTGTTTCCTTGTGGTTGTGTGTTAGATATTTTTTCATAAATAAATATTTTAATTGTCGTTTGCATACAAGTTGCAGTACGAATTAATGTTATCGCAACGCCCCCGAAAGCTAAACAGATGCATGCATCAGTTCATGAAGGGTTCAGGCATTTTCGGATTCATGCACCTTCTGATTCATGTTTTTCGAATGGATGCACCCCTACATACGAATGGTGATGTCCCTTACCTTTCACGTAGGAATACTTCTATTCGTTTATGGGTTTCCTTCAGCCTATAAAAGGCACAACATGCAAACGAATTTCATACAGTTTGCAAGCATCATCAGACAAAACTTTGAGTGTCCTCAGGTTTGATTCAAACAAGTCACTGTTTAAATCAAACACCTCCATTGTATGCTAAGAGAGATTTTCGTTTGATCCCTACATGACAAATTGCATGGGACAAAACATCTCTTAAAAGACAACGTTTTTACGTGCCTTGGAGTTATTCATAATCCTTCAATATCCTAAGTATCAAGTTTTTCCAACATTGTGGTTTTGCTCAAGGACCATCAAGATCTGCAAACCAACGTACCTTTCCATTTGAGTTGCATCCACAACAATGAGCTCCTGATACTGACTATGATAGTTGCCACTTGCCAGTAGGATTTTATCACCCCTGACAGAGGTGGATTAAAGTTTGATTAATTTTCATATATTACTTTTTATGTGCTTATTTGTTATATATAACTTCTTCTTGAATGGGCGATGAGCCCATATAACTGAAACAAAAGTGTGGTATTCTTTTGTGTACAGAGATAACTCCATTCCAACCAAACTTTTCCGTATGGCCCCCAACATTATTAGAAAGAAAGTGAACTGGAACCAACAGACACTAATGAAAAAACATGACACTGATTTTCGCTAACTCAATTCCTTTGCTTTATCGTAGCTAACAGAGGATGTAGTTTTTGGTTTGTAAGCCCCAAAATATCTACATTATCTTTCTCGCCTTCGGCTAATTTCCATTGAAACTCCTGCACTAGCCTAGCAATAGTCAAGCACGATATTGACATGGCTTGAAGAGCACCTGCACATACCCTCTTTCCTCCTCCAAAGGCCATAGTCGTGTGTAAGTCCAATTGCTCATTCTTCCCATCAATAAATCTCTCCGGTTTCCATTCGTCCGGAGACTCCCACTCATTCTTGTCCATGTTACATCCATATATATTTATAGCAATCTGCATTTAATACAAAAAAAAAAAGATTCACATTACATGTTAGCCCAAAAGAAGAATTGCATTCAAATATAATGCTAGAGTGTGACAAATATGTAATAATAACCTCGGTCCCGGAAGGAACATGATATCCTCCTAATACTGTATCCTCATGTACATATCTCACAGGAACTATTGGAACTGGACTGTGTCTTCTCAATGTTTCATGAAATATAGCTGATAAATATGGAAGTTGGCATAGGTGTTGTTCTGTAACTTTGCTTGCTCCACACACTTTCAGAATATCTCGATAAAGACGATCCTGTAAAACTCCGCTTGAGATCAGAGCGTTAAAAACAACGATGCTACCTCCCCCTCATATGATTAAATGCTAAGAGTCTAGCCTCCTCAGATCTTTCATGTCACCCCAAAAAAAAAAAAAACAATGTCAAGATACAGATACCGAAATCCGGAAAAGCAAAGAATCAATCACCTGTTTTTCTGGATTCTTAGCAATTTCATACATGGCCCATTCAGTAGTCACCATAGTTGTGTCAGATGTTTCAATGATAATTTCCCATACTAACATTAATATTTCAGTCTCTGTAAAATCTTTCGCTTCTGTCCACAAGTAGTCCAGGAAACAGTCTAGTTCCTGTATTCGTACCACATTACAGTACGATAATGAAATGAATTTCTCAATTAATTTATTGGACAACAGGAAGAATTTCAGTACGTAAGACTACAAGACGAGTACCTCTCCTGATTCAAACCGTTTTTTCTGCTCCTTAATTAGCGATCTCATGGCTGCTTCTCTCCGGCTAGAAAATCGTTGTATTTTCATTTCAACACTTTTGTTAGGAATCCATTTCAGGTACGGGAAAAAATCTCTCCAGTCGACATCAATGGCTCCTTCCATTGGGTCAAGCACTAAAATCCTGAGTAGCTCGTGGCTTGAAAATGTGGTCCCCAGCTCTTCTACATAGAGGGATTCTACATTTGTTCCCAAAGCCTGAAAACCCGTGAAATGACATGAGAAAACATAGATAGCTTGTCCCGAATGATTGGAGAAACAAGTGATAACTTACTTGCTTCATTGAATATGCTAAAAGTTCAGACTGGAATATTTTCCTCAAGTTAACAGCTTGAAGAGGGTCCTTCCTCACAAGAGTGAGCAATTGTTCGAAAGTATTCTCTGTTATTGCATTTCTGTTGACACGGTGTCGCCTCTGATAAGGACATAACAAGGAGATTAGAGACAAAGATAATGATAGGCTTAAGAGAAGAATCAGAAGCCGTAAACAAGAAGAAACCTGAGCATTTGTTCCAAGAGCACTTGCGAGAAGGTGCTTCTTGGATGTTTTGTAAAACTCATCATAGTCACTCATTGCAACCAACTTCTTATCACAACTGAGGATCTTTATTGCAGTTGACAGTTTTCTTGAGGAAATCGAAGAGTATTTGGTCACCATAGCCTATTGACTCAAATACAGCAGAGTAATTCAGCCAAAAACAGCATAGTATAGCAGTAATTTGTTTTTTGGAAGCTAGACTTTAACGATTGCTAAGTACATAAATGTTTTCTAAGGAAGGATTAGCCTATATCAATATGCAATGCATTATCAACAATTTGCTGATCATAAAGCTAAGTAGTCAATCCATTATCAATATGCATCTTGTTTCTCATCAATTAGCATGCCATCTGCACGACTCTTCCCTTAACGGTCTCAATCACTAGCCATTGTCCGCGATCAATTTTTTTTTACTACTAAAAAATATAAAGAATATTCATCATAATCATACGGTACACGATTAATTCATAGCCTTAGATTCTATATTTCTATAGATTATAACAGTTTCCTTTATCAGGAGCTAATAGACAGCGTACCCAGTGAAAACAATGGCTTTTTATCTCCCCCCAATATTCTACAATCAAAGTAACAACAGCACATGCCACTCTGTGATTAACATCCCCTGTGTGTGGAAATGCCCTTAATGGCTGAACATAAATGTTGATTAGTTCCTACTTTTATAAAATAAGACGATTTGGAGAGCTTTCTCCCAATAAAATTCAGTGATGAATCAAAAGGCAGACTAATTTCTTGCTCTTCTACGGCTATATAAAAAAAATTGGCCTTTATTGGTGTGATTGTTTCAGAAGTTACCTCCTTGGCAACAGTATTATTGTTGAGAACAACCATTCTGTTGGCCCCTGTTTTGATTGAGTAAATGGGTCCATAAGTCTCAGCCCAATTTGCAAAAGTTTTGTGGGGCTTCTTCTCTGTCAACTGAAGCAAATTTCCGATCACCGGTAGCCCCGGTACCTCTGCACCGAATCAAAACATTCCTCCTAAATTATCATCATCATGTCTAAAAGGTTTAAGCAGTTATACACTTAATACACAAATACATATGTTCACACACTTTGAACAATTCCATTAAATTCAAAAAAACTTGCTTATGTGGGGATCAATTAATAATACCTGGAACAGGGGGAAGATAAGAAGATTTTCGCCGTTGATTATCCATATATGCTTTTAGAAACAAAAATGAAACGCCACCAAGAGCAACAGCAGGGCCGCCAACGGAAACCGCAGTGCTCAAATTTAGTGACTGGACGTCCATTATAGCCATGTTTTCTCTGCTCAGACCTTTCAGTGTGTCGAGGATGGACTAGGAGTAGGATGAAATTGGATCTTACTCTTTGATTGATTGGCATGGCGTGGCTTTATATGGATATATCTGTGTTGTACAAAATATTAATCTAAGGAAATTGATTCCTTCAGGCTGGTAGAGAAGAAGAGGACACTGCTCGTCGTATACGCTAGTTTAGTAAATGGACGAATATACTTTAGCAATAGCGACAAACCCTACACAGAAAGATTGAAAGATTGTAGTATTTACCAAGATTAATGATAATGACTAAGCTGTTGTGACACAACAAGTGCCACAATGTGGATATATATCGTTGATTAATAATGTAGACTAATTGATCATTATTATATCTATCATTATCAACGATATAGATGCACGTTGTGGCATTCGTTATCTCACAACGATTATGTCATTATCATTAAATCGAAATAATGTTATTTTGTAACATCCCGTTCCCGGATACCGAGTCCTTATCCGGAAGAAAAACGTTCAACACATATAATATTAAATAAATTCAATATTATACGTAAGTCTCTACTATATCGTATCGAGTTTAGCAAACGGAAGCTAAAAAGACGACAAAACATCATAAATGTTGCTAAGAAAATATTAGAAAACGACAAAAAGGTAGAAAGCTTAACTTACAACAACGAATTTCCCAAAGCCTTACAAAAGCACGATGTCCAAAGAAAATATACAACAAACTTATCTTACAAACTTGTAATAAAAGTACAACAGGTTCTTTAAAACTAATGATACAACATAATCTAGTACAAAGTTTATAAACTAAAACAACAAGAAAACATCATCAAGCATCTCCGTCACATATTATCATCGAACTCCTCAAGGCTAACATGTTCGTCTTCTCACCCCACAGTGCATACAAAACAAAATGCAAATGAGGTGAGTACAAAGTACTTAGCAAGATGAAGAAGCTAATGTATAATTAGAGCTTATAACGAAAGGTTTAATAATTATTATTAAATTATTTTTATGTGACCGACTCAATTATAGGGTCCACTTCATGCTCATCAACATGTTGTGACTATTGGTTTCTAGCTTAGCTTATCTTTGTTACATCAGCATTCAAGGGCACTACGCATGGTGCTACTCACCATGAAGTATCTGGGTGCAACCTATTGGTGGATCACACCAATAGCCACAGGCTAGCCCCGATAGTGTACACGTTCGGCGGTGTCCCTCCACACCTTGAGTCTAATAGACTTACGGGGTTAAGTTCCTCCGGACTTGGAGTCTAGGAGACTTACGGAGTTATTCACTTTATATGACCACCCACACATCGCGATATAGACATGTGTGTTACCAAGAATGGATTGATGTTTAATCTTTTTACTACACAAGTATGTTTGTTATTATGTTGTTAACTAGCCACCTAAGTGTTTTCAAGTAAACTCGCTCACATCTACTACTTTCTTTCCTAGACCGCTAGACACGGACAAGGCCTAGCACATACACAAACAATGATGGATACTAATCCATCAAAGCACAAGCCAATCATACTCTTCCGGCGGTCTCGAACTTCAACTCTTAGGAAGTGTACATTCAGTGCCGGAACTAAACGCATCAGAAACTTAATCATGGCTTATTCATATTCATATGTTGTTACTAGATCAAGAAACAACCTTGTTCCAACAGCAGGCCATGATTTGGAGGAACTAAATCATAGGTTAATCAAGGTTTAGTTCCTCCAAACCCATGATTAAGTGCTGGATAGTTCCAACCCATGATTAACCTAGTGCTCACACAGCAGGGGTTTTCTTCACTAGTCAACTGAACAACCTAGTGCTCACACAGGAGAGTGTACATGGCCTGCTGACCCGTTTTGTTGATGATGTCAATAAGGGGGAAGAGAGCCAAACAACAGTAGCAAAAGAGGCTGCCAGAATCTTTGCTAAGAAAAGATGGGAAGATGACACTAATGCTTTTAGGAGCTCGCACCGCGGACTTCCACTTACTGATGATCTTCTCAGAGAATACAAGAAGGTCTACAACAGCAAAAGAAGACCTTATCATGATAAAGGTTTTCATGAGGGACTCAATTCCTTTCTTGGACTCAAGTTTTGGGAAGCAATGGTTAAAGCCATGAGGGCTGCATACAGAGGTGGTAGAGGTGGAAGAGGTAGTAGAGGTGGAAGGAGTTTACCTACCACTAATGCCAAGGAGTCACTTAATGAATTCAAGGAAGTATACATGCGTTTAGGCTTCAGAGTACATCAGATCAACCTTACTCTACCTGAAGCATGGCATTGGTGGAAACAAGTGAATCCTCATATTGATTTCTCTCTGATTGAAAATGAATGGATGAGAGAAATGATCAGAGAAATAAGAGCCTATCAAGAGCAAGCAGAAAAGGCAAGGGAAGAAAGAGAAAGAAGACAGTAGATCAAAGATACTTTATCTGGTTTTATCATTTGTTTGTATCTCAGATCAGAATACTTTTGAACAACTGATTATAATGAGATATGACCACATTTGTTCTGTTTTTGTTTTTAATCTTTTTGCTTTGCTGTAAGTAAGGTATTGGCATCATCACCAAAAAGGGGGAAATTGTTGGACTTATTTTTAAGTTTTAGTGATGAGTGCCAGACTAGCTGTTATAGAGCAAAGGTAAAAAGATGTCTAGATCAAATGTATAGGTTTATTAGAGTTTGATCTTGTATAGGTTTGATCAAACAAGCACTATAAAAGGTCAGCTGACTTACATCAGCAGACTAGACTAGATCAGTAGGGTAGCTGAGTCAGTAGACTAATCAGGAACCTGCTGAAGACTGAAGGCTGAGGGCTCAAACTCAGTTATTGAAGGCTAAGGGATCAAACTTAGTAATTATAGTCAAGGATATGGAATCAGAATTTAGGGAAGTCTGTGATTACCTAAACTGATTACATATACCTTGTGTACAAGGTCTAAGTTCCACAAGTTAAGTGGTGATTGGAACTTAATTATATGCAAAAAGGTGTAATCTAACTTCATAAACAAAAGACAGTAAGCTGAAGTGTTTTTAAACACAGCATAATAAGGATGAGCTTAATGATGTGTATATCAGCAGACTTATGTTCTCAGGAACCTGCTGGACACATATTTCGATTTAATCAAAGGCTACATTGGAAGATTACAAAGAAAGGGACAACTAACAACCTCTGATTTTATCAAACAAATCAATGGTTAAGATTAAAGGGACGTTGGAAAGATTCAGACCTTTATCCAATGGATACAAGTCAAAGGTGGATGATCAGAAATCGTCAAAAGCATTCGACAAAGTCGACCCCATGAACAAAGGATGACGAAAGCAAGTCAAGATGGAGACAAATCTAAAATGGCTATGTTTGAATTTCAATCATAAGTCACAAGGATTCCTACCTATAAATAGAGGACTCCTAATTCAGATACAAGTGATGAACATGTTAGGAAATCTACGCGGGAACGCAGCGGAATTTAAAATTTATTTCCTATCGACCCAAGATCGACTTCGTTTAAGCAATAAACAAACAAGTAGTAGACGGTGGTTACCTTGGTTGATCTATAAGATCGACGCTTTGACCGTGTAAGGAGAGTAGTTCTGCATAGAGCCGCCCAAGTGTTCGGCCTCTACCGCTAGTCCACACGAACAGCCCGCCGGAATCCCATCATGGATTGCTATTGGAAAACTCCAGTTGCTAGACCAGCCTTTTTCCCCTCTCTCCAACTCTCTATAGGATGCTCTATATTTTACACAAGAACTATGAGCTCTTGCAATTGTGATATACAAAAGAGCTTGACACCCACCTCTTATTTATAGTGTAGGGGCGTCTCATCAAAGTGTGGAGGAGAAGAAAACATTTTCCCAATAAAATAAGGAAAATATAATTGATTGATTTATCTCATTTATTACAATATCTCATATTAAATAAATCTAGGATATTGTCAATATCTTATATTGAATATTTCCAAGATATTGTCAATATCTAATATTGACTATCTTTATTCTATTACCATAAATCAATTTACACATGTGTATATATCACATATATATAATACACAAATAAATCTATATAAATATTTAGCCATCACAAGTGTGAACATGTATATCTTATATATATGTACAACACACGCATTAGCTAACATATATATATAAATATTAATATCTAATATTAATATATGGTAATACCATTAATTAAATTGCACAATCCAAGTGTATCTTATACACTTCAATGTGGCGCCCCATATTGCCAAATATTGGCTTCCGGAATATTCTTTAATTAATATAATTAATATCTTGTATTTTATTTATTCATAATAAATAAATACCACCATATTAATTTACCACTATAACCTTTATAGTCTCAAGATAAACTTTCCTTATTTGGTTATCATCTATAACCACATTTTAATCCGGCTAGATGTTCTTATGTGTGTGACCCGATAGGCTTCCGAATATGTTGGCCGTAGACACAAAGTGCAAATTACGAAAATGACCTTCATACCTAACGATCACGGGATAGCGTCTAGCAACACACCGTGACCCCCAATCATCGGAAGAGTCAAATGCAATGACTACTACCTTTCATGTGAAACAGTTACCGTGTAACTTACAATCCTATCGCTGTAATAATATCCATACGGTTGTACGTCGAGTGTCAAACATTAACGACCGTATCTTATAATCTGGATATCATGCTCTCTCGAAGTAACTCGTTTACTTCCACTTTGCAAAGATTCACGAGAGTTAGACATTCCTTATAAGAAGGCCATTCCGGATATTCGATCCCAATCATAGGATACGCGATTCCCAGACGACCAATCATGTATACTCCGCATGCTTCAATATCATACCCAATCACTACCGCATGATCGCCCCGTGGATAGAGGAAACCTCAATAGTGTCAAAGCATGACAATCCACACGTTGATGCCATGAAGACTCCGGTCTTAAGGATAATTACACAACCGTCACATAGTGTGACACTTATCCGTGTAAGTGGGTCAGTCTAACATACGCATTCTCTAATACACGTCCACGTACAGTCCAAGTGTCTCTACACTTCGATAGACGAGATCTATCCCTGCCCTAAAGACAGAAGACATCTAATACGTGCTAGTCTGTTTATACTATCAATGTCCTGTTTAATAGTACATCAGCCTAGAGACATTTAAGTATCAAACTTATTAAAGTGATTAGAGATCTCATCAACCATAATCGCCTATCATGGTTTCTCTATCACGCTTTAATACTAAGGGCGTTATCATATAACAATTCATAATTGGTTCTTTAGAAGAACGTATATATGACAACATAAAAGCCATTTAACATATGTATAAACATAAAGAAATAGTAGAAATGATCCGACCGGTCGGATCCGGTCCAACCCGATTGGGTTTAGGACACTATTCCAACAATCTCCCACTTGGCCTCAAAACCAATCACTAGCACACACAAGACCAAGTTGAAACACAAGAATCTCATGCAACACTCATGAACCACCCTTCAGCCATAAACGGATCGCTATCTCGTGGGGACTCGACTATCTTCATATCATGTTCCAAATGACCAAGTCAAAGGAACGCCTCAACACACACACGAATCTCGGCGAGACCCTGGTCCTTTCTTCAAGCAATGAATCCACTTACTATCTCAAATATATAGAAAAGGTGGAAGAACAGTATAAGGTTCATGAATGAACCTTCTGATCCATGTATCTTTGCTCCCGTTATACTCTCTAAGGCACTACTGTGTTTTGGCTAAGTTGTAGAGTTTACAAATGACCCATAGGCTAGAACATTTCCACTCAACTGTATCACTTAATCAAAGTGATCGCAAACCCAGCATCGTAGCTCCCACTCGCCTTCATAAGACTCAGGATTTACGTCTGTATATCTACGTTTATTTAATTCTAAGTTTCAATAAACTAGGAAATCATCCTTAACTTGTTTAAGGATATTCTCGACCTTCACCAGATTTACTTTTATACTTGCTCATGACTATTCATGGAGTATGAACATCCGGCATTACCTATAAGATGGTTCCTATCGCAGTAGCGAAGGAAACCTTCCATAAGCATCATATTTCACCTTATCTTTAGGAACAATGTCCTAACATAAACAGATCTCGCGATCTATGCTAAACTTCTTTTAGCATCACATCTATATAGGTAAACTATAATCTAACAACAGTTAAATCTATCGCTATAGATTCTTATTTTAAAATAAGAACTGCTAATCCAAGTGCTTTCGTAAAGACCTTGAACTACCAAACATTAATTGGCTGTGACACGGGGAGACAATTCTCGAGAGAGATATCCAATACCTTACTCAAAATCGTAACACACTCCCACTATCCATCTTGCACATTGGGCACATCCTTCTTTTGACTAAATCAAACTCCTTTGATTATCAAACAAAGAAATTGTCTAGAGAAACTTGTTTGAGTCCATAAGTGGATCTCATGGGCTTACATATCATGTTATCGTCTATGAACATCGAGTTGTCTGCCCAACGTCTTCAACACTATCATATAGTCATGATACAAAGTTATAACAAGAATTATCTAAATAGAACTGGGCTCTGACTTACGGGGACATTCCTTCTAGGTAAGACAGACTAGGTTCATGATAGGAACCAACTTTACAAAGACATTTCATGCAGATTCAAATTACGATTATCACATTTCCGGCATGTTTCGGGTGAGTTTAGACCCTATTTTGAGTATTAAATGAGGTTTTATTGCATGGCGAGTGGATCATCGGTTTTCCGTAAACTCGACCTTATTTTAGCATTTTATACTCGTTTTTCCCGAGCACCCGTAGTTTGCGGGGTTATGCGTTTGCTTGTTGTTTTCATATGGATGCAGGACTAGGGTGTCTCGAGAGCCTGAAAGGCGAGAAGTATGAAGTTTAGACGTGCCCGAGGCGAAACATGGAGGTTGAAGGTGAAAAAATGAAGATTTTGGGTCACATGGGTCCGGACGCCCGTCTGGACACCTTGGACGTGCGTTCAGTGGCTGTCCGGACGGACAAAAACCTCTCATCCAGACGGCTAACTCTCTGGAAAATGGGAAAACTTTGATGAAGAATTCGTCCGGACGGACAGATCCAGCATCCGGACGGACAAGAGCATTTCATCCGGACGGACATCTATGCATCCGTCCGGACACTGAAAATCAAAAACGATCCGGCGGACATGGTGGATATCCGTACGGACAGAAGACTTTCTATATAAAGCTGCCTCATTTCTCACAGCAAAAAGCAAAAAAGAAGGGGAGATAATATTAGATAGGTTAGGCGATTTGGGGCGATTTTCTTCGTTTCTTAGAGTTAGAATTAGTGTTATATATCATTAGAATCCTCATTCAATCCTCTCTTTGATCTACTAACTTTTAGCTTCGATCTGTAACATTTCAAGTGACAAGATTTGTTCTTTTGGAGCTCGAATTTGGTAGTTCTTCAAGTAATCGAAATGGGTATGTTTTCTTGTTGTTTTACCATTGTTGTGATGTTTTTCTTCTGTTTGTATTGTTTAGATTCGATTATGAGTAGCTAGATTCCTCGTATGGTTGAACTATGTGAAGGCGGGTGAAACGCCGTTAGATTGATGAACCGGGAGGTAGTGTAGTGCGTAAATAAACGTTCTAATTGATAATCCGCATCACGAAACTTGTTTTGATTGTTTTAATAGCTTTGAATGAGATTGACAACCTTGTTCATTGTTGCACACGCGTAGCTTATAAATGTATGTTGCGGCGACGTGTGGGAACGGGGTTTCGGGACCGTAGAAGTTTTGGGCTTGAAAGGTAGTCTGACACCTACCCGTGTACTAGATTGACGCCCTAGTCATCAAGTCCAGTTCCAGTACGGGTTTTGTCCTATGAGTTATCGTTAGACGGCAAGGTAGAGTAAGGCACACTCCCGAGGCAATCTTTCTGAGGATAAAGTAATCCGCTGAAACGTAGTTCGGCCATACCTCTTTTAATTGTTTAGAATTCTGAGTAGTGTAATCTTTCTTTTACGCAATAGTATAACTTCACACCTATCTGTTTGACCTGAACTGAGTGCTAAGTCAACTGTGGTACTCAAAAACCAATCTCTGTGGGTTCAACCTCGGACTCCTCAAGCACTATCCTACAATCGACCCGGTCCACTGCCGGTTAGAAAGTAGATTTTGCTAAGGTTTCGAGTTTTTACTTGATCGACCGGACCTAGAAAATCCGCTTATCAAGTTGGCGCCGTTGCCGGGGATTGGCAATGCTTTGATATCACAAAAGTTGACCGAAAGCTTGGGCTTAGGTCATTTTTATTGTTTTCTTGTTGCTTTGTTTTGACTTGCAGCTGAAGTGCCACACCACCTATTGATGATGTGGTGGTGACGAGGCACTGTGATTGTTTTCGTGTTGTTTTCTGTGATTTTGCAGATTGAGCATAAATGGGTGGATACTCTCAACAATACAACTTTTATGAAGAAAAATCCACCTACCAACCTTGGGCTGAGCTTGGTCAAAATCGGTATTATCAACCTTATGACCAAGAGCGGGTGGTGCGTCCATGGGATGTGGAATGGACGACGATTATCGATATGATGAGGGGAACTATAATAGACAGAATTTTGGGGAAATTGGAACCAAAATCAACCGGGAAACTGGGAGGCAATCAAAGCCAGCATGACTACAATTGGAGCCCAAATCAAGGACAAGGGAATAATCGTAATTATGACTCGAACAACCCTTGGAATTGGAGCTCTCAAAATCAAGACTTACAGATGAGATTGACCTTGCCTATGCCGAAGAGGAACGAGAAGTAGGTATTATTCAGGAGCCGATGGAAAGGGTTTCTATGGCTATGGATGAGGAAGTGTCGGCACATCAATTGATCGATTGGTTGAACCAGATGCTCGTGTTATATAAAGAGGCCGAGGATGCTTTGAAACGGGCTGGGGAGACGCAAGACAAGTTTTCCAGTATAGGACCTGCCTAGCCAATGAAGATTGGCCCCATATGAGATACAGGCTATGTTGGATGTCTCAGGATATCGTGTCTCTCATGACGGCCCGGATGCCGGATCAAAATGAAAAGTCTTGCACACAACGGTCCGGGTAGACAGTGATATTGACGAGTCAAGTTGCTATAATGAGGTGCTCGTCCCGGAGGATTCAGTGATTGAGTTGGCTTTATCACCGCCACTCCCCATTGTAGTATTTGATTATATGAGTTTCCAAGTCCTCCCGAGTGAACTCCTGAATAGTGAGCTGAAAAATGATGATGTTTTGGTAGAGTCCGTGATGCAAACTGAGTTGGAAGCTAGGAAAAGGGAGTTAGCTGCTGTTAAGAGAGAACTCGCGATGGAAATAGGGCCGAGAAAGTCGTCGGTGAAGAGGTTCAGGTGAGAGTGAGGTTGATGAATCGGCTTTCTATGAGGAGATTTCTGAGCCAGAGATTGAGATGCAAGAGATTGATATGGGATCGCCCATCACTCCATTAGTTGATGATGTACCATTCGAGTCGGTGGAGAATTTTTATGAGTATGCCAAGCCACTTGTAGTGGAGCCTACCTCAGTTTTGGGTGAGCCGGAAGCTTTTGGTATTGCCATGCTCTGGGACATGGAGGATACCCATGATTGCAAATTAAGGGAGGTGGAACTGTTGTCTATCATACCACATCCTGACGATGACCATCATGACACCTTGACGAGAAGTGCGATATATTTATTTGAGGTCGTCGATCCGGTGGGATTAGAAACGGAGAAGAAGATGGGACAGCTCATTCTGCCGCCTAGCTCGCTAGTGGTTCGAGGTCATGTGGATGAGCCCATTATGTTGACACCCCGGATAGATTGGTCATCTTTGATATACCGGTCCCGGATTATTACTCCTTCCATTCTCATGCGGATGAGTTCTACGAGGTTAAGTTCGAAGGGTCCCGGGTGGAAGACACACGTAGAGGTGATAGACAGGAAAGACCACGGTGGTGGGGTGATTCCAAGAAGAAGATGATGAGAGGTTTTGACAGAAGAGGATTCCCGAGTTGGGAGGAGGTTGCATCGAGGGCTATGAGAGGTAAGTTTCTAACGAACTCGGTTTTCATGATGCTTGCTATTTGTATCCTTCTTGAGTTGTTGATCTTTTTGAGTTCGGATTTTGGTTGATGGTTTTGATGATACTTGTTTGAAATGAAATATTTGAATTGTTGTTTTGAGTCTTTTATGGTTTGAGTCCGTTTTGGTGTCACTTGGTCGAGCCAACGACGTAAAACAAAGGCGCTCGGTGGGAGGCAACCCACCATTTGCTGTGTTTTGCTTGTTTTGAGGTGATGTTTTTGCTACTTTTTCTCGATCTACCAATTGTAAGCCATAAGGCACCCACTTTTCATCTTTTCATGCCTCATGTGACTTGTCTTGGATTTGTGGATTTTGTGTTGGGCACGTTTGGACGTGATTGATTGTTTATTGTATGGTTGATTCGTATTTTGACTATCTCTATGCCATATGTTCAAGTCTTCTGACGTGACGAGGTCGTTTATTTTTATCACCCCCGGATTCTCCCCATATTATATGCTTTGGCACGCGGACCATGTCCCGTGCATGTATTTCTTGGATGTTTTTCAATGACTAGGGATTCGGAATGGACTACTTTCACGACCGTTACGAGACTTGATCGTGCCGTTTTGCCGGGCTCATAAGCTAAGTCTTTCTTTTTCCTTCTCGTTCACACACCGAGGACGGTGCTTCACTTAAGTGGGGGGGGGACGACTTAGCTTATTCTCTTGTTCTTAAAAGTATTATGCCGTGATGTGATAAACTTGGTTTTTACTCGTTTCCGAGTCGATTTTTAGGCCGTTTTTCAAAATTTTCCAAGATTTTAACACCACGTTATATGCATGCTGTTCACAATTGAGTGGTGAAAGGTCTTTAGTTTTGTGAATGTCTCACAGTGAGTCTATATTGTCATGATACGGAACACTTTTTAGTACACGTTTAACGACGGTTATGCTTATCACGATTACTTTACACACCTGTACCCCTAGTTTCGAGGCGAAATAGAAGGATTGGCCTTGGTAGGAACACGGGATGACAGTTTTGGCGTTCTTTTTAACCCTACTTTAGCCAAATAAGCCTGAGCCGAATGTTTGACCTTCGTAGCCCCTCTCACTTTTGATAGAATGGTCCGACCACCATTCGCTTTATAGCCGTTTCACTACTTAGTCGAAACCTACCTTGAGCCTTATTTTGGTCACATTCCCTTCATTTGACCTACGAGTGGACTTAGTCTCTTGTTAAACCACACTTGCCAAGGCAAGTGTGGGGTGAGAGATGTTGTTTTTGAGTCAGGTTGTTGTTTCCTCAGTTTTAGAGCTATAAGGAGAGGAGGAGCTCAGTGGGGCTGGATGCTCGGTTTTCATTTCAAAAAAAAAAAAAAAATCCAAATCAAATAATTGTGTTGTATATAGAAATAAAGGGTTGAAAAGGCAATGAGCTTAAAGAAATGATGATGTTAGGGTTGGGATAGTCAGATAGATACTAAGTATTCGAGCTCACCTCACGACACTTGAAACATAGTCGAGTTTGGCAATGAGTTCGGGTATTTTAGTGTCCTATAGTTCCCAAAGTGTTGAAAATGATCAAAAAGGAGTTTGGTGGGTTTGTTTGGTAAAGAAGACGTGGCACGTGTTTGGATTATATTCACTCGTACTTCTTTTCTCCAGTTCCCAAATTACCCTTTTCGGTTAACAGAATTTACCCTAGCCTAACGTTATAACCATTCAAGTCCTGCTGGACCGTGTTTAACCTTGGTTAGTCCCGATTAGTGGAGATTCTAGGAAGGGCAGGATGGTGTAAAGTCATTTGTCCGGTATTCCAAGCCCGAAACCGTATTAAGCAAAAGTCGTCGTCATTCAACACACACTCACTCCGTGTCATGATCCAGTAGAGTCAAAGTAATGCATTCACTTAACTAAGTTATTTTCACCTCGATATTTTGAAATGCATGCATGTACCGTAAAGTTGATTCCTTGGTATTGTTTGAACGCCTAATTTACTCGGGGACGAGTAAAGGCTAAGTGTGGGGTGGTGATAGGAACCAAATTTACAAGACATTCTGTCTGCATTCAAATTTACGATTATCACATTTCTGCATGTTTCGTGAGTTTAGACCTATTTTGAGTATTAAATGAGGTTTTATTGCACGGTAGTGATCGGTTTCGTAAACTCGACCTTATTTTAGCATTTTATACTGCGTTTTCTCGAGCACCCGTAGTTTGCGGGGTTATGCGTTTGCTTGTTGTTTTCATATGGATGCGAGGACTAGGGTGTCTCGAGAGCCCGAAGGCGAGAAGTATGAAGTTTAGACGCGTGCCCGAGGCGAAACATGGAGGTTGAAGGTGAAAAAGTGAAGATTTTGGGTCACATGGGTCCGGACGCCCGCCTGGACACCTTGACGTCGGCGTTCGATGGCTGTCCGACGGACAAAACCTCTCATCCGGACGGCTAACTCTCGGAAAATGGGAAAACTTTGATGAAGAATTCGTCCGGACGGATGATCCAAAGATCCGGACGGACAAGAGCATTTCATCCGGACGGACATCTATGCATCCGTCCGGACACCTGGAAAATCAAGAACAGTCCGGCCGGACATGGTGGATATCCGTACGGACAGAAGACTTTCTATATAAAGCTGCCTCATTTCTCACGGCAAAAAGCAAAAAAGAAGGGGAGATAATATTAGATAGGTTAGGCGATTTGGGGCGATTTTCTTCGTTTCTTAGAGTTAGAATTAGTGTTATATATCATTAGAATCCTCATTCAATCCTCTCTTTGATCTACTAACTTTTAGATTCGACCTGTAACATTTCAAGTGAAAAGATTTGTTCTTTTGGAGCTCAAATTTGGTAGTTCTTCAAGTAATCGAAATGGGTATGTTTTCTTGTTGTTTTACCATTGTTGTGATGTTTTTCTTCCTTTTGTATTGTTTAGATTCGATTATGAGTAGATAGATTCCTCGTATGGTCGAACCACGTGAAGGCGGGTGAAACACCATTAGATTGATGAACCGGGAGGTAGTGTAGCGCGTAATTTAACGTTTTAATCGATAATCCACATCACGAAACTTGTTTTGATTGTTTTAATAGCTTTGAATGAGATTGACAACCTTGTTCATTGTTGCACACACGTAGCTTATAAATGTATGTTGCAGCGACGTGTGGGAACGGGGTTTCGGGACCGTAGAAGTTTTGGGCTTGAAAGGTAGTCTGACACCTACCCGTGTACTAGATTGACGCCCTAGTCATCAAGTCCGGTTCCAATACGGGGTTTGTCCTATGAGTTATCGTTAGATGGCAAGGTAGAGTAAGGCACATTCCCGGGGCAATCTTTCTGAGGGTAAAGTAATCCGCTGAAACGTAGTTCGGCCATACCTCTTTTAATTGTTTAGAATTCCGAGTAGTGTAATCTTTCTTTTACGCAATAGTATAACTTCACACCTATCTGCTTGACTCAATCGAGTGCTAAGTCAATCTGTGGTACTCAAAACCAATCTCTGTGGGTTCGACCTCGGACTCCTCAAGCACTATCCTACAATCGACCCGGTCCACTGCCGGTTATAAAGTAGATTTTGCTAAGGTTTCGAGTTTTTACTTGATCGACCGGACCTAGAAAATCCGCTTATCAGTTCACAACCTGGTTGTCACTGATGGAATCTAATTCAGATATTATGGCTCATAGCCATATCTCTCAATCTTGCCTATCAAACATTCTTTCATAAGTCGTGAGATATTCTTTCTTCAAGATGAACATACCAGCAGCCCTTTCAGGCTTTAAGGTTATCCACAGACTTACAGAACATTTGTGTGCACTGAGCAGTGTTCTACACCTCATCGCTATGCGATGTCTGCTCATGTTCCAATGGTTGAATGTATCTTTGTGGTTCTCAAACTCTTTTGAGATCTGATTCACTCCCACTGTTTCTTTTGGAAGAAACACTTCCTCTAGAAGACAGCATGTCTGGAGACAAACATTTTGCTCCGTGGACAAGTAAATAATATCCAGAGTGCTAGCTAAGACATTCCACAAAGTTGCATATGTCGTATTAGGCTCCAAGCCTTTCTGACTCTGCCTATGACAACTTCAAATCATCGGTTAAGATAGATTCGACATTATCCTCTTCCATATCTAATATGGAATTTATTCAACCTTTATCTTTGGAACTCGGTTAAGTATAAGGGCACTATCCCGAAACGGGTAAGGGATACTTTGCATGGCTTGCGTCACACCTTTATCATATAAAGTGTTATTTCCATTTTGGGAACACAATCTAATTGCGTATCCAAAAGATGGTATCCTTCAAGGGAGAATCTGATTCTATTTCAGACAACTTCTGAAACACCCTTCAGGTATTAATTACTTCAATCCAATTGAAGATTAATTCCTAAGTAGCTCATCAATCTCATATTCGTACTAGCTCGAACTTTTCGGGCTTTCCGAATTGTCGTACTTCAATAAGTACATTCAACTATTTCTAAAAATAGTCCGAGAGAGAGACAAACAATCGTTTATGGTATAAATTGTCACAAGCCAACTAACATCAATATGTTTAGGCTTTAGTCAATCTTCTAGGTTTCATAACCTTTTCTTAAAAGGGTATTTTAGTCCTCTTTGGATAAGATACGTATTACTCACATGATTCATAATCATATGGTTTAACATCATCAGAATGACGCTTAATTACACGCTTCCCTTCCATAGAGACTGTGCCTAGAGTAACTACAAATCAAGGATAACAGCCATACAAATATTCAGTTGAGATCTCATCACATATATCAACTATATAGTGACATCAATCTAGTATGTTAGATTCAGTGACTTTCCAACTTTATCGGAATAACATTTATTCTTTACAATTGAATATGTCTACTAAATCCTAACATATAACTGAAAGTATGTTCTTCATAAGAACCGGAACATAATAACATTTATTTAGTTCCTTATCGCTTTACTAGATCCGAGAATGTGGTAAGTGTTACAACGTTTGCTTCACCTTCCCATATCTGTATTTAATCTTTCTAATTTAATCACACTCGCAAGATATCATATATCTAAGAGTTGACTTGGACTTAGATAGATTTATCTCAACTCACTTGCCTATAATAGAAACTTCAATAAGTTCTCTATTTAAGCACATGCCCTAACTTTCATTTTAATCCTTCAAGCACTTGTAAATGTTTCTTAGTGTAGTCTTCATAAGACTTAAGAAAGATCACAAGAACTATGTCTTTGATTTCCTTTCATAAAGAAAATCTGAAGTTTATTAAATAGTTTATTTAACCTTTTAAATCGTATTTAAAACATTAACTATTTAATTAACCTTTAAGCAATGATAGAATTAAGTCGATACTTAAATCTTACAATTTTGAAAATATCATTTCCAAAATTCGGTCTAATCATTCTCATCCAACGTTTGAATAACTCGTCATCGTATGACCGAATGATTATATTGGATCGTATCCATTATCACGAGCTTCCGTTTTTTCTTTAATAATTAAAGTCTTGGATTACTGCATTAGATATGTAGTCTCCTTGTCTCTAACTACTATAACGGGATTGCTCATGTCATTGCTTATTTTAAAATGATTAATATTACATAACCATATTTGAGAACGTTTCTCAAAAGGTAACAGTCATAATTTGGTTTTACTAATCGAGAGTAAAACATAAATATAAAGTTTGCTAAAACTACAACATAAAAATGAAAATAAAAGAGTGTTGTTGTTTATACACGCAAAATCAAAAATGGTCTTTTGGTTTATGATTTTGCTCCCACTAGTCAACTACTTCCAATTGACTTTCAAGAATTATTAATTTCTTTAGTGGACAAGATCCCACTAAACTACCCCGACCCCCGCTTTGGCTGGTGGGCCGAAGATAGCATAATAGGTAGACAACTCTTTGTCAATCGTATCTTATACGATTCTTGTTGTTTGACTAGTCAACTCTTTGACAATTTTCATCTTATAAAGTAGTCAAACCCTTGCCTCTAAAAATCCAAACGACCCGCTTTGGTGGTGGCGAGAGAATTCTTAGTCAAGTCATAACCCCAATATTCGTGAGATCTCATACGATCATATCTCGATAATAACGATACACCCGAGGTAGGTCAACCCCCTGCTTTGGCTGATGAGTTGGATCCGAACAAGGGCTCTTCACCGTCATTATAATATGGGGAGGCAATTTCAACTTGATTCTTTTGAGGTGGAAGTATTTATGTAAATTAATTCACTTAATTAATTTTAATTATGGTCTCATCATAAATATGTCTATCTCTATAAACATACATCCTACGCATTTATCTAGATCGTGCCTAGTCATGCATCTATCGTATCATATAAAATAAATACAAGCACAAAATAAATAAATGCGTAAAGTAACCGGTATGATCATGGACTTTTCCTAGGTGCGGATTCGAATACAAACTGACGAAACCGCGGGTCACAATCTAAGGGTAGCTGCAACCGCTAATAGGATCTTTAATGCTCCATTCTCCAATGGGATCTTTATTTTCGTCTTTCTTTGGTCTCCATCTTCTGCTCCATTCTTGTTACATTTAATTCTATCGAATAAAATAAATACACCCGCCGCACACAGGGGAGCTAACGGAATGGGATAAATGCAGAAAATAAACTAGGTCACGTTCTTCATAACGGCCTAGGACAATTTTTAAACCAACAGAAAAATTAAATCATTCACATCTATCCTATCGGTCGAGTCCATGATCAATCGGGGTCTATATAATCATATTATATCTACTATATCTAATACATATAATAAAATCTTATGAAAAAGATAAAATTAAAATTTAACTACTTGCGTCTTAATTAATCAATTAACATTTAATCTATTAAATAATTTTATCCAATCAATTAACTAATTAACATTTAATTAATTAAATGATTTTAATCGAAATAAAATTAACGATTAAGTTCAAACCGATTTTAATTTTAATTTTAATTAATTAGAACTATTCCAAAATAAATCAAAATTAAAATTATTTCTCTTTTGTTTCTTTCCTTTTGATTCGTAATCAAAATGGATGCCTTTGGTTTCCTAAACCAAATTTGGCTTAGGCCTGACCACTTTCCAAAATCAAAATTTTGAAGTGGCTGCAACTTGCGCTTTTACAAATCAAATATTTGGAAAGGGCCTAGGTCTATTCCAAATCAAATATTTGGAAAGGCCAAATAATTTTGGTCAAAATTTTAGAAGTGGCCTAGGCCTAGGCCTTTTCCCAAATCAAATATTTGGAAAGGGCCTAGGCCTATTCCAAACAAAGTTTGGAAATACCATTATTATTTTAATGCCATGTGGCATCCCAATGGCCCAAACTATTTGAACTATTGGTTAGCCATATGACACAACTAAACAAAAGACGAATTACCAATCACAACTATGAACCATATTGAATCACAAAATACACAAAACAAAAATTTGGAGATCCGGCAGCATTGACCGGTCAACCGATCCGGCGGCAAGAAAGTTGCCTCGCCGCAACTTTCTTTACCGCCGCCGCCGTCTAGCCGCCGCCAGTCAGCCGAGCACCACCCGATCTCATTTTTTTTCTTTCTTTTTTTTCATGTATCACTTTTGCGAATAAAAAATCTTTCATCTTTTAATTACGTGATTTAAACGATAAAATTAACTACGCAATATTACATGCTTATTGCTTAAGCTCGAAGCTCGCTCCGATACCACTGTTAGGAAATCTACGTGGGAACGCAGCGGAATTTAAAATTTATTTCCTATCGACCCAAGATCGACTTCGTTTAAGCAATAAACAAACAAGTAGTAGACGGTGGTTACCTTGGTTGATCTATAAGATCGACGCTTTGACCGTCTAAGGAGAGTAGTTCTGCATAGAGCCGCCCAAGTGTTCGGCCTCTACCGCTAGTCCACACGAACAGACCACTGAATCCCATCATGGATTGCTATTGGAAAACTCCGGTTGCTAGACCGGCCTTTTTCCCCTCTCTCCAACTCTCTATAGGATGCTCTATATTTTACACAAGAACTATGAGCTCTTGCAATTGTGATGTACAAAAGAGCTTGACACCCACCTCTTATTTATAGTGTAGGGGGCGCCCCATCAAAGTGTGGAGGAGAAGAAAACCTTTTCCCAATAAAATAAGGAAAATATAATTGATTGATTTATCTCATTTATTACAATATCTCATATTAAATAAATCTAGGATATTGTCAATATCTTATATTGAATATTTCCAAGATATTGTCAATATCTAATATTGACTATCTTTATTTTATTATCATAAATCAATTTACACATGTGTATATGTCACATATATATAATACACAAATAAATCTATATAAATATTTAGCCATCACAAGTGTGAACATGTATATCTTATATATATGTACAACACACGCATTAGCTAACATATATATATATATAAATATTAATATCTAATATTAATATATGATAATACCATTAATTAAATTGCACAATCCAAGTGTATCTTATACACTTCAATGTGGCGCCCCATATTGCCAAATATTGGCTTCCGGAATATTCTTTAATTAATATAATTAATATCTTGTATTTTATTTATTCATAATAAATAAATACCACCATATTAATTTACCACTATAACCTTTATAGTCTCGAGATAAACTTTCCTTATTTGGTTATCATCTATAACCACATTTTAATCCGGCTAGATGTTCTTATGTGTGTGACCCGATAGGCTTCCGAATATGTTGGCCGTAGACACAAAGTGCAAATTACGAAAATGACCTTCATACCTAACGATCACGGGATAGCGTCTAGCAACACACCGTGACCCCCAATCATCGGAAGAGTCAAATGCAATGACTACTACCGTTCATGTGAAACAGTTACCGTGTAACTTACAATCCTATCGCTGTAATAATATCCATACGGTCGTACGTCGAGTGTCAAACATTAATGATGACGTAGATCAAGTGAAATTAAAATACTTGACCACCATAAACCAATACTAGCAAGAGGACTAGGTCCATCGTAGTATAGCTATAGCGAATCAATGTCGATCCCACAGGGAACCAATTGTGGGTCTTTTATATACAAACAATTAATTATTCATGCCGAGCACATAAAGGCGGTCTACGACCAACAATAGACAAGAAAAAGTAAAGGACACGACCCGAGACAACACATAAACAACGTAATTAACCTTCCCAATTATCATGTTATCGTTTGGATCTAGAGATTCTATATAATTAAGCTAGACTCGACAACTATTAATCCGATCCGTATTTCTTTTATATTGGCTACGGGAGTCATCCCCTAGACTAGATCTAGCTCCGGGTAGGCCATCTAGATCACTATGCTACATCACGTGACTTCGCTTTTTTGGCCTCCATCTCATGTGACTCGCACGCTTACAAAACTAGGGATGCCGATATTAACCGTATTCCTCACCTAGGCAACATTCCTTTGTTCAGGCGTACTTCCTAGACGATCGCATCAGTCTCTGTCCCATTAACAATTACCTGGACGGTCTCATCTTAATCTACGATTTACGTATAATCAGGTGAGCTCAATTCCCTAATACAGAACATATCTAGATCTCGCTGAAAGTCCCGGAAGATCAATTCATGAGCCGACCTAGGAGCCCTATATTGGTATTTCCTAATCATACGCTAATTAAAACAGACGAGCAACGTAGCCGTAGCCATACCTACTAAGATAAGAAATTCTAGGTGGACAATCACACCATAAAGACGTGGCTAGATTGACGCGGCGAAAACCTAAATCTTAGCGTTTCTACATACGTAACGGATAAAATAGAGACTAATAAAGCAATTATACAGATCTACTAAAAACACGGTTGTTGATCATACCAAAGTCATCTATAGGTCACCGGATAACAGATCTGAGCGTGTGGATCCTTATAGACAAGGAATCCCCACTGCCTCATATCGTATCCTTAGATCTACATCGTTCGGTGAAGAACGAACAACCTCAAACGATAAACAATAATTGGGGCTTAATTACAAAGAACTAAGAACAAATAAATACAAGAACTTACATTATTGCAGATCTTGCATAAAAACTGCTCTAAGAAAAACTGAAGATTTTATTATAAACTGAGAAGTGTAAAAAATGTATTGTGTAAAGAAGTGTGTAAAAGGCGTGTATTGTATGCCTTTATTTATAGGGGTTCAAGCTAATTAAGAGATATACATCAAAATGTCAAAACAAATAAGAGATAACTCTCGGCCGATCTCAAAATAAAAATAAGATGAAGTGCGCCCTTTATGCGTATCCTCATGTTTGGGCGCCACACTTTGAGTGGTTTGCTCCTCTTTTAAATGCTTATCCGATCTTTATCATGAATTTCCTTTGATTTATCTTGAGATTTAATTCTTCCATTTGTATTTATCCTCCATAATTATCCAAATCTGCAAAATAGATATTTATCCCAAAATAAATCATATATAAATAAAACGGATAAATATAATAAAAACGGATAAATACCGATTTATAAATAAAAACAGGTAAATACCATAAAAAATGGATAAATACCAAATTATATTTTATAAGTCACAAAACATTAAATAATCCATATAAACATGTGATTTAATATAAAATACATATTATTAATCTCGATTTAAGGTCAACGTTGATGACTTTTATGGGTATAATTTGACCGTCATCAACTACCCCCCACTTAGACTTTGATCATCCCGAACAAAGCATCAATAAGTCATTCCCCAAGACAACATTTTCCATGGTCAATCATACTTACACAAGAAACTCGAGTCAACTCATACCAGTCATGCTCATAAGATATCCATTATTCACTACTCTCTATGAATCGAAGTGATGTGTGCATGTGCATTTGATTTTATCTATTCGTGGCAAGATTAAAGTTTATGCTAACTTCGTAGTCTCAACATACCAACATCAGCATTCCCACTTCTTAAGCCTCGCAATGGGTAAAGACATGGTGCAATAAGCAAGAGCGTTATCCATAAGGTTTTTGGACTTGGAGACCGAGAGAAATACTCAAGCCTCTTAAAAATTTGAATTTTTTCGCATTTTCATAACTTCAAGCATTAACACATCTCGAGAAGGAAGCTTGCTTTAAAAGTAAATTATGCATTGCAAGAATCCTCTTTCACGGATTGGTCAATAACATGAATATTACCACAAGCGCGAGGCTACTTTGGTAATGTTACTACAAGCCCAGTGTTTAACGCTTTGTCAAAACACAGATAATTCTCAAGCTTATTACTCCGCTTTGATGGCTAGAAGATAAGAATACATCAGCAGATAAATATCGTCGATTCTAGGTCTGCATAACCAATCATCTATGCAATGTACACATAATTCTTCAGTTATTATAATTTGTGCGGTATTCGTCGATTCATTTTGAGTAATCAAATAATAAATAACTACTTGCAATAGTTGGCATGAATATCCTTAAGTTCACATTCACATAAGTATAATATGATCACGTAATTATGCAACTTGGTTCCTTTCCTATCAATTCTTAGCTAGGAACTCACAATTCTAAGGGTATGAGATATAATTAATTTGGCATTTATGCAATTTTTTCAAATTTTCACCGTTTCATTCAATTTTCAATTATAACATATCATAGCTAAGTCTCCTACCCCCCACTTAAACTTGGCATTGTCCCCAATGACAAATAAAAATGAGAATTTAAGAAAAAGACTTAGCTCTGGAAACGGCTCTCAAGTAGATGCAGATCATCGGAGCACGTCGTGGAGAAGCAAGTGAAAACCTGTTTAAGCAAGCCAAACGGAAACTCCACGAAACCGTTAATAACATGTCAATGGAAGTTATAAAATAATGTGGCAGTAAATAGATATAAAATATCCAAAAACATTTTAAGCCACTTTATTCCATACAACCAATGACAAGGAAAACCAAAGAGGTAAAACGACTCGTTCAGACGCAAAAAGAAAAATACTAAATAGAAAGAAAGATAACCAAGCAACTAAAGATGGTAGTCTTTATCTATAATCTCCATCGCTGAAATATTCTTAAAACCGGGTGGAGAAGACAAAGATCAAAGAGACACTTGGTAAGGTATAACAGATTCAATGTGACCTATAGGCTATAGATGAAATCAGATACTGCGCGCAGACTCTTCACGCTTGGATTGGATATCAACAACTTAGGGAGATGTAGCTTTTCCTCGAAATTACTAATAACCCAATGTATCACGTAAGAGTCATCACCGTCATCAACAAGGTCGGATCGGTGCGATATGTAGAACAAAACTCATCATCTCGAAATGCCGGAATAGGCGTAAAAGTGTGAAATTTAAAACTTCCGGTAGAAAGATAAGTTGCATTTTGATCAGTCCAAAAAAACTTTTAAAATCTAGCTAGGGTCAGAGCTATACGTACCCCAGCTAGGATCATGAAAACCAAAAAGATAATTATTAAAACTTAGCAATATTCAAAGTCTGCAACACAAAGGTATTTTGTAAACAAAATGGAGGTTGAGAGTATGATGGGTTTAGAAAAAGATATACATAAAGATGGTAAGAAAATATATAGGGTGGGTAAGACATTGTGATTATGGGTGGGTTGAAATTGGTTAAGGGATTGGGTTAGGGTGGGAGAGTGAAATAGATGGAAAGAAAGAGAGGGGATGAAAGAATGGTTAGAAATGTGAATTGTGAGGCAGATTGGTGAAAGAATAGAAAGGTTAAAGGGTGAAAAGGTACAAAGGAAAGGATAAGGGTAGTTGCAGAATGAATTGCACACAACTTTGGATTTTCACTCGGATCGCCATTCTAAAAAGTTTTGGAAGTTGACCAAACTTGTTCTTGTTCGCACCAATCATTCTCTATTACATTTTCAATAATCCTCAAGCTCTCTTAATGCTTCCATCTTAAGGTTGATTGCTAAATTTCCTTTTCTTTAGCAATTTCTCGACTCTCTTAAGAAACTCTAATTCACGTGGCCTATATTGAGTAAAAAAGTTCTGCACATCCTTAGCCTAATGGCCATCGGAACACGGCAAAATAAAAAACCTCAACATATGTCACGTTACTCTTATTGGACAAAAAACTTAAAATCCTAAAAAGAAATCCTAAGGGTTTTAAAGAAGTAGTTCTGAGTTTAAAGTCCTCAGCTTGACTTTCAAAAATTATCCTTGTCAGTTATCCTTCTTGGATTGCTAGATGTTGACCCCTTGAGCACTATATGCGGTGGGCTCGTCGCTTTTGCGGATTAATACCCTTCCCTTGGTTGTGAGACCTAGGAAACGACATTTATCCATACCATTTATACAAAGCTCTTACCTCGGCTCACGTTTTAGGAATGAGTGAATTCTAAGAAGATTTAGTCCTAGGGACCCATTTTAATCACATCCTCTATAATGCTGCTTCATTATGCTCTCTCAAAACTCAACGTCTTCTGTAGATTGTGAATGCTTAAACTACACAAATTGTTGCTTCCGTGGCCACTAGAAGCAATCTCATGTATAGGACAATGAGATTTTGAAAGAACTACGAGGAACTCTTTATTCACCGCTTCCATTCAACAACTACATGTTTCCTACACCTCTAGATGAGATGATTTGGGGCGTAAACCTTCCACACTAATAAAATTAATCTTACAAACCAACTCCGGGCTAAGATTCATACTCGAGTTCATGTAAAGACTAGCTTATGTTCAAAAGATCAAAAGATAGTAAAATATAAGCAAAAAAAAAAAAAGGTACCTTTGCCTTCAACATTGTACCACGAATAATTCGAACCTTAATATTTATTTTCTCGAGCCATCTTGGTGTTTTAAAGGTGTTTCTTCCATTGCTTTCCCATCGTAGATTCGTAGCTCCACATGTCGCTTTGGGTTATTTTCTCGCGCCCACTAAAATTTCTTCGACTCGGATTATTGTTTCCTGGTATCCGCAAACGTAAGAAAAACAAAGCAGACCGTGATCGATTTTAACATGGTTTCCCATGCTTTGCTATCGACCTCTGATTAAACATACGGAGATAAACAGACACGCCAAGTCCTAGAAAATGTAACCAGGCTCATTGGCGGCGAAGCGATCTACGCCGGCGCGGCTAACTGCTATTCAGATTCTGGAATTTTTACACAGAGCGATAACCGCAGGGACTCAAAAATGTAAAAACAGACTCTAAAACAAAAAAAACCCGACATGAATAAAAAATTATTTATATATAAAATTGACCGTTGGTTCCCCGGCAACGGCGCCAAAAACTTGATGACGTAGATCAAGTGAAATTAAAATACTTGACCACCATAAACCAATACTAGCAAGTGGACTAGGTCCATCGTAGTATAGCTATAGCGAATCAAGGTCGATCCCACAGGGAACCAATTGTGGGTCCTTTATATACAAACAATTAATTATTCATGCCGAGCACATAAAGGAGGTCTACGACCAACAATAGACAAGAAAAAGTAAAGGACACGACCCGACACAACACATAAACAACGTAATTAACCTCCCCAATTATCATGTTATCGTTTGGATCTAGAGATTCTATATAATTAAGCTAGACTCGACAACTATTAATCCGATCCGTATTTCTTTTATATTGGCTACGGGAGTCATCCCCTAAACTAGATCTAGCTCTGGGTAGGCCATCTAGATCACTATGCTACATCACGTGACTTCGCTTTTTTGGCCTCCATCTCATATGACTCGCACGCTTACAAAACTAAGGATTCCGATATTAACCGTATTCCTCACCTAGGCAACATTCCTTTGTTCAGGCGTACTTCCTAGACGATCGCATCAGTCTCTGTCCCATTAACAATTACCTGGACGGTCTCATGTTAATCTACGATTTACGTATAATCAGGTGAGCTCAATTCCTAATCTGAATGATCTAGATCTCACCGAAAGTCCCGAAAGATCAATTCATGAGCCGACCTAGGAGCCCTATATAGGTATTTCCTAATCATACGCTAATTAAAACAGACGAGCAACGTAGCCGTAGCCATACCTACTAAGATAAGAAATTCTAGGTGGACAATCACACCATAAAAACGTGGCTAGATTGACGCGGCGAAAACCTAAATCATAGCGTTTCTACATACGTAACGGATAAAATAGAGACTCATAAAGCAAATATACAGATCTACTAAAAACACGGTTGTTGATCATACCAAAGTCATCTATAGGTCACCGGATAACAGATCCGAGCGTGTGGATCCTTATAGACAAGGAATCCCCACTGCCTCATATCGTATCCTTAGATCTACATCGTTCGGTGAAGAACGAACAACCTCAAACGATAAACAATAATTGGGGGCTTAATTACAAAGAACTAAGAACAAATAAATACAAGAACTTACATTACTGCAGATCTTGCATAAAAACTGCTCTAAGAAAAACTGAAGATTTTATTATAAACTGAGAAGTGTAAAAAATGTATTGTGTAAAGAAGTGTGTAAAAGGCGTGTATTGTATGCCTTTATTTATAGGGGTTCAAGCTAATTAAGAGATATACATCAAAATGTCAAAACAAATAAGAGATAACTCTCGGCCGATCTCAAAATAAAAATAAGATGAAGTGCGCCCCCTATGCGTATCCTCATGTTGGCGCCACACTTTGAGTGGTTTGCTCCTCTTTTCGTGCTTATCCGATCTTTATCATGAATTTCCTTTGATTTATCTTGATATTTAATTCTTCTATTTGTATTTATCCTCCATAATTATCCAAATCTGCAAAATAGATATTTATCCCAAAATAAATCATATTTAAATAAAACGGATAAATATAATAAAAACGGATAAATACCGATTTATAAATAAAAACAGGTAAATACCATAAAAAATGGATAAATACCAAATTATATTTTATAAGTCACAAAACATTAAATAATCCATATAAACATGTGATTTAATATAAAATACATATTATTAATCTCGATTTAAGGTCAACGTTGATGACTTTTATGGGTATAATTTGACCGTCATCAATTAACGACCGTATCTTATAATCTAGATATCATGCTCTCTCGAAGTAACTCGTTTACTTCCACTTTGTAAAGATTCACGAGAGTTAGACATTCCTTATAAGAAGGCCATTTCGGATATTCGATCTCAATCATAGGATACGCGATTCCCAGACGACCAATCATGTATACTCCGCATGCTTCAATATCATACCCAATCACTACCGCATGATCGCCCCGTGGATAGGGGAAATCTCAATAGTGTCAAAGCATGACAATCCACACCGTGATGCCATGAAGACTCCGGTCTTAAGGATAATTACACAACCGTCACATAGTGTGACACTTATCCGTGTAAGTGGGTCGATCCTAACGTCACGCATTCTCTAATACACGTCCACGTACAGTCCAAGTGTCTCTACACTTCGATAGACGAGATCTATCCCTGCCCTAAAGACAGAAGACATCTAATACGTGCTAGTCTGTTTATACTATCAATGTCTTGTTTAATAGTACATCAGCCTAGAGACATTTAAGTATCAAACTTACTAAAGTGATTAGAGATCTCATCAACCATAATCGCCTATCATGGTTTCTCTATCACAGTTTAATACTAAGGGCTTTATCATATAACAATTCATAATTGGTTCTTTAGAAGAACATATATATGACAACATAAAAGCCATTTAACATATGTATAAACATAAAGAAAAAGTAGAAATGATCCGACCCGCCGGATCCGGTCCAACCCGATTGGGTTTAGGACACTATTCCAACAGAACATTAAGAGAAAAATACAGATAATCCTGAGCTTCGATTTCTGATCAAGAAAAACACCCTGCTGACCCTACTGAGCATAAAGCTACTGATCCACAAAACTTCTTCAAGTGTAATCTGCATTCAAGCTACATCAAGTTTACACACTTGAAGATCTCAAGCTGCTGATCATTTCATCCTGATCAAGCTGCTGAAAGCTGAATCACTTACTTGATTCAAACTTTCTTTTACAAGAAATCTACTGAAGACAGTGAAGCATCTTTGGGTGTGAGAGACTGTTTTTTGTGGTGGAGCTGGTGAAGAGGCAATCCTACCCTTCAAGGACCAGTGGAAGACTTTGGAGCAGCAATCCTACATGTTCCAAGTGTTCAGTTTGTGAAGCCATAGTTATTGGTGAAGGACAAGCAACTTAGGGATTTTTGTAACATCTACATCAAGCATCTCTAGTGGATTACCTCCAACATCACAGGAGAAGAATGGACTGACAGGATTACACCACCTAGAACCACTATAAAGTCTGCCTACTTACTTTCTGCATTTATATTCTGCATTTAGTTTATCTAGCACATCAACCTGCTGAATCTAGCAACTGAATCACACACATACATTACTGAGTATCTAATACTTGGTATCATATTTAACAACAAATAATAAGGCTTAATTTTTGATATATTACCGCTGCCCAAATTCAGTAAACTCAACGGTCGGCCAGACTCACCGAGTATCGATGAGACTCTCAAGTATCGGCAGTCGCTTGAAGTTCTTTGAGTTTGTTAACTCCAAAAGTTTTAAGTGTTAAGTTTATTCACCCCCTCTAAACTTAACCAAAGCCTTTTCAAGGGACCAACAATTGGTATCGGAGCGATTAGGCTTCGCTGCAAAGTAATCCTACTTGTTGTGCTTGTGAAAATACTTTGAAAACTTTTTCAAGTTACTGATTTTCAAAGCTTTGCATCATGGATAACAACCAGTATGCTAGAACAATGTTGATGTGTTCTTTAGATCATTTTGATGAGTATAAACGTCGTATGCAGGCTTATCTAGCTGCAACACATGACGAAATGATGGATGTGCTGACAGATGGACCACTAGAGATTACCAAGTCAGTAACAGTGGGAGATGAGACACAGTACATTCCAATACCAAAAAGGGAATAGACTGTTGAAGATAGAAAAAGAGCAAATCTCAACAATATTTCTATTGATATTATATACAGAACTTTGGATAGAAATATGTATATGAAGGTGAAAGATTGCAAGACTGCAAAGGAACTTTGGGACAAGTTACAATTAATCTGTGAAGGCACTGATGCAATCAAAAAGAACAAGATCAGTGTGGCAAAGAAGAAGTTCCAGGAGTTCAAAATGAAACCAAATGAGACCATTGAGCAAATGGATTCAAGATTCAATGCAATCATGGATGAACTCACCCTACTGAGTGTGAAGTACTCACAGGAAGAAATCAACTCAAAAATCTTGGAAGCATTACCTGCAAAAGAAGTTTGGGAGATGAAAGTGACTGCCATAGAAGAAATGAGGAGTTTGCATGAAGAAGACACCTTCAAACTGTTTTCAGATCTTAAGGCCTATGAATTTAGCAAAAAGCTTGTGCCTGAGACTGAAAAAGAAGAGCCAAAGACCACTGCATTGACTGCTTCACATCAAGAAGAAACATCAGGAGCTCAAGATGATCTACTGGATGAGATGCAAGAGCAGATTGCCCTACTGAGCAAGAAAATAAGAATGATGAAAAATGGAAAGGGTTCTCCAAGGAATTTCACAAATAAATTCAGTGAAAAGAAGAAGAAAGAATCAAAGAAAGATAATGATTACTTGTGCTATCATTGCAAGAAACCAGGACACTTCAAACCTGATTGTCCTGAATTAAAACAGAAAAAAGAACCTGATTATCTTTGCTTTAATTGCTAGAAGCCTGGATATTTCAGACCTGACTGTCCAGAACTACTGAAGACCAAAAGTCAACAAAGAAGACATGGCAAGAAGGCTATGGTTGCTGAAGATGAATCAGGATATGAAGTAGAATCAGAAAAAGGAAATGAATCTGATGATACTGCACTTGTTGCTGAGATGGAAGATTATGCTTTAATGGCTAATATGGATGAAACAGAGGAGGTATACAATTCTGTATCTATAAACACTCCTGCTGGAAGTGATTGTGAATCAACTTGTGGTTCAAATCTAAAAAATTCTGACAATGAAGAAACTTTGGATGCCATCCTTAATCAACTGGGGATAATACAATCTGGTTATGAGATTGTGAAGGCTGAAAAAGAAGCTCTTCAATCAGAAGTTGAAAGATTAAATGTTTGAATTATGAATTCTCAAAGGAAAGGAAAAGAAGTCGACAGAATCGGCATAAGCTGCTTGAACATTCGATGAGAGTCGCCGAGTCTGGCCGAACCATCTTGTTCCTCCACCGCATTCAAATCTGGAAAGCCTTATGGTTATAGAACAGGGCTTGGATTTGGAACTCAACAATCCAATAAGAGTGGATCCAGTAAGGTCACCGAACCTAGTACTGGTGGTCCTAAGTTTGTGCCTGCACAAGATCCAACTCCCAAAAGGGTTCTTTGAGGCGATAAAGCCTCACGAGAATACTTCAAAGAGGCAAAATCAGAAGTCAAAAAGGACATCAGTACCTAATAAAATGAATAAATCTAAAAATAGGAATGCTATGCCTTCTAGACCTGCTGATAGCAAACCTGCTACCAAGTCTGCTGGACCACAAAAAGGGAAAAACCAGAAATATTCCAAGGATAAGAATCCTAAATCCAAAAATGCTAATCATTCAAAGGATACTTATCTCAGGGGGAAAGGTAGATTGTTCCCTACTGATGATGATTGGAATATTCCACACTTTCTTACTAGAAAACAACAGATATAACCATGCCGCTAGGGTAAAACCTAAGCAATGGAATCGTGAGAGGCTCAAAGAGAGGACTTATACAAGGCCTCAGCAGGGACCTCAGCAGACTTCATATTACAAGGATGTTCCTAACAGACAGCAAACCTATGGTTATCCTAGTGCTTCTAACAAAAGAAATCACTTGAAACAACATTATATTCCAAAAGGCCAGAAAGCATATGTAAATCCTACACAACCAATTGTTAGACCTTATGGATGTGTATAATACATGTATGAACCAAAGTATGAAACCTTTCAAAGAAGACCTTATGGAAACTTGCCAAGGGTCATGCTTACCACTGACCATTATGGACCCAAACATGTTTGGGTACCTAAAATGCATTAACTTTGTTTTGTAGGGTGTCTGGTACTTTGACAGTGGATGTTCCAGACATATGACAAAGAATAAGCACTGTTTGTCAAATTTTGTGGCAAAGGATGGTCCAAGAGTGAATTTTGGCAACAAGAATACACCTGGATACACAAGAGGATATGGCACACTTGTGAAAATGGATTAACAATCGAGAATGTTGCATATATGGAAGGATCGGACTACAACCCATCTTGAGCAGACGGACAATTCTGCGACATGGGATACAAGGTCACTTTTGACAAAAAAACACTTGTATTGTCATTAGTGAAAGAGGTGATCAAGTTGTGTTGGCTGGAAGAAGACAACAAAACATGTATGTTGTGGATTGGTCTACTGCTGTTCCAGAAATATGCCTGATTGTGCATACCAAGTCAGAACTTAATTGGTTATGGCATAAGAAGTTGAATCATCTAAACTTTGATGATATCAATCAATTGGTGAAGAAGAAACTGGTGATTGGTTTACCTGAAATCACATTCAGGAAGGATGCTATATGTGATGCATGTCAGCAAGGTAAACAGATAAAGTCAAGCTTCAAGTCAAAAACTAAACAATCAACAAAAAGAGTTTTGGAGCTGATGCACATGGATCTATTTGGACCAGTAACACCAACAAGTGTAACAGGAAAAAAGTATACCTTAGTGGTTGTGGATGATTATTCAAGGTACACTTGGGTGATATTCATGAACAAGAAAAGTGAAACACTTCAAAAGATGCCTAAACTTTTGAAGAGATTACAGAATGAGAAAAGTTTGACAGTAGTGAAAATCAGATCAGATAAGGGTACAGAATTTCTCAATAAAGTAATAAGAGAATATTGTGAACAAGATGGTGTACTACATCAACTGGCTGCTGCTGGTACATCTCAGCAAAATGGGGTTGCTGAAAGAAGAAATATAACTCTAAAAGAAGCAGGAAGAACTATGATTTGTGAAGCATTGCTGCCTGAAAGATATTGGGCTGAAGTAGTCAATACAGCATGCTATACACAAAATAGAACCTCAGTGAACAAAAAGCTGCTGAAGACACCTTATGAGATTTTGAATGGAAGAAAACCTAATATATCTTATTTCCATCCATTTGGAAGCAAGTGTTTTATCTTGAATCATAAGGAACAATTGAAGACATTCCAACCAAAATCAGATGAAGTAATTTTCTTGGGATATTCTTCAGTTAGCAAGGCATTCAGGGTACTGAACAAAAGGTCACTGAAACATGAAGAAACAATACATGTTATATTTGATGAACCTAAGTTCACTGGAATGGAAAATGAAGCTTCAGAACCTGCTGAGAATCAACAAGTCACTGATCCAGAATGTGTTGAAGTTTTGGAAAGATTCAATGACTTAAAGGTTTCGATTCGCGCCTCTTTGAACTCCTGCTGGTGTAAACACTCACTCGATACAACAACTGAGGCGATCAAGGATCTGCTGAACCCCCTGTTGAAGAAACAGCAGACCCTACTGAAGATGGTGTTCCAGAGAAACAATCTAACTAGAATCCATAATGGTTAAGGGATCACCCTGCTGAACAAGTTATTGGCAACATACAGAAAGGTGTGAGGACTAAAAGACAGTTAGAAGCAATGTTTACTTGTTTCTATCTCAAATGGAGCCCAAAGTTGTTGAAGAAGCAATTTCAGATCCAGATTGGATAATTGCTATGCAAGAAGAATTGAATTAATTTGAAAGAAATCAAGTTTGAACACTAGTGGAAAGGCCTAATCATGCAAATGTAATTGGTACAAAATGGTATATAGAAACAAACTTGATGAATCTGATACCATTGTGAGGAATAAGGCCAGACTAGTAGCAAAAGGCTATTCTCAAGCAGATGGAATAAATTTGGATGAGACATATGCCCCTGTTGCAAGATTGGAAGCTATCAGATTATTTTTGGCATATGCTGCTTATAAAAACTTCAAGGTATATCAGATGGATGTCAAAAGTGCATTCTTGAATGGCATTCTGGAGGAGGAGGTCTATGTTCAGCAACCTCCTGGTTTTGAAGTTAAAGATCAAGAAGATAAAGTGTATAGACTCAATAAAGCACTTTATGGATTGAAACAAGCACCAAGAGCATGGTATGAGACTCTATCTCAATTCTTGGTGGACAATGGTTTTACAAAAGGCACCATTGATAAGACTCTTTTTAGAATCAATAAAGGAAACATCACCCTACTGGTACAAATTTATGTTGATGACATAATTTTTTGTTCTGAAAATGAATTGCTATGTGAAAAGTTTGCAAATCTAATGAAGAGTAAATTCCAAATGAGTATGATAGGAGAAATGAACTACTTTTTGGGATTGCAAGTCAAACAGATGAAAGATGGAATCTTCATTCATCAAACCAAGTATACCAAGGAGTTACTGAAGAAATTTGGTATGGAAAACAGCACCAAGATATCAACTCCTATGAGCACAAATATTAGATTGGATGAAGACAAAGAAGGAAAGGATGTTGATCAGACCTTATACAGAAGGATGATAGGCAGTCTGCTGTACCTTACTGCCAGTAGACCTGATATGTCCTTTGTTGTAGGTGTTTGTGCAAGATTTCAATCAAAACCTAAAGAAAGTCATTTAGGTGCAGTCAAAAGAGTTCTCAAGTACCTAAAAGAGACTTTGGGAGTAGGGATATGGTATTCAAAAGCTGGAAGCTTCAAAGTTATATCCTACTCAGATTCTGATTATGCTAGATGCAAGATTGAAAGAAAAAGCACCACAGGAACCTGTCAGTTAATGGGAAACAGACTGGTTTCCTGGTTTAGCAAGAAACAGAATTCAATATCAACTTCCACAGCTGAAGCTGAATATATTGCTGCTGAAAGTTGTTGTGCACAAATACCGTGGTTAAGACAACAGTTAAGGGATTATGGAATTGAAGAAAGAGAAATTCCTATAATGTGTGACAACACAAGTGCAATTGCAATCACAGAAAATCCTGTTTTGCACTCAAGAACCAAGCACATTGATGTGAGACATCATTTTATAAGAGATCATGTTGAAAAGAAAGATGTGGTGGTTCTATATATTCCTACTGAAGATCAACTTGCTGATATTTTCACTAAACCATTGGATAGTGAAAGATTTGCTAAACAAAGGACTGAACTTGGAATTATAAAAGTTGACTGATATAATTTTAATCAAGAAGTGTCTTTGGAATTCACCAAGGAATTAGTCTTTCTTTGTGTTGGGTGAGCTCACTTAGCGATTAGTCATTGGTATCAACAATTCCATGTACTTATGTTTGGATAATTGAGCAAATGAAGTTGCCAAGGGGATTGGTCTTTGTCTTGTTGGGTGAGCTCACTTGTCAGATCAGTCATTGGTATTAAACTTCATCTTGTATTATCAGTTGGACAATACAAAATGAATTAGACTTAGCAGAGTAATTCTATCAGCAGGCTGCTGAGCCAAGTCTGTTGAGCCAAGTCTACTGAAGGAAACGTTACACAGTCAAACTTACAAAAGTCAAAAAGCAAATGGCGGGATATTCATCTTATCTTTATAACTGCGGTTACATGATCGAACGGTTACAAACATTTATGGATAAGTAATGGGCCACGTGTCAAGATCCCATTTATTCCAACTTTAATCGTGGTTAATGCTACAGTACGTGGTCTGACAGTTTCTAACCACTACTCTGCTTATATATCTGAGACTCTATACACGTAAGTAACTTTCAATATTCAGATTGATTTTCTCTGCGTATACACTGTGTGAACACAGATTTGTAAGCTATCTTCTTCATCATTTTCTTAAAACAATGGCAAAGAAGGATGATGTTCATATTGGCACCAGTCAAAGCGTATGAGGTTATGTGACTGACTGTCACTCTACTGAGTTAGCCATTAATATTGGATGAAGAATCAGACGGTTTGCTGGGTTAGAAAGGTGTTATCAACAGAAGATTGGAACGAATCTCTTATGTCAATGTGTAAGAATTCTGGAGAAACATTGTCATACATGAAGGTAGAGAGGCCTTCACTACAACTGTTAATGGATGAGAGATTGAGATATCTTCAGACCTACTGAGAGAGGTATTTAAATTTGCACCTGGAAAAAATGCACCCACCAATCCAGAAGCAATGAATCTACCAAGAATGAGGTTTGTGGATTCAATAAAGACAGATGATACAATTGCTTCAAATCTGGGGATTAATGTGAAGTATATTGGTTATGAGTACAACCTGCTGAGCAAATTGATTGCCAAAATCATCTTGGGATTTGTTGGAAGCCTAGATACACTGTCTGGACCCAAAATAGACCTACTGATCATCATCTGCAGAAGTATGAAGTTTGATTGGGATGGATTCTTCATACACTACATGAAGAAGGTGTGTATTGAAGATAGAGATGGTACAAGGAAGTCCAAGGTCAAGCCCTTAGGTCTACTGATACAGACCTTGTTGAATCATCTTCAGATACCTGATGTTTTATCTGAAAAGATTAACAAATCCAGATTCAAGCTAGAAGTTGCTACTCCTATTCCTAGATTAGATGATGATGAAGATGTAGATGATGAGGCTACTGAAAGTGATGGTGATGGTGGAGATGATGATGCTGGTAGTGAGCAGGTTAAGAAAGCTGTTAAACCTGCTGCACCTAAGAAGGTTACTGAACAGAGAAAGGCTGCTGGCACAAGAAAAATTACAGAATTGCTAAAGCCTAGAAAGACAAGAAAGCAAACATCAGAGACTGCTGAGGGTTCAGTAGAAATTGAGGTTACTGACCCTGTAGTTGCAAAAAAGAAGACTATTGCTGAAATCTTGAAGGAGCAACAGATGAAATCCAGTAGAAAGAGGAAGTCTATGGAGATTGAAGCTGAAAAACTATCCAAAAGAATGAAAGAGTTACCAAGAAAAGAAAACATGGCAAGGGGAAGCAATTGAAAACTTTGGAGGCTCAAAGGAAACTAGAAGAAGAAGAAGAATGAGAGGCTATTGAGGCTGAGCCTTTAACAATTATCAAGCCTACTGTGGATGTAGAGGTTGTTATTGAGCAACCTGCTGGAGAATCACAGCAGACTGCTGAACCTGAGCCTGCTGTTGAAGTTGTTGAATCCTCCCTAGTAAAGGCTGCCGAGCCTACTGAAACTGCACAAGTTGTTGTTGAGCAACTTGCTGAAGAGCCACATCAGACTACTGAGTCTACACCTGCTGTGGAAGTTGAAACATTGGTACAAGACTCTGCTAATCCTGCAATAGTTCAGGGGGAAGAGCAATCTGTTGCTAACCCTGCTGATGAGCATATAAGTCAGGGGGAACCAAGTGTAGTATAGATGGAGGTAGTAGGACTAACATACAACCTGAGCAACCTACTGACCTAGAGGCATCTGTGGAAGAAACTCTAAATTTACTTTTTGAGACCTTTGGAGGTCAGCAAGGTCCTGAAACAGCTCCCAGAAAGCCAACCATGCCATTGAGAGGAAGGAGAAGAAGAAAAAGGAAGGATATGTTGATCCTAAACTCCTACTGGTTGCAAACTACTTTCAATGGAAATTTGGGTTCTATAAGAGACAAAAGCCAGGTGCAGAACCAATGACAGATTTTGAAAAATGGGCTTTTGAGAAGTTGGGAGTGGAAAATTTGCTAGATCTGGTTGATACCTCTTTATTGCAATCAAGACTGATGGATCTGTTTGATGAACAATAGAAGAAGGAGGGTATCAAGTTCAGAGACCCCAGAGATGAATCTGACAGTGATGATTTATCATTTGATTCTGGTGATGACTTCCCCTCTGGTCTAGGAGGAAGCAGTAGAACTGATTTATTGAATGAACAAAGTATGCAACAGTCCACTGATGCTGGTAGGTCTGCTGAGGGCCAACAGACTGAACAAATGGATGAGGATGTAGAAAATCTCACCATGGATGATCTGGAGGCACAAATCAATGAGGGAATACACATTGGTGCAAACAGGATGGTTGGTGAGATAGACACTTTATTTGTTGTAGAACCTGCTGAGCATACTGATGATCAGCAGACTGTAGATTTGGATGATGAGAGGGTTACTGACCATAGTGAGCCTGATGTCAGTTCTGAGGATTCAAATCAATATCAAGACTGGATTGACACTGAGGACACTCTAACCAAGGCTGCAAATTTTCTAAGAAGGATTTCTGATATTAGGGAATTTTAAAAAGAGAATATGGATTTATTCCCTGTACAGGTTGTTGTGGCACAAACAACACCTGAACTAAGATTGGAACAGGTGGTACAGGTTGCTGAGGTACAAACAGCACCTGGACAAAGGTTGGAACAGGAGGTACAGGTTGCTGAGGTATAAATAGCACCTGGACATAGGTTGGAACTATCTATGGGTTTGGAGGAAACCCCTGCTGTTGTTGTTGAACAGGCTGCTGTAGTGGAGCCTACTGGAGACAAGACCACTGTAGGGAAAGATGGTCAGCAGACTGCTGTTATTGATGAGGATGAGCAGCTGGTAGACTATGACTACAGTGATGAGGAGTTTCAAGTGCCTGAGGAAAAACCTATTAATGATGAACATCAACAGGCATTTGTACCAGTTTTTGAAGAACCCGCTCTTGATCCTATTCTGGAGGAATTCCAAGGACCTAACCCTACTAGAAGGGCTATGATCTTTGCCCTGGTTGTCAGCAGACAGAGGCAACAATACAATGTAGAAGAGCCTGCTGATGGAGCTGATGGAGGAATGGCTGGAGGGGTACCAGCACATGTTTTGGATGAGTTGAGGACTGTCAGAAATGACATTGCAAATTTAAGAACTCAACTTGACAGGCAAGAGCAGAGATTTGAAGATTTAATGAATTTAGTGGAGAATAGAGAAAGAACCACTGAAACTGTTGCTTCCAATATAACCTCCACTCAGTATGCTCTTGCTGACCTTGCTCTGGATGTAAAGGGGATCAAGCAAGGAAATACACTGAAGGACAAGTTTCTGAAAGAACAATTTGCATACATTCATCAGAAACTTTATAAGCTTGCTGAGACACCTAAGCCTGCAGTGGTTGAATATGCTGGAACACTGCAACCTGCTGTACTAGATCCTAAAATAACTGAGAGGATAACACTACAGGAGCAAACATTGCAAGAAAGGATAACAGCTGTTGACACTAGGACTGAAATTATAGAGGGTCAACTGAACAACCTAGTGCTCACACAGGAGAGTGTACATGGCATGCTGTCCCGTTTTGTTGATGATGTCAATAAGGGGGAAGAGAGCCAAACATCAGTAGCAAAAGAGGCTGTTAGAATCTTTGCTAAGAAAAGATGGGAAGATGACACTAATGCTTTTAGGGAGCCTGCACCTGGCAGACTTCCACTTACTGATGATCTTCTCAGAGAATACAAGAAGGTCTATAACAGTAAAAGAAGACCTTATCATGATAAAGGTTTTCATGAGGGACTCAATTCCTTTCTTGGACTCAAGTTTTGGGAAGCAAGGGTTAAAGCCATGAGGGCTGCACACAGAGGTGGTAGAGGTGGAAGGAGTTTACCTACCACTAATGCAAAGGAGTTACTTAATGAATTCAATGAAGTATACATGCGTTTAGGCTTCAGAGTACATCAGATCAACCTTACTCTACCTGAAGCATGGCATTGGTAGAAACAAGTGAATCCTCATATTGATTTCTCTCTGATTGAAAATGAATGGAAGAGAGAAATGATCAGAGAAATAAGAGCCTATCAAGAGCAAGCAGAAAATGCAAGGGAAGAAAGAGAAAGAAGACAGTAGATCAGCATACTTTATCTGTTTTATCATTTGTTGTATTTAGACTGTAATACTTTTGAACAACTGATTATAATGAGATATTACCACATTTGTTCTGTTTTTGTTTTTAATCTTTTTGCTTTGTTGTAAGGAGGGTATTGGCATCATCACCAAAAAGGGGGTAATTGTTGGACTTATTTTTAAGTATTAGTGATGAGTGCCAGACTAGCTGTTATAGAGCAAAGGCAAAAAGATGTCTAGATCAAATGTATAGGTTTATTAGAGTTTGATCTTTGATAGGTTTGGTCAAACAAGCACTGTAAAAGGTCAGCTGACTTACATCAGAAGACTAGTCTAGATCAGTAGGGTAGCTGAGTCGATGACTAATCAGAACCTCTTTCAAGACCGAAAAATGAGGGCTCAAACTCAGTTATTGAAGGCTAAGGGATCAAACTTAGTAATTATAGTCAAGGATATGGAATCAGAATTTAGGGAAGTCTGTGATGACCTAAACTGATTACATATACCTTGTGTACAAGGTCTAAGTTCCACAAGTTAAGTGGTGATTGGAACTTAGTTATATGCAAAAAGGTGTAATCTAACTTCATAAACAAATGACAGTAAGCTGAAGTATTTTTAAACACAGCATAATAAGGATAAGCTTATTGATGTGTATATCAGCAGACTTATGTTCTCGTGAACTCTTTGGACACATATTTCGATTTAATCAAAGGCTACATTGGAAGATTACAAAGAAAGGGACAGCTAACAACCTCTGATTTTATCAAACAAATCAATGGTTAAGATTAAAGGGACGTTGGAAAGATTCAGACATTTATCCAATGGATACAAGTCAAAGGGTGTGGATGATCAGAATCTCATCAAAAATCATTCGACAAAGTCGATCCTATGAACAATGATGATGTAAAGCAAGTCAAGATGGAGACAAATCTGAAACGGCTATGTTTGAATTTCAAACATAAGTCACCAGGACTCCTACCTATAAATAGAGGACTCCTAATTCAGATACAAGTGATGAACATTAAGAGAAAAATACAGATAATCCTGAGCTTCGATTTCTGATCAAGAAAAACAGCCTACTGACCCTACTGAGCATAAAGCTATTGATCCACAAAACTTCTTCAAGTGTAATCTGCATTCAAGCTACATCAAGTTTACACACTTGCAGATCTCAAGCTGCTGATCATTTCATCCTGATCAAGCTGCTGAAAGCTGAATAACTTACTTGATTCAAACTTTCTTTTACAAGAAATCTACTGAAGACAGTGAAGCATCTTTGGGTGTGAGAGACTGTTGTTTGTGGTGGAGCTGGTGAAGAGGCAATCCTACCCTTCAAGGACCAGTGGAAGACTTTGGAGCAGCAATCCTACCTATTCCAAGTGTTCAGTTTGTGAAGCCATAGTTATTGGTGAAGGACAAGCAACTTAGGATTTTTGTAACAGCTACATCAAGCATCTCTAATGAATTACCTCCAACATCACAGGAGAAGAGTGGACTGACAGGATTACACCACCTGGAACCACTATAAAATCTGCCTACTTACTTTCTGCATTTATATTTTGTATTTAGTTTATCTAGCACATCAACCTACTGAATCTAGCAACTGAATCACACACATACATTACTGAGTATCTAATACTTTGTATCATATTTAACAACAAATAATAAGGCTTAATTTTTGATATATTTCCGCTGCACAAATTCAATAAACTCAACAAATAATGAGACTATCGAGTATCGCCAGACCATCAAGTATCGCCAGTCACTTGAAGTTCTTGAGTTTGTTAACTACAAAAGTTTTAAGTGTTAAGTTTATTCACCCCCCCCCTCTAAACTTAACCAAAGCCTTTTCAAGGGACCAACAGTCCGCAAGACAGAACAACCGAGCTCTGCATGCCAGGCTCTAAGTTCACAAAGGATGAATAATTAAGTTCGCATGACGGACCAAACCGAGCTCTGCAGGTCAGGCTCTAAGTTCACAAAGGATGAACTAATTAAGTCTGCAGGACAGACCAACCGAGCTCTACAGGTCAGACTCTAAGTTCACAAATGATGAGCTAATTAAGTCCGCAGGACGGACCAACTGAGCTCTACAGGTCAGGCTCTATAAAGTTTACAATGGATAAAATGTTTAAATCCGCAGGATGGACATCGGAGCATCAAAGAAAAAAAAAAGGTAAGGAAAATGCTTTAAATTGAGTATGCCATCCAAAAACTATTAAGTTATTGCATGGCATACTGGAGGGCTGGAAGAGCAGATCAGATGAGCAGACAGCCGAAAAATTCGCAAGGAAAATAACTGGAAAAAGAAAGGTAAGTTGCAAACAATTTCCTATACTATAATTTTTGTAGTTATACAATTTTTGATATGACCAAAAAACTAAGTCTGCAGATCAGTCTTCAAAAATAAAGTCTGCCTAAGCAGACCCCAAATAATCAATTCTGCAGATCAGACTTCGAAAATAAAGCCTGCCTAAGCAGACCCCAAATAATCAAGTCTACAGGTCAAACTCCAAAAAATTGAGTTTGCCTGAGCAGTCCCCCAAAAATTAAGTCTGCCTGAGCAGACTCCAAAAAATTAAGCCTGCAAGACAGACAAGCCGAGCTCCGCAAAATGGACTCCGCTCAAATCATTAAAACTGACATCCGAGCTTTGCCGGTCGGACTCAGCAAACATATGCCAGCACAACTCATTAAGTCAGCAGGACTGACAAACTGAGATTCGTAGGTCGGACTCAGCACAATTCATTATGTCAGCAGGACTGACAAACTGAGCTTTGCAGGTCGGACTCGGTAAAAATTCATTAAGTCAACAGGACTGACAAATTGAGCTTCACAGGTCGGACTCAGAAAGTTTGCATACCACAAACTTCCCAAGTCTGCAGGTCAGGCCAAAATTTTAATTGAGTACTGCAGGTCAGACTTAGAAAGTTTGCAAACCACAAAATTCCTGAGTCTGCAGGTCAGGCCAAAATTTTAACTGAGTATTGCAGGTCAGACTCAGAAAGTTTGCATGCCACAAACTTCCCGAGTCTGCAGGTCAGACCAAAATTTTAATTGAGTACTGCATGTCAGACTCATAAAGTTTGCATATCACAAACTTCACGAGTCTGCAGGTCAGACCAAAATTTTAACTAAGTACTGCAGGTCAGACTCAGAAATTTTGCATACTACAAACTTCCCGAGTCTACAAGTGAGGCCAAAATTTTAACTGAGTACTGCAGGTCAGACTCAGAAAGTTTTCATACCACAAACTTCCCAAGTCTGCAGGACAGGCTAAATATCTATCATAAAAAAGTATACAACACAACAATAAATGACCAAGTATGCCATCCACTACAACAAGTAATGCATGCCATACTGGGGGGAATGCAAAGGGTACCAGGTAAGTACTCGAACTCATACTAAAAATTCAGCATTAGCATAAATAAATAGCATAAGTTTGCAAAGGACAAACTTCTCAAGTCTGCAGGTCAGGCTAAATTTATGTAGAGTTATGAGCCCTAGTTGCACGTAAGTTTGATTAATTTACCAAAATACCTTTAATTTGTATTTTTATATTATACCCCTGTCACTAACCGCCATGAAGTCAACACTTACATCTTATGGCAAATCTTGTGTTTAAATGTTTTTGCAGGACCAAATTAATTATTAATTAAATTTATAAAATTAATTATATTAATTTTATGATTTAATTATCCTTAATAAAATTTATTTCAGGACCGGACCAGACATTCTCTCTTGGCCTAAATCCCTTTCCTTCAGTCCGGACCAGCTCACCCTCCTACCCACTAACTCGGCCCTGATCTGAACTCCTCCCGTTATATGAACCAAAAACAAAAAAAAAACACTATCTGTTGGAAATAAAATTTATGTTTTGATGATGATTCATCACTTATTTATTAATTAGTCTTTAACCCCATTGATGAAGTGTCATAACTAGCTGTTGTAGTGCAAGCAAAAAGAAGTCTAGATATCAATGTATAGGTTTCATTAGAGTCTGATATTTGTATAAGTTAAATCAGACAAGCACTGTAATAGTTCTAGATTGGAACTGAGAAATGAAGAAACCGAGACTTACTCTAACGAGATTCTACAAGAAACTCGACTCGAGATCACACCTACGTAAAAGCGAAGAAGGTAAGTTCACGAGAGTTCTGAGACTCGGTTGGCTTATCTAGAAGATTGAAGAACCGAGGTCACGCACTCGATTCTTGAAGAACGAAAGAACGAGGGTTCAAACTCGCTTATGAAGATTACAAGTCGAGATCAGAAGTTGGACTTCGAGCAAGATTGTGGTGACTGAATCGACTTTATGGATCTTGTATGAAGACCTAAGAATCATAAGGACAATGAATTCTTAGTTGATAATGAGTCATGGTGTACTCGATTAAGTCAATGATGATCGATGATGAAAAGCCGAGTCACGATACTTGAAGAAGAGTAAAATTTCGATTAATGCTCCAAGTCGCTTAGAAAAGCGACAAGTGAAAACTCGAATAAAACCGATAAGAAAACTCGGTTTTATAAGTCGATCATCCAACAACCGAAAGTACAAAGGAACGTTGAAAAGGAAACAATTTCATTGGATGAGTTATCGACACGCAGTGAACGGTCGAAAAAAATTATAACCGTTACAAGCGGGACAAATGTTGAATGAACCCCTATAAATAGACTACCTCTACAACATTGGATGTAGGGAGAGAGGTGTGTGTGTGCAGCATAAGATAAAAAGCAAGCAAATTGAAAAGAATCTATCTAGTCAAGAAGATCAAGTTAAAAGGAAAAGCCAAATTCAAAAGAATACCTGCTAAGCACTTAATTGCAAGATCAAGAAATTTCTTCAAAATACTCAAGCTTATTCAAGCAGATTCAAGATCCAACATTTGAAGAAATACAGAGCCGTGCTTAAATTATACATCCAGAAGAAAAGCTCAAATCACAATTGAATCATAGTTATTGATTCAAAGTATCAACCTTGATTTCATCAAAGGCATAGACTGTGAAACACCAAGAAGGTGTGAAGGACAGTTGAGTGCAGTCAGGAAGACTGTGTTTGTGATGAGCTGGTGAAGAGGCAATCCTACCCTCCAAGGACCAGTGGTTCAAACAATTGAAGAATAGCAATCCTACATGTTCTACAAGTGTTTAGATAGTGAAGCTAGGGATTAGTCAAGGACTATCGCTTTGGAACTTTTGTAATTGGGCCATCTCAAAGAAGTTCTAGTGGAATTTTCCTCCGCATCACAGGGGAAGAGAGGACCGACGAGATTACACCACCTGGAACCTCTATAATTCTTGTCTATTTACTTTATGCATTCATTTATTTCTTAATAGATACACTTACTTGGTTTTCATACTTAAGGCTATTACTTTATCATTGCCAGATTAACAAGACTCGAATATAAGTCGGTTTTGACTTACAATCGCTTAAGCTAATCGAACTCCGCACAGTTAAGGGACAGAACATAAGCTGAACTGGAAGTCGCTTTGAGTTTCGAGAAACTCAGTTCCTGGGGCTTTTACAACTTAAGATAAGTTTTTGGTGACAAGTTTATTCACCCCCCCCCCCTCTAAACTTGTGTTAGCCTTTCCAAGGACCAACAATTGGTATCGGAGCAATTCTTCTTTTGGAGGAGATCCAAGATACATTTCAAACTAATTGTTGAAAACCCTTTTTCAGATCTATCTTAAAAAGTATTTTTAATGGACACATCCAAAATCAGAAATTGGCTAAACAATCCCCTGACTGACTATTTGCAAAATGTTGTCTATGACTTTCAGGATCAAGTACTTGAAAGATTCAGCACTACAAGCTCACACACGAATCCGGAACCTCACTTCAGTTATGATGAAGACATTGATTTAAATAGAGACAAAGATGAATCAAGAGGATTCCCATCCTTAAGTGATCTTTCAGAGGAAGCAGAAAGAGAATTACTACGGGTAGCTGATTCTATAGAAGAAATGGTAACCAAAGATCCATCCAGCGCAAAAGTCGCAGATAATGATCTACCTACAAGCCATGGAGGAGAAAGTGATGAAGAAATCATACTGCTAGGAGCTACACTTGCAAATGCTATTGATAAAGGAAAACAGGCTTTAATCAGTGATGATTCCTCAACAGAAGACTTATCTATCAAACATCGGGAGGTTAGTACATCTACATCCAAATCTCACACTGTCCCAAACAATCAAAGGAATGACGGTTTCAATAAATCCTTGGACATACTCATAAAGGAGTTAGAGACAATTCAAGAAAATTATGAGAATGTCAAAAAGGAGAAAAAGTTATTGAAAACTAAGATTTCGAGATTGAATGCTGAAATCAATCTAATCATGACTAATAATGGAACCAAGGCAATTGGACCAACTGATGAACCAACAAAAGTTATGAACAACAATAAGTCATCAGTTGATCCGATTCCCAAAGTTCAATTCAAACCAGGGAAACCATTTGGAGATAGATCTGGTTTAGGGTTTGATAATCAGTACAATTCTAAGTTTAGACCAGGATCGGCTTGCAATAAAATTTGTGGATCGCTCAATACCAAAAACTCGAAAATCGACAAAATTATTAGAATCGATAGATACTCAAGACACCCAATCACACAAGTCGATAAAAGCGATCGATTGGCAAAATTAATCAAGTCAACAGATTTTACAGAAAAACTCAGAAGGTTGTAAACAGAAAAACTGATTCAAAATCAGTAAGAAAAATCTTCAAGTCATATCCACTCAAGAATGAAGATCATAATAGACTTAGAGGGAAAGGAAGATTATTTCCCACTGATGAAGATTGGAATAGACCATCACCTCAGTTTCACAAACAGAACAAACTTAAAACTGTTATGACAAAACAAGAAAAGTTTGTGAAAACTTCACTTCACCTACCAACATGTCAAGAGAGGTATAAAATTAAAAATAAAATTGCGCCGTCAAGAACTAATCGTTAGGACCCAAAAGATATGGGTACCAAAGAATTCTCACTGCTTTTGCAGAGAAAACACCACCAAACCGAGAATCGGGAATATAATTCACAAAACAGAGTTGTTTTCTGGCAACCGAGTTTTTGAATTCAAAGATAAGGACAAAACTAAGCATATACAAATGTTGATACGCCGCACCTTCTTTACTCACTTTTATCCAAATACGGTTATCAAGAAAAGACGTAGTCCTTTTTCAATCCAAACCGCTCATAATTTCCACTCACCCACCTTTTCGCAATCTCAAAATATTTATGACAAGACGTTTTAAGTCCCACTCAATTCTTAACTACCCCCACTCCTAATTATAAATACCCAGAATTTTCTTTTACAAAATCTTTACGCATAATTTATGAATCTACTCTCTGAATTTCAAAATTTCAAATTTTCAATCAAATCCAGAAAAATGACCTTCACTCGTGTTGAACCCGGAATGATCGTTTCTCTTGATCAATATACTGCAAAGTATGTTGACCAAACTCTAGTCAATTCAATCATAACAAAAATCCGGAAAATCAAAGGATTGGAAGCTGTCTTCAACATCAATCTAAAAAGTGTTCGCTTAGAAAGCATTGGAGACTTCTATCAATTTGGGAGAACAATTGTAGAAGGAAAAGACACACAAACCTTTGTCACCACTGTCAGTAATAAAGAAATCAAAGTGACTGAAGATTTAATTGCAGAAATCTTTGGATTTGACAAATCCGAAGGAACAGCAGCAATTAAGCTATCTAAAGAACAGAAGGAGAAGTTATGGAGAGATATAGCAATTGAAGCAGGATCTGTTGTCTCATAGACTGGAAGCACAAGTCTGCTCAAGCCAGAGTTTAATTTTCTTTCAAAAATGCTGGCTAATTGTGTAATTGGAAACGCTGGAAACTTCAGCAATCTTTGAGGAGCAAAACTAGATTTACTTTATATAATTTGGTTTGGAGAAGATTTCAATTGGGTAAGGTATCTATTTGATCAATTGACAGCACAATCAATTGATGTACCCAAAAAGAAAACCGATGAGAAGAAAGGATGATTCTACCACAAGAAAACTCTTCCGTTAGTAGTCCAAAGGATACTTGATCATTTTGGAGTTGCAAAGAGAAAAGAAACACCAGTTGCTGATGGGAAAATTGTTGTCAAAGAAGAGAAAGCTAGAAAAAGGAAAGCTGAGAAAACTTCGACTGAACCCAAGAAGAAGAAAAGCAGGAAATCGAATAAACACCGCAGAATCTGAGAAGAAGTACTAACACATTGAAGATTTAAAGAAAAGAAGAAAACAGTTGGAAGAAACTGAAAAATGTTTAATTGATCCAGTTATTGAGGAACCTATAGAAATGTTATCAATTCAAGAAGCTGAAGCTGATGTTGCACCTAAAGGACAAACTGAAGCTGATCTCACCGAATCTATCCCAGTTCCGGTAACTAAGATTTTACAAACTCAAGAAGCAGTCATGCATCCACAGGAAATGGAAATAACAAAAGAAACTGAAGTTGTCAACAAGGAACAAACTGCTGAAACTAACTTACGAAAAAAGCTATAACTCGAGAGAAATGACCAGAGAATCGAGCTCGATGATGAAAGAATCGATAAAGTTGATGAGAGATCGATTGATGAAACAACATTGAACATCTTGATGTTGCTTTCAAAATCCAAATCTACTCCTCAAGAATCATCCCCGGATCTCGAACGTGTTGAAACCGATAAAGAACTTTCACTCCTCAACCCGAGGAAAAGGAAACCGAAGCGTGTTTCAATCATCCAAGATCATTCGATTAGATGAGCAAGTTCATGATGTTGAACCCACTACAAAGGAAGTTCCAGTTGTTGAATTGGAACCTGAGCAAAGTGAAAAACAAATTGTTGAAAAAGATGCAAGTGAGAAAGTTTTGCAAACTGAGCCGATAATCTCAGTTTCTAATATTGAAAAAGAAGCGTCGGTTGTACCGATCACTGCTGAGGGAGAAACCAGCAGAACCAGTCTTATGCAAACTGACGATCCAATGCAAATTGAAATTCATACTCAAGAAGAAGATCATGAGATCACAAGAGAATTAGAGGACACCCTCACACCATTTAAATCTCCATCGATTATCTACGAACTTATGAAAGCCGATTATGATCGATTGCAAAGTTACAGAACTTGGAAGTTCAGTTCTATAGATAATCAAAGGAGTCAGCATGCAGAAATGGAAATCATTGAAAAATGGGTATTCGATCTTTTCAACATTACAAGTCTAATGGAAATAATCAATACCGAAGAACTCATAAATCAAGGATTTGCGCTGATCAGAAATAGTCATTGGAGGAAAACCATGACCAGTGGAAGTTCGAAGAAGAATGTTGATGATGATTTTGAGGAAGATCCTGACATACAAAAAGGGATTCTTGCCTCCTTACAAGAAAAGGAAACTGCAACAGGACTAAGTACTGATGAAGACTCTAATAGTTCTGATGAAAGCAGTGGAAGTTCAAGTTCTGAAAGTTTATCTGAAACTCCGTAGGACAAAGAAGCAGAAAAAGGCTATCAATCTCCCACTGATTTATCTACGCTTGAAATAGCAAGAACGTTGGCTGATATACCTGGAGAAGAATCAGACAATGAACCTGAAATACATCTGTCTCCCACAAAAGTTATTGACTCATCAAGATCAGAAATAGGCGAGAAGCAGTCTAAAGAGAAAATACAATCGCTTGAATTTGGAGAAACACTCTCACCTCTACAAAGAAGCTAAACCATCCGAGGTCAATCAAGCAAAGCAAAGGAACAACGAGGAAATTCACAAGATGTTCCTACACAAATGATCTCATTAAATATTATCACAATGAGATAATCGTAATTCCAAAAGATGACAAAAGCTTGTTTGGAAAAGTCTTAAAATCTTTAGAAGCTAGTCAAGACGAACGATCCAAGCTTGAAAAGAAATTGGACACCGTGAATGACAATCGTGTCAAAACCACTCTGCTTGAGATTCGAAAAAACAAATTGGAGAGCATATCACAAGGAAAAATGAAACTCAAGATGATGGGAGGGCATTCTCAATAATCTAGTCGATCGGATGTTTTTAGTGGAACAGGGCATAAAAGATTCGATTGTGGCTCAAACCATATTGGCATCAACCCAACAAACCTTGAATGCTTACATCAAAAGCTTGATTACTAAAGATGATGTCAATAAGGGGAAAGTTTGGATATCCTAAAAGTCCATGCAATTTGAAATGCCACAGACCTCACACGAATATCAATGATAAGTTGAGTGAATCAAGAAAGCAAGAGGAGAGTTCACGATGAGGAAATGGAACGATTGTTAAGTACTCGTAACCAACGGACAAAACAGTTGGTTTGGATTCCCGCCTCTACAATCTGCTCAAAGACCTACCGAAAGAGAAGGAGTATCAAAAGAAGAAGCTCTTGAAACCTTTCTACACATGCGAAGATACTTGTGTATCATTGGAAGAAGTCAAGAAATGGGAAGTCGATGGCACCCTAGATAAAGTTTCAGAGAAAGTTGAGAAGGATGAACTGAATTTATTCAATCTTTCATGAGAATGACCACCAATGAAAGACTAAGGACATCGGTCTTTTATTTCGCAGATTCTATTCAAAAGCAAGTTTTTCAAGAAAAACAGTCTATCACAATCATGAAACATCTGGGAAAGTATTCATGGAATTGAATATTCAGCCACAAATGATGAAATGAGAATCGTTGCAGATAACTATGACAAACAGCCAGTCAAGTAAAAGGAGATTGAACTCAGTTATTTTTTTTTAACTTATGATGTATTTTATTACTTATTCAGCATTGTAACTCAGTTGATGTATGAATTCTCAGTTTCTCAGTTCACTGTGTTATTTACTGCCTTTTGTTTTATCTTTTTGCATTGCTTTTAGGGAGGGTATTGACATCATCAAAAAAGGGGAAATTGTTGGAAATAAAATTTATGTTTTGATGATGATTCATCACTTATTTATTAATTAGTCTTTAACCCCATTGATGAAGTGTCATAACTATCTGTTGTAGTGCAAGCAAAAAGAAGTCTATATATCAATGTATAGGTTTCATTAGAGTCTGATATTTGTATAAGTTAAATCGGACAAGCAATCGTAATAGTTCTAGATTGGGCCGAGAAATGAAGAAACGAGACTTACTCTAACCGAGATTCTACAAGAAATCCGACTCAGAGCACACCTACGTAAAAGCAAGAAGGTAAGTTCGGCCGAGAGTTCTGACTCGGTTGGCTTATCTAGAAGATTGAAGAACCGAGGGTCACAGACTCGATTCTTGAAGAACGAAGAACCGAGGGTTCAAACTCGCTTATTATGAAGATTACAAGTCGAGATCAGAAAGTTGGACTTCGAGCAAGATTGTGGTGACTGAATCGACTTTATGGATCTTGTATGAAGACCTAAGAATCATAAGGACAATGAATTCTTAGTTGATAATGAGTCATGGTGTACTCTGATTAAGTCAATGATGATCAGATGAAAACTGGAGTACTGATACTTGAAGAAGAGTAAAATTTCAGTTAATGCTCCAAGTCAGTTAGAAAACTGACAAGTGAAAACTCAGAATAAAACTGATAAGGAAACTCGGTTTATAAGTCGATCATCCAACAACTGAAAGTACAGTGGAGCGTTGAAAAGGAAACAATTTCATTGGATGAGTTATCGACACAAAGCAGAACGGTCGAAAAAATTATAACCGTTACAAGCAGGACAAATGTTGAATGAACCCCTATAAATAGACTACCTCTACAACATTGGATGTAGGGGAGAGAGGTGTGTGTGCAGGCATAAGATAAAAAGCAAGCAAATTGAAAAGAATCTATCTAGTCAAGAAGATCAAGTTAAAAGGGGAAAAGCCAAATTCAAAAGAATACCTGCTAAGCACTTAATTGCAAGATCAAGAAATTTCTTCAAAATACTCAAGCTTATTCAAGCAGATTCAAGATCCAACATTTGAAGAAATACAGAGCCGTGCTTAAATTATACATCCAGAAGAAAAGCTCAAATCACAATTGAATCATAGTTATTGATTCAAAGTCTCAACCTTGATTTCATCAAAGGCATAGACTGTGAAACACCAAGAAGGTGTGAAGGGCAGTTGAGTGCGATCGGAAAGACTGTGTTTGTGATGAGTGGTGAAGAAGAGCAATCCTACCCTCCAAGGACCAGTGGTTCAAACAATTGAAGAACAGCAATCCTACATGTTCTACAAGTGTTTAGATAGTGAAGCTAGGGATTAGTCAAGGACTATCAGTTTGGAACTTTTTGTAATTGGGCCATCTCAAAGAAGTTCTAGTGGAATTTTCCTCCGCATCACAGGGGAAGAGAGGACTGACATGATTACACCACCTGGAACCTCTATAATTCTTGTCTATTTACTTTATGCATTCATTTATTTCAATAGATACACTTACTTGGTTTTCATACTTAAGGCTATTACTTTATCCGCTTCCAGTTAACAAGACTGAATATAAGTCAGTTTTGACTTACAATCAGTTAAGCTAACTGAACTCCGCACAAGTTAAGGGACAGAACATAATCGAATGAAGTCAGTTTGAGTTTCAGAGAAACTCAGTTCCTGGGGCTTTTACAACTTAAGATAAGTTTTTGGTGACAAGTTTATTCACCCCCCCCTCTAAACTTGTGTTAGCCTTTCCAAGTGACCAACACTATCTAACCCCAACCCTAATTGTCTTTCGGCCGTTTCTCTTTGTCATTACAAGAAATCCCCAAATATCTCCTCTTCAATGCGTCTTTGATTTCCTGGTAGCTGTTTCATCGTCTCTTCCCCTCTCCTTCCTAATCCGATTAACCCTCGAGCTCTTTGATCCTTGAAGTACCTCAGACGCAGTCTGTGAGAGCTCCACTAGCAAACCGAAGCATTAAAGGGTTCATCTTTATGACTGAAATCCCCATTGCAACGCAGTTTCTATGGCTGTGAAGGCTCTATCAAATTGAAGCAACCACGTGACTAATCCAATTTATGAAGGCTTCAAAGGATTAAAGATTCAACATTTATTGCGAATCACCAGCAATGCAGAGTTTTAAGTTGTGATGGGCCTCCACGATTCTTCACGATTTGTAAATCAAATGTTGCATCTTTTCTTTGTATATGTTAATATCTTCTATTATTACTCTGATTTGAACCGGATTTTTCCCCGATTTTGTGCTTTTTGTGTCTGTTGAAGGTCTAAGTATGAAAGGTCTGACCTTTCATCTGATTTGGTGACTGTTACAAGCCATTTAAGTCCAGATCTCTGGATTTGCAGTCAACCCTAAAACAAGGTGATATCTTTTCAAGTTAATATCGCATCTTTTATTTTTAATTTTGATATGAACTACGATATTGCCTTGACCTTCTCCTTTTGTGTCTGATTTTGTACAGATACGGTCTAGAAACACGTTTCACACATGATGGCTGGTCTTGTAGCGGTTAAAGGTTGAACCTGGAGCCAAAAACAGTCTGGATTCTTGAAGGATTGAGTGTTGCCATTCAAATAACTGGTGGTTCTCTCCTTCAGTGGTCAAACAAGCCCCGGTTTGGTGAATCCCAACCCAAACTGCAAAGGTAAATTGGCTTGAACCCTTCTGTGGGCTAGTAAGAATGACCTAGGGTGTATTGACCCGACGATGGTCTGGTTTGAGTCCAAATGCTGAGGACCTCTGTTCAGCGATGCCCAAAATAAGTCACACTAAACCTAGTTTTATTTTAAAACCGAGTCCTAGTTAGTGTAAGTCTGTCAATGTTTCTTTTCAATCAAATTTTTTTTTCAAATTGGTTACCCCTCTTTCTGAACCCTATATATAGTCCCCATCTCTCCTCAGTTTTAAATCATCAGTTTTACAAAAAGAGCAATCCCACATTTTTGCACTTCAAAACTTTCTTCAAGTCTTTTGAGTAGTAGAAGTTTGGGGTCTTAATTCACACACTTTCCTGAAGTGTGGTGAATTGGCTGGATTCTGAAGAAGAGTGTGTATAGCTCAAGGACTGGCAGAGCTATACACAGGATCTTGAGAACAGCCCTATTCTAGTTGTCTATTCTGTGTTCTTCATTCGCGAAGGTACTCATTTCAGAAACTTTTTACTGCTTTTTGTAACTGTGTGTAAATTGTTGAAATTGGATTGATTAATAGACCTCTGCTCTAAAATTAGTTGTACAGAAAGGATCATACCTGTAAGTGCCTAAGTGAGGATTTGGCATACAGGTTGACTTTTTGTTGACCTCTGATTTTGTGTTAACCAGAGATATTGATCAAGCCTATTATCTAAGTGTCCACCCCCATTGCTTGTTTGAACATTCTGAGATTGGTATTGCTGAGGAGCATAAAAGACCTGACCTGCTGTTGAGCAATTTGGTTGATTGCCAAAGTTGCTGCCTTGTGGAAATAGGCACAGCAAATCAGACTTTCTAATAACCTGCAATCTTCTATTTCAGAAGTGCTCATCCCACTTGTGTTGTATCTTCTATTTTAATTCAGTATATTGTCTGCATAGAATCAAGAATCAGGATCTGCCCCTAGTGTGACTTGTTGATAACCTTCACATAGCCTCGTTGATAAGGCAAAGCAGACTGATTCACTGATCCCTTGCAAACCTATTGAAGTGAAACTGCCCGGAGGAAGGCTTCAAATCGAATAAATCTTAGGATCGTGGATTGAAAGTATTTGGGATGAATCCTCAACACAACCACAACCTGTGTGGAAGCATCTTGGAATACTAAGCATCTTGACACAATCACAACCCGTGTGAGAGCACCTTGGAATCACCTTGACACTTAGAAAACACGTTTCTAAGCACCTTGGTATATGGATAGCCACAAGGGTTTCTTAGGCCCTTGATAATCCGGATTTAGAAACCTCTTTCCAGAGAATTTCAACACACACTTTTCCAAAATTTTATATTACAACAATCTTATTTTCAAAGTACAAATACAATGACTATTTATAGGAAAATAAGTAAATGAATTGTAGCATACATAAGATGAAAATTCTTCTCAAAAACTCCAAGAAGGTGGCACCAATATTGTGGTGGGATGAGTTCAATGTAACTTCATTTAATGCTTCCAAAAATGCAATGTATCTTGAATTGTCCAAAGCCAATGTATCTAGTTTCTTCCAAACTTGCTTCTTATCCAAAAATGGCGCCAATATTATCTTCAAATTCAGCCAAGTTTTTGTCATTTATTTAACTAATATTGCATAATAAAATAAATAAATATTAATGATGTGAATCCGTTTTGAAAATGGATCCGGATTCTTCCAAATGAAAAGCTAGTGGATCCGGATTCACATCACCTGTACTGGTACAAAATATTGGTGTTTGCTTTTCTACATCCCCTTCAAAGCTATTAGGAAATTTAGTAGCTGTCCTTGTGACAAATCCACTAAAATTCTGCCCCCTTGTTGTGTCTACATGCTGCTTTGTTTTGTTAGATCCCTGCCATAACCTGCTGAAATTTGTGCTGCCTGAAAGGTTGTTTGAAGCCTGCACTTGTTTTTTTTAACACCTTGTAATAGGATTTTAATCTGAGTTTTTATTTCTTTTTTGCCACAGTTTGGACCTGCTGATCATTTGTGATCGATTATAATCTCGCCTTGATAGTCGATCGAGTTGTAACTCGGATCGATCTTCGGTCGATCTTTGGCCGATTAGTCGGTCCTAGTCTGGTCCCTACTTGTTGTGCTCACTGAAATTGGTGTAATCTTGCTGCATTTTAAGTGCTGATAAACTTTAAAGTTGAGTGTGTTTATCATCACTAAAATACATCTGATATTTTCAGTCTGAGCAGTGCCCCTGACTAATCTGAGGATCAATTTTTAATCAGTTCTATATTCATCTTAATCATGTTTGATCAGTCCCAAAACTGTATTGTATTTTCTTATCCTCAGTTTTTGATTCAGTTGTAAATATTAAAAAGACTTGTTGTTTACCAATTGACTCAGTTTCTACGGTGCAACCTGCATCTGTGTGTATTTAATTTGTGCATACTCTATCACACTTATAATCTTGATCACTTAGGTATAAATTATACAATCGAATAACTTGATTAAATAGCTTCCGGTTTAATCAATTAGTAATTGCATTAACTTGTGAATTTTTAGTTCCAACTTGCTTATATTCTATTAAATCGAAAAAGTGGTATAAACTCCATACACTCTATTCAACCCCCCCTTCTAGAGTGTATTCTACGCATTATCGATCCAATAATTTCGAACCGAGTACTGCAGATCAGACTCAGAGTTCACAAATGATGAGCTAATTAAGTTTGCAAAAGACAAACTTCCCAAGTTTGCAGGTCGGGCAATCATCAAACGACAAAAGTTAAACAAATAAGGTTATAGTGGTAAATTAATATGGTGGTATTTATTTATTATGAATAAATAAAATACAAGATATTAATTATATACAAATTATATTAATTAAATAATATTCCGGAAGTCAATTTATTGACTATAGGGGCACCACATTGATGTGTATAAGATACACTTGGATTGTGCACTTTAATTAATACGATTACCATAATATTAATATAAGATATTAATTGATTTTGGAAAAATAGATTTACGGTAATAAGATAATTATATTCAATATAAGATATGGCAAAATTATTTATAATTAAAGAGATAAATCAATCTAGAAGATTTTTCTTATTTTATTGGAAAAATGTTTTCTTCTCCTCCACACATATGGGGCACCACTTTTGACTATAAATAAGAGGTGAGTGTCAAGCTTTTTTGTACATCACAATTGCAAGAGCTCATAGTTCTTGTGTAAAATAGAGAGCATCCTATAGGGAGTTTGTGAGAGAGGAAAAAGGCTGGTATAGCAACCGGAGTTTTCCAATAGCAATCCAAGGAGGATTACGGAGAGGAGTTCGTGTGGATTAGCGATAGAGGCCGGACACTTGGATGACTCGCGCACTAAACTGACCTCAACTGAACTGAGCCAATCCCAACTACCTTGCAGACCTTGTTGTTTGCCATAGATATATGACCACCATCTATCTGCTGATAACTTGAGAACCACTCTCTGTGAGGTTAAATATGAAAGGATGCTCCAGAGTCCAGAATCCACACATCAGTTTGATGTACTGACTCTCCTACCACTAGAACCATGTCCTCATCTGAATCATGCTCAGCTGCCACAGCAGCAGTGCCAGAACTGTTCTCCTGCTGTTTCTTCCTCTTTGGACAATTGGACTTCCAATGTCCATGATCCTTACAGTAATTGCAAACATCTATGGATTTAGGGTCTTTGGACCTTGTCTTCTTGGAATTTTTCTTCCTAGACTGACCATGCTCTTTTCCACTCTTTGCTCTCGACTATCACCCAAAGAAACTGATTGTCTGCCCCAACTGCCTTATGTCTCAGCTCCCTGGCATGTAAAGCTGACCTTACATCCTCTAAAGCAATTGTATCCTTCCCAACTATGAAGGACTGCACAAAGTTATCATAGGAAGCTGGTAATGAAACCAGCAAAATTAAAAGCAGCATCTTCATCCTCAATCTTAACATCAATATTCTGAGATCAAGTAATAATGTGTTCAACTGATCAAGATGATCTCTCAGCTGAGTCCCCTCATGCATCCTCAGGCTGAATAGCCTCTGCTCCAGCAGCAACTTGTTGGTCAATGACTTAGTCATATACAGGCTTTCAAGCTTCAACCATAACTTGGCAGTGGTGTCTTCCTCAGCAACTTCTGTGATAACATCAACAGATAAACACAACCTGATGGTTGAATGTGCTTTCTCCTCCGTGATGGCATAATTTGGTTTGACCGGCATCCTCTATCGAGAAAAAGAGTCCACAATCCTTGTTGCTTTAACAAGGCCCGCATCTTGATTTGCCACAAAACTAAAACTGGTCCTCCCTGTAAATTTATCAATCTTCACGTTCATTGCTGGAATCCTTCTAATTAAAGAACAACCCTTTGATCACAAAATCCTAGAACCGGTCACCGGTCTTGGTGAAGATCAGCTCTATTCAACCTGCAACTATCTGAATCCTGAACCTGACGCTTCGATACCAATTTGTTGAAAACATAGATGAGAAGCTTGTAGTTTAAGAAAGATAAAACATAAGCAATGCAAACGTAAAAAATGGCGGAAATTGTTTAAAACACAGAAACAAAGAGAACACAGTGATTTAACGTGGTTTACGGCATTGTGCCGACTACTCCACGAACAGAAAATGAGATATTTTATTATGCACAAAGTTACAAGGTATTCCTCACAAAGTGAAAGACACACGTTTGAAAGACACACTCTTGCATTGATTACAAAATTGGTATTTATAGGCACAAATCCCAAACCCTAACCGCCAAAGATCTTTGTCGGAATTGTCATAAATACCCCAGATGTGGACCCCAGCTCCAGTTGTTATCCACCAGATGAAACACAGCTTAAAAATGACTTTCCAGACTTGTAATCAACTGCCCAGATGTACAACTCAGCTATAATCAGTAAAACTCAGCAAACCAAAACTGACTGCTGACTTCAGAAGAAACTCAGCACTTCATCAAACCGACTTTCACAAAACGGAATATACTTAACTGAAATAACCATCAATATCAGTCTTAGTTTTCTAGATTAGTTCCACCAGTTTATTTATCAGTTTAGAGATCAAGTCACCAAAACTGACATTGAAGTCGACGGAGGTGGTTCTCTTGCAGGCATGCTCGTCGGTGACCGGGCAGAGAAATCCCACGGTGACTTCTCAGGCTTTTTAACAAATTTACTGATTCGACGGAGGGATTTTCGTTCTTCATCAAAATTCTCTTCGCCGGATTCTGAATTGGTGAAGGTTGCTAAGGTTGTGGGATTTTTGGCGGTGGGATTTTCGGATGAGAGCATCGTTCATCGTCGGAAATGATAGATTTGTAAAAGTGATAGATTTTATGTAATGTATAAGGTAAAATGGACCATCACTATAAATTTTGTCTGTTTGCAACTAAATAAAACATAGATTAAAAACTAATTTTTTTCAATAAACAATCGCACTTTTTTAAATAAATAATAACGCAAAAATCCATCAAAGTAGAAGTGTTAATATTTTAAAGAGAACAAAATGTCTTTCATTAGAAAACTTACCGTATAAAGAAATAAAAACTTAATGCCTAACGGATAAATACAGTTACCTCCTAAAATATATTACCTCCATAATGATATCGGCGTCAACGACCAAGGTAACTATGTTTGGCTCCGACTTCGACTGGTAAATTCACTATGATGTCGGCCTACTTTGCTTTCCAACAACTCCCACCTCTTCCACAAAATTCCACTAATTTCTTGAAGCAAGTATGGTCTATTAAAGGTCCACTACGGGGCAACCTTCTCATTTGGCAGATTCACCAAAATGCCCTACCAACGGCAGCTCTTCTTTCCACAAGGCACGTCATTAAGGGTGGCACTTGTTCTTTATGCGGTACTTTTATGGAAACATCCCTACATGCGTTTTGGACTTCTGCTGGATTCAACATATGTGGAAACCGTGGTTCACCACCAACAATGGCCTCTTTTTATCTCGGCCACGGATACTTCTCTATGGCTCATGAGATGCTTAAGTACGAACATGTATAAGCACGACAACATCGAATTTTGAAGATTTTTCTACCGTGAACTCATTCAAAGTATTTGGTATTGGAGGAACCAGATACTACATGGAAGCAACACCCGAAGGCCCCCGAAGATGATCTTTATTTCTGAGGCAATCCGTAAAGCTCAAGATCTTAGAGTAGCTTGGATGTAACTTTTAGTTTTGACGTGTACTTTTACAACTTTACTTTTCGGTACAATTTATCTAATATATCTTGTTTCGACAAAAAAAAAAAAACCTAAAAAGCATTCACTGGTACGCCAAGTATGATTTGCACCATAACTATTCTAAAATTTGTGATTAACGTGGGTGGAATCCGGTTTTCATATTTTTATACTAGTTAACGTGAGCCGTGCAAGACACGGCGAGCCCAATATAAATCGTTACCAACGATAATATCAAAGAATAGATCCCCAACGTGAAATAAATTGCGTAAGCTTAAACCATAACAAATTCAAGGCACAAGACAAAGAGGGCAAGAAAAATATATCACATTTTCTCCAAGAGTTAGCTCTTTCTTAGAGACGTGAGCTGTGAATCACCTTTCTTCCAGCTCTATCAGTAGTTTCCATCTACAAAATAAGCTACAATATGATGTATCGGAGAACAATGTCATAAAGTCGATCACTTTAGCTTCGACTTTACGCAATGAAACATTATAGAAAACAATAAGCGAACCATAACTACACGGTCAAATCTCCCGGGACGCCTTAGCTTCCAGATTATTAATATGCTTGAAAATGTGTTTCACTCATTTTCTATATGACATTTCTCTTTCTTATCATTAATGAATACGTCATTGATCTCGTGTTCATTCATTTGGTAGAAAAAAAAAACACGTGTCAAACGGTCTGAAGAATATAAAAAGTGATTTGGTATTCCAACGTCAATTTTAGTGACGTTAAATCTATGAAAATTATCGTCGGTCCACCGACGTTATGTTGTTCAAAATAATAAAAATATTTAATGTGGTGTCCACTTGGTTTTATTCAATTATTGTGTCGAAATCGAAAATTTTCGGTTGATTGAAATTTAAAACTGAATCCGCACTGTGAGTTGGAGGTACTAAAAATAAACCATATCGAAATATACACTTTGTTCTGTATAATATTCAATTATTGTGTCAAAATCAAATAAAAAAATAAAAAAATTCGGTTGATTGAATTTTAAAACCTCCTCCGGTTTATATAAAACGATTTATCTACCGCCTGTAATTATTTATTATCCGTAAATAATTCTAAGTACTTTTGAGATTGTATTTTGAGTTCCGTATATTGATCCCTTTTTATACGTTTGATGACAGCTTTTAGTGTTCTACCTTTTTTTGGTCTCTTTTCCATTTGGATCTGTTTTAAAGGACCAAGTCTTTCGAAAAAGCCAAGTTTTGGATTATTGCATCCAGTAAAATCCATCTGTTCCGTCACTTTTTCTTCTTAATTCTTTTTAATAATTTGTTCGTTTTTGTTTCTTTTCTGCGGTTGAAGGATTTCTGTAAGCTGTGTACCTTTTTTGAGTTGTTAAATTGGGTGGCATTGAAATAAGGGTTTGGAATCATTAGTGGGGTCTGCTGATTTTCAAACTTCTGTTCAACTGCTTTGAAATACATTGGTAGGTGTTGAAATTTTTTCTGTTTTTTTCGTAGTTAAATTGCACTTGTAATTTTTGTTTTTTAATGTCTGATATCATTTTCATTTCTCCTCTTAATCGACACCCTTCTGTGCGCTATTTAATTAAAAAAAAAAAATCTTTAAATCAATGTTTCAGGTTTGAAGTGAGTGTCGTTTTGTTGTTTCTGCCCAAATGGAGAATGAAGAAGTTGTTGATGGTGTAGTTCGTTGAATTGTTAACATGTGAAAAGGGAGACCATTTTCAGGTAATTAATCAGATCTTGGGTTTGAGGATATTGGAATTAATGCATTTTTCAGTATGGAAGCCTATATCTCGCTGTGCATCTATGATTGTGGAAAAGAGGAGCAGTCAAAAAGGAGAAGGTTCTGGTTCGACAAAAAAGAAAGAAGGCAAGAAGAAAAAGCAACAAAATCTCAATAATACACAAGAAAATAGACTTAGGGAAGCTCTTCAAGAGGCCTCTGAAGATGGGTCTCTTGTAAAATCACATGGCATTGATTCAGAACCTTCTAATCATGATCAAAACTTAGGAACATCCTCAAGATCTCTAGCCAGGCTCCATGCCCAGAAAGAATTTTTGCGGGCCACTGCCCTTTTGGCTGATAGAAGATTTTGCTCTGAAGAATCGATTCCTATGCTTAGTGATGCGTATGATAAGTTTTTGAGTGTTTATCCCAAGTATAAGTCGTCGGAGAGGATTGATCAGTTGAGATCAAATGAGTATAGTCACCTTTGCGATTCCGATGCAAAGGTATGCCTTGATTATTGTGGCTTTGGAATGTTTTCTTATTTGCAATTACTGCAATATTGGGATTCATGTGCATTTAGCTTAAAGGAAATCACTGCAAATTTGGGTAATCATGTTCTTCATGGGGGTGCTGAGGTAGGTACTGTAGAACATGATATCAAAACAAAGATTATGGATTATTTGAACATTCCAGAGAAAGAGTATGGACTTGTATTTACTGTTAGTAGAGGTTCTGCATTTAAATTGCTTGCTGAATCTTATCCTTTCAATACTAATAAACGGCTTTTGACTATGTTTGATCATGAGAGCCAGTCTGTGAACTGGATGGCTCAATGTGCTAAAGAAAAGGGTGCGAAAGTCTACAATGCTTGGTTTAAGTTGCCAACGTTGAAACTCTGCTCAACGGAATTAAGAAAGCAAATATTGAACAAAAAGAAGAAGAGAAAAGATTCTGCAGTGGGTCTTTTTGTATTCCCTGTTCAATCAAGGGTCACAGGGTCGAAGTATTCTTACCAATGGATGGCACTTGCACAGCAACACAACTGGCATGTATTGCTGGATGCTGGTTCATTAGGACCAAAGGACATGGATTCTTTAGGCTTGTCCCTTTTTCGACCTGATTTTATTATTACATCATTTTACAAGGTGTTTGGCTATGATCCAACAGGGTTTGGATGCCTTTTGATTAAGAAATCTTTAATGGGAACTCTGCAAAATAGTTCTGGTCGTACTGGTTCCGGTATAGTAAGAATTTTGCCCGAGTTTCCTCAGTATCTTGGTGATTCAATTGATGGCTTGGATGAACTGGTTGGGATTGAAGAAAATGCAGAAAGTGAAAATGAAGTTGTGGAGCCAGAAAATCCAGGTTTTCAGCAAATGCCTGCCTTCTCGGGTGTTTATACTGCTTCACAGGTGAAGGAAGTGTTTGAAGCTGAGATTGATCAGGATAACAATTCAGATAGGGATGGAGCTAGCACAGTATATGAGGAAGCTGATGGCATTTCAATTGGTGAAGTTATGCGAAGTCCCGTGTTCAGTGAAGACGGTTCATCTGATAACTCATACTGGATTGATTTGGGTCAAAGTCCTATCGGGTCCGACAAATCTTGTAACTTTCCTAAATACAAGCCAGTCTCACCTTCTTCATGGTCTTCTGGCAAGAACATTAAGCTTCCCATTTCACATATTCCTACAAGATACTCGGAAAGTTCCATATTTGATGAGAGAAATCAGGAAAATCATGTCTTATCTTTTGATGCAGCTGTCATGTCAGCAGTCTCACATGATCTTGATTGCTCTAGGGGGATCCCTGAAGAAGAATCCACTGTAATAGACGATTCCAGTTCAAAGGAGCGTGGAGGCAATGAAAATTCTATGAATATCGTGACTGTAAAAGGACAAACTGAAATTACTTCAGAATCTAATGTGGCGTGTTCCAGGTGGAGCTCTACTACCAATGGATACAATACACATGTTGTGACTTCTAGCATGCCGAATGGTGAACCTCAGAGTTTCAGAATACCGGAAATAATTGAAGAATGCAAAGAGAGTGCAATAAGAAGAGAGACAGAAGGTGACTTCAGACTTTTAGGAAGGAGAGGAATGAACAAGGACAGTAGTACCAGATTTTTCGGGTTGGAAGATGGTGATAGAGTAGCTAGTGTTGGAACTTCTAGGGTGTCCTTTCGCTTAGGTCAACGCGGGGAAGCTTCTGCTAGTGGTCTTGGCTTGTCTGAATCAATTAAAGATGATGTTGATGAGAATGAATGGACCAGAAAGGAGCCTGAAATTATCTGTCGTCACCTTGACCATGTTGATTCATTAGGCCTTAATAAAACGACTGTGAGATTGCGATATCTAGTGAACTGGCTGGTTACATCATTACTTCAACTTCGGTTTCCTGGCTCGGAAAAAGATGATGATGGACTGCAACTGGTGCAAATATATGGGCCAAAGATAAAATACGAAAGAGGTGCTGCAATAGCTTTTAACATCAGATCAAGTAGTAAAGGTGGCATTGTTACTCCAGAAGCTGTTCAAAGATTAGCCGACAGATGTGGGATTTCTCTCGGTGTTGGAATCCTTAGTCACGTACGACTCGTTGATGGTTCACCAAATCAGCATCATGAACTAGGCCTTGATGAGTCAGCACTGTGTAAACCAGTGTCCAAAAGTCGCGACCGTAGCAAAAACGTGGCCTTTCGGATCAATGTGGTTACAGTGTCACTTAGTTTCTTGACTAGCTTTGAAGATGTTTATAGATTCTGGGCCTTTGTTGCCAAATTTTTGGACACCTCGTTTTCTCAAGAACGGTTATCTCCAGTCCATGAGGATATTGTAGATTAAAATAAAGCTGAGATCTTACTTTTGAATACCCTCAGCACTCTGGAAGATGCAAAGCCGAACGATGAGGAGAGGGGGTTCAGCTTTCAAGAGTTTTGCTCCATATCATTTTGCTTCAGGTTATATTCATGTTTTTTTTAATTCATCCTTTCGGTTCGTCGTATGTAGTCTTCTAATGTTTTATTGTTAGCTTAGGAGTACAGAGATGTTGGTTTAGCATATCCGCATAGATGATTTAGATAACATTGGGGATGCTCATTATGGTATTATTTTACTTGGGATGAATGAAATTCAGTATCTTGTTTTGTTAGAGTATGTGCAGTGTCCTTGCAACTATTATCTATTTGTTTGATTCAAACTGTGGTATTTCTTCTGTTTCCGGATATGCAGGAGCAATTATACTCCTACTTTCAGCTTGTAAATGAAATAGGGTTTATTGTTTAAAAGGACAATTTGAACATAGAAATATGTAAAGAGGACAATGAAATTTTTTTTCGGATAAAAATGACATGTCCTTATTCCACTGTGATACTGAAACATTAGATTTGAGATCAGTTCCGCTGCAACAAACAGTGGATTTGAGGTTATGAACAGTGGATTTGTGTTTATAACCCAATTTATATTTTCACTGTTCTGATTCTCATTTGGAGTGAACATGGTCTAGTTTGACCTAGTTTATACGATTTTCAATTTTGTAAATGAAAATCAAATGTTTTTTTTTTTTTGGTGTGTGGCTAAAACCATATGTTTGGTCCTGTTTGGTTTGATTGATTTGATTATTGTTTTTCACGGATTTTATGAACAAATGAAACTTATTGATCATAAATCACAAATTATTTATGAACAACAAATGATATTTCATTTGTAAAAATTCCAAACTAACAATCCATCAACAACCATCTACAACGACAAACTCGACCCCTGAAAAAAAAAAAAAAAACCCAACAACAACAAACTCGACGTGTACCATCAAACTTCCTTGCTAGCGTTAAACAAGAAAAATAAAATAATTGCTCCTTAATCATTTCATTTACTTAATGAAATATTAACTTCTAAGAATTATTAATGTTGAATTAACACCACAAACATTGAATCTCATAAATACATCACAAAAGGTTTAAGGTGATATTGCATATGAGTGTGACATAGGGAGAAAAAAAAAACATATTTTGTTTTCATAGGTGAGTGAGAGAGGTGGAGCTATCTCACATTTCAAATAACAGTAACAATAACAATAATATGGTTTTGTCTTCATCAACTAATAATAGATTACTAATTTTATGTTCATAAAAATATATCTCGATTTCGATTACCTCAACAATGTTGTTGTCAAGTATAATCTAAAAATACATAAATAAATAACAAACACACATAAAATATTATATATTTATTTACTTGATATGTCAAACTTTACGAGTGAACTCATCAAAGTTCATCAAAATCATACGAAGAAGTCTGTCAAACAAAATCATCATCAACGGTTCTCAAAAATTGGTTTCGAGGAAGTAAAAATAGAATACAAAGTTAGTGATTGTGAGTTATGAGTTGAATTGTATTGTTTGAGATTCATCTAAGACTGATACATTAAAGACAAATATTTTGAAGGATCATGTAAAGCCAAATATTCAAGATATGAAATGAATAGTAGATCAACGATATATTGCATGAAGAAATTATTAATGAGCTGAATTTGAATGAACTAGGAAAACATACATTTATATAGTGTATGTATGTATATACGTATGTATAAGTATATGCATAAATATGTGTGTATACACACGCGTGCGCGCATACGCACACACACACGACCGCGTGTAACACACCAATACTAGCAAGATAATTAGGTTAATCGCAACGTAGTGTAGCGAGCAAGAGTCGATTCCACGAAGAACAAAGGCTAACTTAACTACCTACCTGAAATAAACTCTTAAGGCTCTAAGGGTTATCTTTGACCAGCGTGTCACGCAAAGACTGCCTAAACCAACCAACAAAATTAGAATTGATTGGGGTTGGTGATACAAATAGGAACAATTCTTATTCACAATTTCGAGATTCAATCTGATTAAAACATGCATTGGTTGAATGTCATCTTGTCCACTAAATGTAAAGCTTGTGTTTACTCAAAAAGGTTAAACCCCAACCTTGAGGGTCCCCACTCGCCCGATCCTACAGAATGAGTGGAGATGTTAATCAGGGACCTATTAGCTCAGAGTCGAGGACTGCCTTTTTACCAAGAAACTGAAAGAAGTCGTCCCTTAATTTACGGGATTCGAATCTCCACACTCCAGCTCCTGGCCCAGCTGTCACTACAACACCCAAGCCTTTTACCACTAGTCGTCCCTTGTGTTTACTCAAATTATATTAATGGTTACACTTCCCTATTGCTTCGAACTACACCGTGAACAGGACGAAGAATGAACTATGCCATAATACTGGACTTATATCGTGAACGGACTCTGTCTAATTAGCAAACATGCATTATTAGGGATCTATGGAAATGCCCTACCCGACCAAGGAGAAAGATTCAACCTTCAATCCTATGGGTAAGAAAACCTCACTAAGGCACCTATCGTAAACAGGCTCAGTGACCTCTAGTGATCTAAAAACCCTTGTCCTAACTGATTATTTCACCTTAAACGGGTCCTTAGGGTTAGTTTACAAAAACATAAATGTAGATGGCCAGTCTAACGAACATGTAAACAAATCCAAGTATTCAGAATTAACATAACATATACGACCTAGTCAATCCAGACTGTCGAACCGTCGATGTAAAGACCTTCATTTTCTACAGATTACATACATCATATTACTGGAACAAGATTCAATTTAATCTAACATGCCTTTAAAGAGATACTACATAGATCATACATCAAATAGATCAAACTTTAAATACTTTCAATCATAGGTATATATGAATAATTCATAGACAAAGAATACGAATAATACCTCAAGCAAACGTTAATGTAGACTCCTTTTGTTTTGGGTTGAAGTTTTTTTGGGGTTGTTTTATATACTAGTGGATAATAAAATATAATAAAAATGATTGAAATAATGATTAAAAAGAAATAATGATTAAAAAGTTAAAATATTTTTTTGAAAGTTGTGTAGATAAAGAAATGATTGATGAGAGAAATTGAAATAAAATAGTATAATGAATAAAATAATGGTAAAAAAAGTAATAAAGTAGATAAAGTGAAATGGTGTGAGATAATTTAATATTTTTTATTTGTAGTTGAAAAAGTGATCGGTGAGAAAATTGTAAGAAATGATTGATGAAGTAATATAAAAAAACTTCAATTAAAACAAACACAAGCGCAGATCTAGCTCTCGAAATTGCATAAGAATTGCTATGTATTTGATCCCCAAAAGAAAGGAACTTTTATTTTACCCAAAAGATAAAATAAATTGTTTATGTAATGTTATAGGTCAATTGTTTATGTAATGTGCTCCGTATCTCCCACACCTGCAAAAGATAGGAAAACAAACCCAAAGTAGAACTTTTTTTTATGCATTTTAAGGGTAAAACACAACTCTCGGATTACGAGTCAACCTATGAAGAAATAGCCTTTAAAGATCTTATATCCACGAAAGATATGCAAATATGCTCCAAAATCAAACTAAAGTAGTGGGAAAAAATCATATAATTGACCAACAAAGGTTGATCGCGGAAGGTGCTGGATATACAGAAACCCGAATCATGATCTGAAATGTAGGAAAAACCGAATCCGGAAATTTTCCGGTGCTCACAATTGCGAGAGCACGCTCGCATAAACGAGCATATTTTTCCATCCTTTTTCAGATCGTCAGATCTGATTCACAGCACCGATTGAGACACTCGACCATGCACAGCGGAATCAACGAGTTTATGATTTTACGTACCACGATATGATTCACATGATTAATTAATCTAATTTACAAAAAGGTTTGAAGATTTACCCAATCAAAGAGAAGCCGTGATCTTCCGAGTTGTATTTCCAAACGATGACTGGTGAACGCCGATCCCGCATTCGAACCTCCTCGAATATTCTCCAAGAAAATCTCTATTTTTTCTTCTTCCCAATGGCTAAGTCAAGAAACTAATTTATCTCCCTTTTTTTCTCCGATGTGGCGCAAAAGATCTTGTCCATTGTGTTGGGAGGAACTCTCTTTATATAGGAAATAACTAGGCAAGAGAGTTATCATTTTCACAAGACAATTATATTTTTCTCAAAGAAAAAGATATTTTCCATTAAATAAGAGATAATCATCATTAGATGAGAGAATCAATCTTATTTATCTATTAATTATTTAACAAATAAATAATTACTTACATAAGTGATATAATTCAGAAAATTTCTTTTCCCAAATTCTACACATGTGGCGCCATTTTATGTGTCATGGAATAATATAAAATGTCTTTTCTATTTTACATATTATTACCGAATAAATAATATTTCACATATTCATTCATAGACCAACTATTTAATTATTTCTCGAGGTTCCAAAATACGAGAATTCACTCGCGTGTTAGGAGTCAACCCGGAGACCATTGACCTATAACCAATAGCTACAATAAATTGAATAATATATTAATCGAACATAACATTTCTATTCAACTTATTAATTCTGGAATTACGCCACCATAAATTCGAAACTGAACACTATCGTTTATAGATATAACTTATTCTCAATATGTCTAGTCAATAAGCGTCCATTGATATAATCATTACATACAAAACTAACCCTGCATAGACTATTCGTAATGAAGCGGGAATATTTCCGTAAACCTTCTTCATTACATCTAATCCTTATTTACCATTAGCTCACTAGTGATCAATTAGTTAATAACCAATATGAACTCCGTGGATCGATCAGTTTCTAGGATTAACAAATAAGGGGATTGTCTTTCTACTTCCCGCAAGAAGGAATAGATTCCGTATCTGTGAGACACATTCCAACTACTCATTCCCGATAGTGCCAACGTGAAAGCGATTTGGACCGCGCCTCTTAGCAATCCTTAACAAACACATCAAACCCTATCTTGAAACAAGTAGGAGTCTGCAATCACTTCTGGATTAAGGTCAATCCATATATGATCATCTTGTGATTTAATAAGATTTCTCAATTACAGAATTATATGAGAAATGCATATTAAAACGGTGCAGTCCTAAATGACTACATCATATATAAATGCCTCACTTACAAAACCAATATCGACGGTCCAGATAAGACGGTCACACCATAGAATGTTCTGGGCGCATTAATGGTGGTTTAATCAATAGACCACATACTTTGATTAAGTTCATCACGGACTAACAGTTCAAGTGTATCACCATAAACTTAATCCTCACGTGTGACACACACTAAGTTATATGGCTACATATGATACTTAGTAGTGTATTACGTATAAACACGAAGCAAATAATAATATGAGAATAAATCTGTCATTTATTAATTATAAAAATAATTACATAAATTGTCTTTCGGGCACTACTTCCAACAGAAGGGACTCCGGTCGCTTAAGCAAGAGGTCTTGGGTTCGAGCCCTTATGGATGCAGCAAACCTTATTAGGAGAGGTCCCCACCTTTGGTGTCTGACAGTACTCGAAGGATTAGTCTTAGACAATTGTCTGGGAATACCTTGCGAAAGCAAAAAAAAATCATATAATTAAGCATGATCAACTACCCCCCAGTTAGCATTTATCGTCCTCAAGCAAACCAAGCCAAAACAAAACTAACAACAATTTAAACTAACCGAAAACTAACTAGATCCACGATGTCAGGACAAGACTAGAACCAACCAAAGTCCATAAGATACATATAAATCACTATCTTGGTTTAGAGTCTACGTGTGTGTGAATATCCCAGTATGTGCAGTCGTAAGAAAACTAATATTATACCTACCTCATAATCTCAACTTGACAACTGGAAACTCGTTGTTCTTTCCTTGCTTGTCATTTCTATTACTATCATATCACGTCAAGCATCACAAAGGTCGGGACGGATTTGGAAGTTGAGTACTACTCAAGCTCACATTTGTTTTGAATACTTTTGCACGGGTTGTGTGAGTTCTCAAGTTGGAAATTTGAAATAGTGGGTGCCTAGGAAGAGTCCCCTATCATGGAATAACCAACACAATTTGCTTACCTCATGGCTTTACTTTTCATTTTTCATTTTGTTTTTCTGACAGTTTTCTCTCTTTTCTTTCTTTTTTCCTGCCCTTACCGGATAAGTCTGACGGTTTGACAGATCCCCATTTTTCACTCGCAATTTGTCATCCGTAAGTGAAATCAAGACTTTCTTGCTCTACTCAAATCATGCAAGAAAATAAAACAAGAATCAAGTGACAAGTATTTTTAACCATCAACAATTGCATAATACTTCGCTTAAAAACCACAAACACCATACCAAGATACGTGCTCAGGAAAATATCGGGTCTATATTAAGACAGACAATCGATACGAAATTACTTACTCCGGTTGATTTACTCCGTGACTATTTTTCGTGAAAAAAGCATGTAAACGGAAAAGTTTAAAAAGTATCTAGGCTCGCTATGCCTCAATTCTAACTCGAAAACAAACAAATAACCAAGCATGATTCAAAAAGTTGTGTCTACTTCATAAGACTAAGTGCCTAACCCCACTTGAAAACCTTACACTGTCCCCAATGTAAAGAAAAAAAGAAAACAAGGGAGAAAAAAGTACACTTAGCTTGGGTAATAGGGAACATATAAACGAACTCCAAATCGAGCGATGAACTCTCAAAAATGGATCGAAACGAACATAAATATCTACAAACACTAGTCGATCCTCGCAAAACAAAGCATCACAATATCGCAAAAGGAATACAATATACACTTACCCTTTCGATATTGCAGTAACTAGCCAAAATGAAAGCAAGAAACAATTTAAATCGAGAAAGTAGGGGACTTCATACAAAACAACTCAAAAAGCTAAAACTAACAAGAAGAAAGTCAAGATCGTAGCCTAGCAAAGACAAAGTCAAAATAAATAGTCAACAGCCAAGTGAGCAAGAGAAAGATAAGAACTAAGGGGTGCCCGTGGCATCCATATCAACAGGGCAATCCTCTGGAAGGTTCAATATCAACTGTAGTGGAAGAAGATGATGGTCTAGAGCTATCAGTTATTGCCCATTGAGGGTAAGAATGTAGGAGGGACGAAAGCGGCCTGGCTAGAAGATCCAAAACTCGGCCGGATGAGGTAAGCTCGAATACTCTGGACATCCTCCTAAAAACCTGTCGAACGAGCACTATCTCTCTCATGCCTCTCAACAAACAACCTATGAACTTCACCCTTTGTAACCTCTAAAAAACATGAACCAAGGTCCGCATCTGCGTAGATGGTGCTCCTAGGACTCTAGAAAGCCGCGGTGGTCTAAAAAGAACTCCTCCGTCAACTCTGGCCACCCTCCAAGCTCTCCTAAGAGAAAAAGTAATGATAGTGCCACAACCAAATTGACATAACATAATCTTTCACCATTGATTTTTTTGACGAGTCTCAAGTGGTTATGATGTAGACTCATCAAAATCAAGGGTGAGAGATTATGTTGTGTCACCAGTTGTGTCAATTTGGTTGTGTCACTGTCATTGCTCTAGGAGAAAAAGTGCTCAATTAAACCTAGAGGCTGCATCGGAGCAAACACTCATCTCATGTAATATTGCTCTAGCCACCCTCATGCATAAATCTGTCAGCATACTGGGAATGACAGACTGTTGACCCAAGTGGATCGGCCTCATGTCCCATAAATAACGCATAAACTTCAACTCTTCCTCCCAATATATCTCCTACAACTCGTAGTAAGCTCTAATCCTCTCAGCATCAAACCTAATAGATGCACATCATCCCCTAGATATGGCCTAGTGGTGAGGAGCTGGGGTGTTATAATGACAGCCGGACCCTAAGCTGGAGGTCAGCGGTTCGATTCCCGTAAAAGGGGTTGATTTCCGATTGATAACACCCTTCAGTGAATGGGAACCAGCAAGCCCCTGACTCTAAGCTCTAGGTTACCTGATTAACCTCTCCCCACATTCCTGTGGGATCGGGGGTGGGGGGCCCCTCATGGTTAGGGTATAACCATTTTTTAATAGATGCCCATCTGATAATTGCCTCAGTGCATCCTGGGTTCATGCGCACGCTAGCATAATCTGTCAAATTCTATGCATGTTCCTCTGCAATAGCCCGGGAAAACCGGTGGTCCCTATAATACCTCAGAATAACATCATAGGAAAAATGAGGTTGCTTTTCATATTGAGGCATCTCAACCACCTCATTTCATACATCACGCTTTTGGCTGCTAGTAGCCCTAGTCCTCTTGCATGGTTGGAGATTGAAATCTTCGTCATGCATGTAGAAAAATGAACTAAAGAATTAGAAAGAAGAACAAAGTTTTCTTCATCTTATTTCTGATTTTTCTGTATATGTGATGAGTACATTGTAACTAGTTTATATACATTTCCCTTCCTAGGTCAACTGAGGAATATTCTCGGAATATTCTGGTCAAATGGAATATTCTGAGAATATTCTATCAGGAATGGAATATTATTGGAATATACTGAGAATATGCTTGGAATATTCTGTTTGCTTTGACTTTCCTTCCAAGATAGTTGCTGAACATGTCATTCTTTTGTTTGCTCGAATTCTTGGCTTTCACTGGAAGCTTTATCACCCCCCTGCAAGCTGGACTTCGAGTAAATAGAGTAGAGACCCAATTGAGTGCATAACCGAATGATACGTGGTGCGTCAAGAGGCTTGGTGAAAATGTCGGCTAGTTGTGTGTCCGTAGAAATGGACGTTGAAGTAAGAAGGCCAGCTTGGAATTTCTCACGGACCAAGTGGCAATCGATTTCGATATGTTTGGTCCGTTCATGAAACACCGGGTTCTCAACGATGTAACATGCGCTTTTGTTATCGCAATAAAGTGGAATAGGCAATTGAGTATGAATACCAAGGTCTTGCAAAAGGTGCACCACCCATTGTAATTCGCAAGAAGTAGAAGCGAGAGCCCGGTACTTCGCCTCTGCTGAACTGCGGGAAACGATGCTCTGTTTCTTCGCTTTCCATGATATGAGTGACGATCCCAAGAATATGCACCAGCCGGTGACAGACCGACGTGTATCCGGTCAGCCGGCCCAATCGGAGTCGGAGTAGGCTTGCATCGAGATCTGTGGTCCTGCATCGGTGAAAGCCTGAAGCTGATTTGCTGAATCGACCGGATACAATAGCCCTTGGCCTAGGGAATTCTTGAGAAATCGGAGGATGCGAATGGCAGCTTGCTGGTGATTAATGGTCGGACAATCAAGAAATTGAGATAACTGTTGGACAACATAGCTTATCTCCGGCCGAGTGAAGGTTAAGTAGATCAACTTGCCCACGAGACTGCGGTATTTTGTGTTATCCGGCAAAGGGGTGGAGTCATCTTTGGCTAGTTTCACTCTGGTTACCATCGGAGTGGAAGCTGGCTTGCAGGCTAATAATCCATACTCAGAAAGAAGATCCAATGTGTGTTTGCGCTGCGACAAGGTAATGCCTTTATGTCCTCTTGCAATTTCTACCCCCAGAAAGTAGTGTAGACGACCCAAATCCTTAATTTTGAAAGTATTATCCAAGTGAGCTTTGATGTCCTGTATAAGTTGAAAATTTGGCCCAGTGAGGATGATATCGTCAACGTAGACCGATAAGGCGATGAAATTCCCTTTAATTCCTCTAGTAAATAGACTGTAATCACTACGTGATTGTTGAAAACCAATAGGCAACAGGTAGGAAGTGAGCTTAGCATTCCATTGGAGTCCAGCTTGTTTTAAGCCGTATAGTGATTTCTTGAGCTTGCAAACAGCTTTGGTATGTCTGAATTGAACCCAGAGGGCATTTTCATGTAGACCTCTTCGGATAAATCTCAATGGAGGTAGGCATTGTTAATGTCCAGTTGTTCTAGATGCCAATTGGATGTGGCTGCAATAGCTATGATTATTCGAACAGTGGTAAGCTTAGAAACTGGTACACAAGTGTCAGTATAGTCGATTCCTGGTTGTTAGGTGTACCCCTTTGCCACCAATCGTGCCTTGTACCTTTCCACAGCCCCATTTGGTAAGTATTTAATTCTGTATACCCATCGACATCCAATAGCCTTCTTTCCTGTAGGAAGAGATACTATGTCCTATGTGTTGTTATTCTGGAGTGCAGTGATCTCAACAGTCATAGCTTCCTTTCATTTTCATCTTGGACAGCCTGGTGATAAGTAGCTGGTTCATCTGTAACAGCAACATTCAAAGCAAATGTCTTATAGTGAGGTGCCAGTGAGTCATAGGACACATATTGCTGAATGGGGTATTTGGTGGTACTGGTGGAGAGATGAGAACACACATAATCTTTAAGGTACTGAGGCTGTGTTTTGTGTCGTGTAGAGTGCCTGGGAGGTGGGGGAGGGTGTGAGGGAGTGAAATGAGGGCCTGGAGATATGGAAGAGGAGGATGTAGGCTGAGGGGAAGGTGTAGGGGAGTGTTCTGTCATGTAGTCAGGTACAGGAGAAGGTGGATCATGTTGTTCTGGGGGTGTAGGTTGTTCTGGGGACTGTTGGGGTGATGAGAATGTGAGATTGAAGGGAAGATGAGCATCACAGGCAGGGATAGAGAAGGAATGTGACAAGGTAATGGGTGTGTGTGTTGGTTTGCGATTGAATGGGAATATGATTTCATGAAATAAAACATTCCTGGAGATGAAGATGATATTGGTTTGTAGATGTAGAAGTAAATAACCTTTAACAGTAGAAGGATATCCTAGGAAGACACAAGGCATGCTTCTGTTGTCAAATTTGGTCATATGTAAGGGTGACGTGCTAGCAAAGCACAAGCAGCCAAAAACTTTAAGGTTTGAGTATGTTGGTTGGTGCTGAAACAACCTTTGATAGAGTGTTTGGTGATTTATTTTGGGAGAAGGGGTGAGGTTTATGAGGGTTATGGCATGTTGAATACAAAATCCCCAATAGGATATTGGTATGTTGGACTGAATTTTCATGGCCTTGGCAACATTTAATATGTGTTGGTGTTTGCGTTCTAATATGCCATTTTGTTCAGGCGTGTTAGTGCATGAGGTTTGGTGTGTAATTCCATGGATGGCATAGAATTCTTGTAAGTTGAACTTTGGACCATTATCAGATCTTAAGATTTTAACTTTTTTGTCAAATTGAGTTTGAGCAGAAGCACAAAATTGCTTGATTAGAGGACTGACCTGAGACTTAGTCTTAAGAAGAAATACCCAGGTGTACCTAGTGTGATCATCTACCACTGTTAAAAAATAGTGTTCATTGTATATAGTTACCTTTTTGCAGGGACCCCATATGTCCATATGTATAAGATCAAAAGGTGCCACGGCCATGGAATTACTCAAAGGAAATGATAGTTTTTTTTGCTTTGATAAATGACAAACAGTACATTCATTTATTTCAAAAGATCCAACAGATGGCTCTATGAGCCTTACATCACTTATAACCTTTTTAGACATGTGTCCTAATCTAAGGTGCCATATGTAAGCATCATGTCTACTGGAAAACATAACATCTTTGGTTTTATTTGTAGAAATAGTGAATTTTTGAGGAGGTAATCTGAATGGAGATTGGTGATCACTGGAGCCGAGGTAGTAGATGCCATGTACTTGTAGCTAAGCCAATCGTCTGTTTGGTCATAAAATCCTGAAGAACACATAAGTCAGAGGTAAATATCACAGATAAGTTTTTATTCTGTAATAGTTTGCTGAGAGATAGCAGGTTTTGTTTGAATGATGGTATAAATAGCACATCAGATAAAGTGAGAGTAGGAGTAAGTTGAACAGTGCCCTTATGTGTGGCTATGATTTTGCTTCCATCTGGTAAAGTCACATAAATGTGAGGAATAGAATTATAAGATGAGAAAGTGCTAAGAGTGTGTGTGATATGATCAGAAGCACCAGAGTCTATAATCCATTGTTTTGAATGAAACTGTGCAAACTTACCAACAATCTTACCGTTAGGAGGTCCAAAGTTGTCACTCAGGACAACAGCTTGGTTAACAATGTGTTCTGCTTCATTTGTGGTACCTTGAGTAGGTTGAGTGTTTAACATGCTTCTTAGTTCCTCTATCTGTTCTTGTGTAAAATTGAGAGTGCTGTACTGAGTGTTGTACTGATTTGTGGTGTCTGATGCTTGTCCTTCTCCAGTGTCAACATTGTTTGCAGCTGTTCTGCCACCAACTCTACCTGGTCCATTTCTGCCCCTGCCCCTACCTGGGGGGAAGCCATGCTTCCTGTAACATCTGTCTTCCGTGTGCCCTGGTATACCACATAATATGCACTGAATTTTTTTGTTTCCATACATAGGCCTCTTTGGGAATTGAACATTGCCACTAGAACCAGCAGATTGTCCAGTTTGAAATCAAGATTGTCCATATGTGCTAGACCTTTGTGCTGAAAGTATAGGATTATCAACTCTATCCGGATGACCTATGAAGTAGCTAATTTGCCTTTCATGTTTGATAGCCATTCCAAAAACCTGATTTATTGGAGGCAAAGGATTCATCAGCATAACTTGAGCTTTGACAGGAGCAAAGTTCTCAGTAAGACCTTTCAGAAATCTGATAACACATTCAGATTCAAAATATTCTCTATATACTCTTACAGCACCACAACTGCACATTGGATCACATGCACAAGTAGGATATGGCCTTAACATAAGTAGTTCTTCCCAAAGAATTTTGAGTTTGGTGTAATAATCTGTCACTGATAAATCGTTTTGCTTCACAGAATTAACTTCCTCCAGCAAATCTGAAAGCCTAAAATGATCACCATGTGAAAAACGCTCCTGCAAATCTGTCCGGACATCTTTGGCAGAGTTGAACCACATGACACTTTGTGCGATCGATGAAGATACAGAGTTGAGGATCCAAGATAACACCATACTGTTGCATTGCTGATAGGCATGGTAATCTGGTTCTGTGTCTGCAGGTATTTCCGGATCTCCTTTGATGAAGCTCAGTTTGTTTTTTTGACATCAATGCCATCCGCATTGATCTAGACCAGCCATGGTAATTGCTACCAGTGAGAGGTGGTTGCACAAGAACAAAAGAAGGATTTTCATTGGGGTGAAGATAGTATGGACTGAGAGGAACTATCTGATGTTGATTTTGTTGTGCCATTGCAGAGAAAGGGAAGAATCAATGAGCAAACCTAAGCTCTGATACCATGTAAAAAAATGAACTAAAGAATAAGAAAGAAGAACAAAGTTTTCTTCATCTTATTTCTGATTTTTCTGCATATTTGATGAGTACATTGTAACTAGTTTATATACATTTCCCTTGCTAGGTCAATTGAGGAATATTCTCGGAATATTCTGATCAAATGGAATATTCTGAGAATATTCTATGGAATAGAATGTTCTTGGAATATACTGTTTGCTTTGACTTTCCTTCCAAGATAGTTGCTGAACATGTTATTCTTTTGTTTGCTCGAATTCTTGACTTTCACCCGAAGCTTTATCAATGCATAACCCGTCAAGACAAAGTCCAAAAATCTAACTATCACTATCAATGCATCGTTTAATCCAAAATATGTTGTGTGCACACATTTCCAGAAGGAGAAAACCGAGTTTCGGAGCTGTCAAACTCTCAGTTAAAAGATCCACCGAAGCTTCAACAACCTAGAACTAAATTTCCTCACTTCTGTTGTCTGTGATACATTTAATCCTAGAAAAATATCGTAAATCATCTCCATGTGCATCATGATAGTTGAATGCAACCAGAATTGGAAACCAATGTCAATGTATCAAAATCATGAGTTGCCGATCCCTCGACAACAACGATTTGCAGGTCGGGCAACTTTCTGCCATCAACACTCTCATATCTTTAAAATTAACCAACATTTCACCTCAAAATCATTCCCAAAACTCCAGAATCCATGAATCCATGATATATCACGTGTCGAAATCTCTACAACTCATTAACGTCGGGGGTTCGACTGGTGACCGGAAACCATGGCTTCTAGCTACCCATTTGCTGCAATAAACTGAAATAGATTCAAACCCATTAACTTAAAAGCTTAAATTAGTCCGGTTTAGTGCTTGGAATAGAAGATTCTTGAAGCTTTGCCTCATTTTTCGACCAATCAAGAACTCCAGCCTTTAATCAGGTGATGGTGATGGTGATGAAGATGAAGATGGTGGTAGATTTGTGTGCTTATGTTTGAGTGAAATGAAAAAAAATGAGAAGAATGAAATATGGAGGGGTGTGTGTGTGTGTGTGGTGTTCGAAGTAGTGGGAACGGGGGAGGGTTGCAGAATTTGAAATGAAAGGGACGACCATTCAGTCATCCTGAAGTTGTCGATCCATCGGTGGGTGATTCTATCAATGGTTCGATAGAGGTTTTCCTAGAATTGATCACTTTTTAGACTATTTACATTGTAATACTTTTAAAACTACAATCACATCTTTACAGACCCAAAACAAACTTTAAAATAGGCTCTTTATCGACTCGCTTCTGACGTAATGCCTCGTAGAGTAGAAAACTCATAAATCCCTTGCACAACAGCCTTGGGAACATGGTGATGAATAAAACTTCACTAATCAAACGGCCACGAATTGATTAGACTCAATCCTAACAAAAGAAAGCAAACATAAAGAGAATTAACTAAAGAAGGGATAAAAAAAGTAGTTCTCGGTTTAAAGTCCCGAGATAGACTTCACCTCTCTCGTAACAGTTTACTTGGAGATTTTACTCTCTGCACTTTCACTCACGAAGCTTTTATGCTAATCTCTCGCCATCAATATCCACGAATGCTATCATTTTTGTCTTAAGACCACAAAAGATGCACTCTTGAAGACCATCATCGAGAATAGTTTTTTCTTGAACTTCAACTACTAGCTTCTTGTTCTTTTTCGATATTTTATTATACCATCTTTTCTTCTTAGAAGTGGGCTTATCACTCTTCTCCTCAGCTATACTTTGACCACAACCTTCACCATGCATCTCGGATTCTTTCATTGGCGTCCTGGGCCTCAAAGAGTTGATCTTTTCCAATTGCTCCACCTCCAATTACTCTCGCTTCATCTATCGATTCACCAATATTTTCAAGAGTTCCTTCATCTACGGAGCTTTCTGGAATACAATGGACATTGCTGTCCAAAGCATTCACTACATAGCAAGGGTTAGAAAATTCGGTGTGATGGTGTCTTACAAGCCACGCAGAAAGTTTCAAACCGCCCTTGGACATACATGCGTATGGCCCCAAAACCCACATCTATCACAGATCGTCTCGTTGCTAAAAACAAACGGCCCAAGATGAGCGGTGTGTTTGAATCTTTCTTTGCACCAAGTATCAAAAAATCCACCGGGTAGGTGAGTTGACCCACACGTACTTTGACATCCTCAATCACCCCTACCGGTTTGATGACCAATTGATAAGCTAATTAACGTTAGGGTGGATCATTGAAGTTTCAAGTATGTTAGTGAAGCCAAGCCTCATATACATAGTTAATGGCATTGTATGCACTGCTTCCCCTAGATCACAAAATGTCCATTTGCAATATGTCTCACCAATTACACAAGGAACTCAGAAACTACCAGGATCCTTGAATTTGTTAGACATTTCATTTGGAAATGAGTAATTCGAATAATAATAATGTGGATAGAAGTTTGAAAGATTACCCGACTCACCTGCTGTAGAAGACTCTGATTGCTATGATTTTGAACATGCCCATGTCGAACTGCCAACATAAGATCCATGTCGATGGCTCGACAGCCTCATTCCAGTTTTCCTTTTAGTTTAGCTTCCATTATGGCTCTGCTTTTGCTCTTCTTACTTCTCCATGCTTTCTCATGGTAATTCAATTCCTTTTCCGACGTCTCTTGCAGTTATATGTTCATATCCTTTATTGGCTTATCGGTGTAGTGGGTGTCAATTTTGGTGACTTGATCTTTAAACTGATGAATAACCTGTTGAAACTAATATGTGAAACTGAGACTGAGAATGATTGTCAGTTCAGTAAGGGTATTCAGTTTTGTGAAAGTCAGTTGGTGAAGTGCAAACTGAGTTTCTTCTGAAGTCAGCAGTCAGTTTGAGTCTGCTGAGTTTTGCTGAGTACAACTGAGTTCTCAATCTGGGCAGTTGATTGCAAGTCTGGAAAGTCAGTTTGAAGCTGCGTTTCTTCTGGTGGATAACAGCTAGAGCTGGTGTCCACATCTAAGGTATTTATGACAATGCCGACAAAGATCATTGACGGTTAGGGTTTGGGAATTGTGCCTATAAATACCAATGTTGTAATCAATGCAAGAGTGTGTTCATTTCATAAGTGTGTGAAATACCTTGTAACTTTGTGCATAATAAAATATCTCTTTTTTGTCCGTGGAGTAGTCGGCACAACGCCGGAAACCACGTTAAATCATTGCGTTCTCTTTGTTTCTGTGTTTTTATCAATTTCTGACATACTTTATGTTTGCCTTGCTTCTGTTTTATCTTTCTTAAACTGCAAGTTTCTCATCTGTGTTTTAACAAACTAGTATCAGAGTGTCAGGTTCAAGATTCAGAGAAGTTGCAGGTTGAATAGAGTTGATCTTCACCAAAACCGGTAACCGGTGCTAGGATTTTGTGATCAAATGTTTGTTCTTTAATTAGAAGGATGTCAGCAATGAACGTAAAGATTGATAAATTTACAGGGAGGAACAGTTTCAGTTTGTGGCAATTCAAGATGCGGGCCTTGTTAAAGCAACAAGGATTGTGGACTCTTTTATCTGATAAAGGGGATGGCAGTTCAGCAGATTATGCCAGTCTGGAGGAGAAAGCACATTCAACCATCATGTTGTGCTTGTCTGATGATGTTATCACGGAAGTTGCTGAGGAAGACACCACTGCCAACTTATGGTTAAAGATTGAAAGCCTGTATATGACTATGTCATTGACCAACAAGTTGTTGCTGAAGCAGATGCTGTTTAGCCTGAGGATGCATGATGGGGCTTAGTTGAGAGATCATATTGATCAGTTTAACACAATATTACTTGATCTCAGGAATATTGATGTTAAGATTGAGGATGAAGATGCTGCTTTAATTTTGCTGGTTTCATTACCATCTTCCTATGAGAACTTTGTGCGGTCCTTCATAGTTGGGAAGGATACAGTTGCTTTAGGGGATGTAAGGTCAGCTTTACATACCAAGGAGTTGAGACATAAGGCAGCTTGGGCAGACAATCAGGCTGCTGGACTAGTAGTCAGTAGCAGCAGTGGAAAAGAGCATGGTCAGCCTAGGAAGAAAATTTCCAAGAAGACAAGATCCAAAGGCCCTAAATCCATAGATGTTTGCATTATTGTAAGAAGCAGGGACATTGGAAGTCCAATTGTCCAAAGAGGAAGAAACAACAGGAGAACAGTTCTAGCACAGCTGTTGTGGCAGCTGAGCATGACTCAGATGAGGATATGGTTCTAGTGGCAGGAGAGTCAGCATATCAAACTGATGTGTGGATTCTAGACTCTGGGTCATCCTTTCATATTTGCCCTCACAGAGAGTGGTTCTCAAGTTATCAGCAGATAGATGGTGGTCATATATCTATGGCAAACAGCAAGGTCTACAAGGTAGTTGGGATTGGCTCAGTTCAGTTGAGGACAGATGATGGAAGATTCTGTAAACTGAGTGAAGTTAGACATGTTCCATAGATGACCAAGAATTGGTATCTCTCAGTTCTTTGGACAGCATGAGATTCAATTTCAATGGTGAAGGTAGAAAACTGGGTGTCTATAAAAACTTAGTGTAGGTTCTCAATAGAGTCAAGAAAGGACCCTGTATATACTACAAGGGTTAGTTGTTTCTGGTTATGTTGTTGTGGCATCAGCTAAGATTCATTAGTCACAGCTTACAAAACTGTGGCACATGAGACTTGGTCACTTGGGTGAAAAGGGGATGCATGTTCTTTCGTAGAAAGATCTTCTTGGGGAGTGTAAGGTCAAGCATCAAGACTTTTGTGAGCATTTTGTGTTTAGGAAGCTTCATAGGAGCAAGTTCTCAAAAGGGGTACACAACACAAAGTCATCACTTGATTACATTCATTCTGATTGTTAGGGGCCATCAAAGGTGGAGTCATTGGGTGGTCACAGATATTTTGTATCATTCATAGATGACTATTCAAGGATGACTTGGGTGTTGATGAAGAGACACAAAAATAAGGCATTCAAGAGCTTCATGCAATGGAAGGCTCTAGTTGAAAATCAGTTAGGGAAGAAGATCAAAAGGCTTCATACAAATAATGGTCTGGAATTCTGCTGGAATGAGTTTGACGAGTTGTGCAGAAATGAGGGTATTGCCAGACATCATACAGTCGGGAATACTTCTCAGTAAATGGTATAGACTGAAAGAATAGATCAAACTCTTCTGGAGAGAGCAAGATGCATGCTCTCTCATGCTGGTTTGTCAAGGAGATTTTGGGCAGAGGCTGTAAGCACAACTTGCTACTTAACTAATAGGAGTCCTCACACAATGATCAGTTTCAAGACACTAGTTGAAATATGGTCAGGAAAGCCTGCTGACTACTCAAATCCAAGGGTATTTGGAAGCACAGTTACTATCATGTCAGTGAAGGGAAATTAGAACCAAGGGCCAAGAAAGAAGTGTTTGTGGGGTATGGTGATGGAGTTAAAGGTTACAAAATTTGGTCATCAGCAGAAAACAGAGTTATTCTCAGCAGAGATATAGTTTTTGATTAAAATTCTATACTCAGTTCTTCAGTGAGAGGGACAACTGAGTCTAAAACCAGTGCTGAAACTGAGAAAATTGACAGTAAGGTGGAGCTTCAGGTGGATTCAATTGGAATGTAACAATCAACTGATCCAAGTCTGAACCAGAACTGAATCCAAGCCAGTCAGCTGAGAAAATGTCAGTTGAGCGTCAAGCTGAGAACGTGGGTCAGCAGAGTATAGTTGTCAACAGAGCTAGAAGATTCAATGTTGAGGTACCTCCCAAGAGCTATGGGTTTGATGATATGGTTGGATATGCACTTCAAGTTGCAGAAGAAGTGGATGGTTTGAATCTTCTACTTACAGGGAAGCAATGGCATGTTCTGAAACATCTCAATGGCTTACTGCCATGGGAGATAAAATAGAGTCATTACTGAAGAATCGGACTTGGGATCTTGTTAAACATTCAGCTGATAGGAGAGTTGTTACTTGCAAATAGATTTTCAAGAAGAAGGAAAGGATAACTGAGGCATAAGGAGTTAAGTATGAAGTTCGTTTGGTTGCAAGAGTGTTCAGTCAGAAAGAAAGGGTGGACTTTGATGAGATATTCTCACCAGTGGTCAGACATACTTCAATCAGAGTGAAGACAACTGGTCAGACACCAGTGACACAACAGGACTTAGAACTTGAGCAGTTAGATGTGAAGACAGTTTTTCTACATGGTGAGGTAGATAAAGAGATATACATGACTCAGCCAGAGGGATTTCAAGTTCCTGGTAAGAAAGATATTGTGTGTAAGTTGAAGAAGTCCAAACAAGCTCCTAGACAGTGGTATAAAAGGTTTGACAGTTATATGATCCAACTTGGTTACAACATAAGTCCTTATGATTGTTGTGTTTACCATAGTCAGTTGAAAGATGGATCACACATCTGGCTTGTGTTTGTTAGGAACATTTTATTATGTTTTGATGATGGCCATACTAGCTGTTATAGCAAGCCTGAAATAAGTTAGAATTCTCTGTATAAGTCTTTACTTAGAGTCTGACATGTTGTATAAGTTGAGTCAGACAAGTATTGTACTAGTTGGTAGGACCAAAGCAAAGCAAAAAAGCAGATATTCGGCAAAGGAAAGCCACCAAGCACTAGCAGAGAGAAGAAATGAGACACTATGGTCCGACTTATAACCAAGGAAGTCTGTGATGACCTTGGATAAGTCTAAGTTATGTTTTAAATGATAAAACTCAAATGTTCAAATATGGTGTACACTGGGTCTCACCCAAATCAAGGATCAATGAAGTTCAAAGACTCTCCAAATACTAGAACAAAGAAGGAAACAAAGTGAATCGGCCGAGTGAACTGACTTTCGCAAAAAGAGAAAACAAAACAAATGAAGAAGAAGTGATTTGGCTAAGTCAAGAGGCTCACTCGACCGTTCTAGAAACAAATGACGAGACACCTACAAGGCCGAATTGATATACGATGAAGATTCGTAAGATCATGCATTAAATGCTCAAATCATTAAAGGATCAATCAAGGACGGATTATCTCGCTATACGTTTGAAGAAAGAATCCGATCACCAAATTAAGGAGAATACAATTAAGGGGAATCAAGAATAAAATCAAGGATTATTCCTCATTAATATAGCCAACGGACGGAATTTCAAAACGAAGGTATTCAAGGCTATAAATAGAAGGCATTGACAGAAAAGAATAAGACAATCAAGAAAGAAAAATCTAGCGAAACTCACAATTTGAAAAGCCTTCTCTCTCAAATTACAAGGATACATCTAGTGATCAACTCGGACCTCAAAGCTACAAAGTCATACTCGAAACGAGGATTGATCAAGCAAGTGTGTGAATCACATTCACATCAAATCAAGCAAATCAAGCGAATCGAGGCAATCGAGAAGGAGTTGAATCTGTGATAGCCGTTGAAGGATCTTGATCTTAAGGAATAAATGAAGGAAGATCAATCACCAAGGCTGCTGCGATCAAGGAGTGATAGTCTTGTAGATTGTGAAGCTTGGGAAGCCAAGGACAATCATACTATTGTATCTGTGAAAACAATAGTGAATTCCTCCAATCATCACAGAGAAGAGTGGATTAAAGGGATTACACCACCTCGAACCACTATAAGCCTTGTGTCAATTTAATTTCTGCAATTTACTTTACAACATTCATTTAATTTGCATACATCATAATTTGCATCTGTGGATCGCCTAAACCGATTTGAAAACAATATAGTAAGAAGGGACTTATCCATTGCCCAAAAGCTTTTAACTAGAAGAAGAAAAGTTTTGAAACTCCACTATAGTCATTCACCCCCTCCGACTATAGTTTCACCTTCTCTGGGACCAACAATTGGTATCGGAGCGTTGTTCCTAGTATCGAACCTGCTTGATTTAATTTACGTAACAAGGAGATCACATATTTTCAAAGTAGTTTTCAAATCGAGTTTTTCATTCACTTGTCATTTATATCTTCAATTGCACCGATGGATTCCTCAAACTTCTTGTCAAAAATACCTTGCTTTCAATGTTAATAATTTTGATGAATATAAAATAAGAATGTTATCTCATCTTGCAAAGAACTCATGAGGAGATGCTTGGATGTAATCAACGACGGCCCAATCATGATCACTACTGTGGTAGGCACGAGAGCGAGATCAAGAAAGAGAGATAAACAAACCCAAGAAAGATTGGACCAAAGATGACAGGAGAAGAGCAAACCTAGACTTTGTAGCAAAAGATATGATCTTAAAGACTCTGAGACAACAACATGTTCATGAGAATAAAGGATTGCAAAACAAAGAAAGGAGATGTGGGACAAGTCGGCACTAATCAATGAAGGATCTCAAGCGATCAAAGAAAATAAACTATCTCAAGCAAAAAGAAGTTTTGAAAATTTCAAGATGAAGGCAGGTGAATCCATTGATCAGATGGACAACAGATTCTCAAGCATCATCAGTGAACTGCAACAGCTTGGTCACACATATCCCCAAAAAGAAGTATGCTTGAAAATCTTGAGAGGACTACCTGAAAGATGGAAGATCATAACATCAGTAATCAGAGGAACAACAAATCTTGCAAGCACTGACACTCTGACACTGATGTCCCAATTAAAAGCTCATGAATTCGAATTGAACGGCGAAGATGGTGCTCCGGCAGAGACACACAAAATCACTGCATTAGCTGCACCCCAGCAAAGTAACTTTGCTTTGAATGCATCAAAGAAAGAGACACAAGAACTAAAAGAACAAGTAGCTTTATTAGTTAAACGTTTTGACAGGTTTAAAAAGAAGCCATTCAAAGGAAATTCATCATCAAACAAAAAGTCAAGCTCAACCAGAGACATGAAGAAGAAATATGATGAATACAGATGCTTCAACTGCAACAAGAAAGGTCACTTCAAGGCTGATTGTCCTGAAGAAAATGACAAAGATGATGAAAAGAAGAAATACAAAGCATCTGAAAAGAAAAGGAGCAAGAAGGCACTTAAGGCAGAATCCAGCAGTGATAAGCATGAAGAATCATCTGACAATGACTCAGATGATAGTGATGAAGAAGACAGTTCAGAAAATGAAAAAGCATGCATATGTCTCATGACCAAAGAATTGGATGAAGATAAAAGTGACAACTGTATTAATCGAGGAAACAAGCCTATGTTTAATGGCTAAAGATTCAGATGAAACTGAGGTAACATCTAGTTCCTGTTCTTCATCTAATGCATCCACATCTAACACTGCACAATCCTCTAGTCTTCCATTAGATACAGCAGACCTAGTCCAAAATCTCATGACTAAATTTGATGAAATTGAAAAGAATCATGAAATTCTGGAAAAGGAATGCAAGGATCTAAGGAAAGAGAATAAGAGGTTAAAGAAAGAATGGATAAAGCAAAAGTCGAATTAACTAGTAAGAGACCTACTTAAATGATCAACAAAAGCGGATGATCATACATCCATTATTAACAGATCGATTAAGGAAATCTCATCACCAAAGAAGGTATCCACTTTGCACCACTAAAGGCACCAGCTTACAAACCCCCAAAAAGGTTTGGATCCAGATCTGGTCTTGGCTACAACAGTCAGGATGAACGTAGGAATAATGGTCAACACAATTCTAAATTGAGGACCACTAGTGGACCAAAATTTAGAAAGAGACAGACCATGTCTCCAACAGATCATCCTGTTCCGGTGAAGTCAAAACCCAATGTAGTGAAACAGCAAACTAAATCCTCATTCCAGTCAATCAAGAACAAAAACCATCTGAAAGGAAAAGGAAGACTTTACCCTTCAGAGGATGATTGGAATGTTGCTCTGTAAAATACAAGAAGAAACCATTCCACAAAATGCATCATGTGTTTAAGAAAAACCAATCTGTTCCTAGACACATGAAGCAAGAAAGGTTTCCTACTGCATTTTGGAAAGTAAAGAAGGATGCAAATGCACCAAAAGGTGGAGAAAAGTATCAGAATACCTTCAAGAAAAATACTAGAAGCTATTCTCACCATGCCTTATACATATGAAGTTGATGACTTCAATTATCCAAAAGAAGACCTTTTGGATACACCCTTGGTATGGGAGGCATGATCGCTATGAGTATGGACCCAAACAAAGTTGGGTACCTAAACTTAATTAACTGCTTTTGTAGGATGTCCGGTACATAGACAAAGGATGTTCTAGACACATGACAGGAAACAAGAGATGGCTCACTGACTTCAAAGCTTTTGATGGACCCAAAGTCACATTTGGAGGTAAAGAAAACCCTGGCAAAATTAAGGGGGAAGGCACAATAATCAAGAACAATCTAAAGATTCAGAATGTGGCATATGTCATGGGACTTAACTTCAATCTGATGAGCATCAGTCAATTTTGTGACAAAGGCTACAATGTGCACTTCAACAAAGAAGGATGCAAAGTGATTCACAGTCAAACCAACACAATAGTTCTTGCAGGAAGAAGACAAGACAAGATGTATGTGGTGGATTGGAGAACAGCTAAGGCAGAAACATGTCTACTTGTCAAGAATAATCAATCAACAAGCTGGATTTGGCACAAAAGATTAACTCACCTGAATTTCAAGACCATCAACAAACTATCAAGGAGTAAGTTAGTTGAAGGCCTGACAGAGATCACATTCAAAAAGGAAAGTTTATGTGATGCTTGTCAGAAAGGAAAACAAATAAAAAGCTCATTCAAGTCAAAGCCTCATCAATCTACAACAAGAGTTTTACATCCGCTACACATGGACTGCTTTGGACCAAATACACCAAAGGAGTGTGAGTGGTAAGAAATACACTCTTGTAGTAGTGGATGACTTCTCAAAGTACACCTGGACCATCTTCATGAATAAGAAGAAAGAAACACTCAAGAAGCTGCCAGATTTGTTGAGAAGACTCTGAATGAGAAAGAACTAAAGATTATGAAGATCGATCGATATAGAGCCGAATTTCTAAATGAAATTGTCGAACCTATTGTGAAGAAAATGGAGTATTACATCAACTATCTCATGAGCATGAACTCCACAACAAAATGATGTAGCGAAAAGAAGAAACAGAACCATCAAGGAAGCAATCAGACAATGATAAGCGAAGCATGTTTACCAAAGAGATTTTGGGTCAAGCAAAGAAACACAAACATGCCATACACAAAACAGATCAATCATCAACAAACACCATGGAAAAACTCCATATGAAATATGGAATGGTAGAAAACCCAATATGTCATATTTTCATATGTTTGGATCAAAATGTTTTGTCTTAAACAGAATCAACTCGCATACCTTTGATGAGAAGGTCATGATGAAGCAATCTTCATGGGATACTCGACACCAAAGAAAGCATTCAGAGTACTAAATAAAAGAACCTTGGTGATTGAAGAATCAATACATGTGGTTTTGATGAACCAAACACAAATGGTGAAGAGCTTCAAGATCAAGAAGAGAAAGTACCACAAAGAGAAATCTATACAAATGCAACCATACCAACTACTATCCTGAATCATCATTCTCAAGATCAAGAGGAGCCACATACCAATACACCGATGAAGCTCCTCAAGTTGAAGTTCATGCTCAAAGATGATGGTATGGAAGCACCAAGTGAAGATCAACTTCAACCGAGATCTAAATTGGCTAAGAGACCATCCTCAAGAACAAGTCATTGGAGACATTCACACAGAGTCGAACTGTAAGACAACCTGGAGCACATGCTAACCTGCTTTCTATCACAAGTGGAACCCAAGACCATAGATGATGCAATCCAAGATGCAGATTGGATCACAGCCATGCAAGAAGAACTAAATGAATTTAAAAGAAATGAAGTCTGGGAACTTTTTGACAGACCTGAAATGGCCAACATCATTGGTGCAAAATGGGTATTCAGGAACAAGATGGATGAGCAAGGAACTGTTGTCAGAAACAAAGCAAGGCTAGTTGCAAAAGGCTATTCCCAAGCTGAAGGAATAGATTATGATGAAACTTTTGCTCCAGTAGCAAGATTGGAAGCAATCAGATTTTTTCTAGCATTTGCTGCACACAAGGACTTCAAAGTCTATCAAATGGAGGTAAAAAGTGCATTCCTAAATGGACTCTTGGAAGAAGAAGTTTATGTAGAACAACCTCCTGGATTTCAAATTAAAGGAAAAGAAGACAAAGTATACAAACTCAAGAAGACCCTCTATGGACTCAAACAGGCACCTAGAGCCTGGTATGAAACACTGTCACAGTTTCTGATCAAGAATGGATTCAGCAAAGGAACTATTGACAAGACTCTTTTTAAACTGGAGGAAGGAGCAAGCACATTGCTAGTGCAAATCTATGTTGATGATATAATCTTTGGATCAGAGGATGAAAAGCTGTGTGAGAAATTTGCAAACCTGATGAAGAGCAAATTTCATATGAGCATGATGGGAGAATTAAACTACTTCCTTGGCCTTCAAGTAAAGCAAATGAAGGATGGCATTTTCATTAGTCAAGAAAAGTATACAAGAGATTTGATACACAAGTATGGGATGGATACAAGTGGCACAGCAGACACACCAATGTGTGCCAGAGTCATACTTGGAAAAGATGAAGGAGGAAAAGATGTTGATCAAAAATTGTATAGAGGAATTATTGGATCATTATTATACTTAACTGCAAGCAGACCTGACATAGCATTTGCAGTAGGAGTATGCGCAAGATTTCAAGCTCAACCAAAAGAATCACATCTTCTAGCAGCTAAAAGGATAATCAAATACTTGAGAAACACTTTAACTGTTGGTATTTGGTATCCAAAAGATGGAGGATTTACATTGATATCATATTCGGACTCGACTATCTTTGGATGCAAAATAGATAGAAAAAGCACCTCTGAACTTGCCAAATGCTAGGAACCGGACTAGTCTCTTGGTTCAAGAAAAAGCAAAACTCCATATCTACATCAACAAACAAGCGAGAATATATAGCGGCGGTAGTCATTGTGCACAAGTCTTGTGGATAAGACAACAAATTAAGGGACTATGGAGTGGAAGAGAGAACAATTCCAATCATGTGTGATAACACAAGTGCAATATCTATCACTTTGAAAATCCATTGTATTCAAGAACAAAGCACATTGATGTAAGACATCATTTTATCGAGAGACCATGTTGAAAAGGAGATGTCATCCTAAAATACATACCCACCAAGATCAACTGGTGACATCTTCACTAAACCACTCGGGCTATGAAAGATTTAGTATGTTGAGAACGAGTTAGGGATGATTGAAATTGACTAAGCATCAAAGAGCGGCTAAGCTGGAGTAATCGGCTAAGTGACTTCATTAATCGGTACGACCTTTGCCGTTACAGAGATGCAAAGCAAGTAAGGCAATCGGCATCCAAATGAGGTAACTTAACCGATTGTTAGGAACAAAGAAATGGAGCAACTAAGTAAAGAACCTATAGAACGGCTAAGAGGCCAAATAAAGGCACTTCACCGAAATAAAGACTTGGATAAATTAAGAGTGTGAACAAAATCAATTCTGATTACACGTGGAGAATAAGAAAATTATGGAGGATTATTCTATGAAAGATTACACACGTGGCGATCAAATTATGATCATGGAGGTAATTATATTATTATTTTTGAATTATAAACTCCTCGATTCCCGGGCTCTATCATTACTTGCCTCAAACCACACCCCCACTCCACTCGAATATCGCAATTTTTATACGCAGAATCACGCCATTATGTCACTAAATCCTTCCTTATTCAAACCACGTTCACACTACCCAAAATCGCACTATATAAACAAGACTTAGAGATTTTCAGAGATCTTTACGCTCTCTTGCAAATTACAAACCCTGCTTTTGTTTATCTCTATTGCAAACTCAAGTTCATTTTAAACCCTCTCTCCTTCTCAAAAATGGCATCATCTTCCTCAATCACCCAAGTCGGGTACGAAAAATCGATTGCCACATGGTTCATTCTTCCAAGCGAACACTACCAAATCGTGTGGAAATGATGAGCATGCCAAACGGTTGGCGGCGAGTTGCGAAAAACTAAAATTATCCACCTTTCTCAATCCTCCAATAACCGAGGTGTGCTATGAAAGTCCGATTTCCTTCGGAAATCTGCACAATACGCGCTGGGCTCCTCTTGAAGAAGATGACAAGTTCAAGAAGACAAGATTGTAGCATCTGTAAATGGCAAAGACGTTGTGATTACAAAGAAAGGTAATTCAAAACATCTCAAACTTTCAAATAAGGGTCAAGCAAAAGTGACATTGGTACCACAGACTTGGGCGACTCAGGGCAATCATTGCCAAAATGGCAAACCAGGATCCAAAAAAGTCAACTGTCTCGAGATCCGAGTTGAAGCGACCTTTTAATGAGTTCGATTACCTAATTGGCAAAACCATTGAAGGAAAGTTGGGAGCAAATCATGCCATGACAGAAATTAGGATGCGGCTAATGGGAATCATCTATAACAAGCTACAATTTAATTGGTCAAAATACTTCTTTTTGAGAATCAAAGAACAAATCCAATGTGAAGTAAAAATAGGTGAAAAAGCGATAAAAGAGGGAAAGACAATGAAAGGACAATTGGGTGAAAAAGTCATACGGGATACAGCTTGCACTATCTCAAGCAATGTCTCAAAGTCCCCACTGTACAACTCCACAGACTGCATGAATCCAAAGTCATGTTTACTTATGTCAAACCACAAAAGAAGGCAGGAGAAGAAAAAAGGAAGAAATCCTCACACAACACCTCAGGACAAAGAAAAAAACAAAAGGTCCGGCGAAGTCTGGAAAAGACAGACTTTGGGAAATTGATTGATGAAGAAGAAGAAGAGGCGGATTCTGATGAGGAAGCACAGCAAGAAGAAGCAAATGCCAGTGAGGATGAACAACATCCAAATGAAGAAAACACTGAAGACGATCAGGACTCTCCAGAAGAAGCTGTACATTTGTCTGCAAACGATATAGATGATCGAATTACAGAATATCTTGAATGGAAGGAAGGGGATTCCAGACAACAACTTCAAGACATAGACCGCATGCTTACTGAAGAAGCATGGTTATTTGATTTTTTGGGAATCACAAATCTTGTAGGAGTACTTGATGAATCCCCACTATGGGAATTGGTTGATGCAGCCAAGGCAAAGATGCCCCAAACCTCTGGGAGACAAAGTGACGGCTCAGATGATGGTGGAGATGATCATCAGGATGATGGTGATGATCATGATAATAATGATGATAATGATCATCATGATGATGATCTTGGTCAAGACAAAGAAGAGGACTCTCCTGTACCAGATGCAATTGATGATACTACTCTCCTTCGTACATTTTTGAAACCACAAGCCTCCGGCAAGTCTACAACTCCAAAGAAAGACAATTACTCAACATTGCCTGCATCAACGCTCCAAATAACAAAGACAAACGTTGTGGACACGCTCACCGCCGCCACTCCAGTCAAGACAACCCCGGCATAGACAGCGGGAACAAAGAAATCAAGCCACACCAAAGATATACATCTACCCAAATTCTTGAAGATCAAGATGTAAATGCAGATGTCACTCAACATCAAGACAAGGGATAACAAACGGATCCAGAAACAGCTGAAACAAGGAACAGACTCTCTCAGCTGAACACTGGCATTACAAATGAAACTTTTGAGAAAGCGGCGGACTTGTCGGGTCAAGAATTGGAACAACAAGCAATGTATCTCGGATCCATGACTTCACTTTTAATGACAAAAGCTCCTCCATTGAAAACAAGTTTCAGGCCATTGCAGAATACATTGATGCACAAAATATTGTTGTTCAACAACAAGGAAATCTGATGAAGCAACTCAACATCAATATCACTAACAGTCTTGCAGGCCTCAGACAACACATTTCCCAAGAAAACGAATCACTGGCAGTAGCTTTTGGCACTAGACTTAGGAGTGTCAATGAGAAATTGAATGATCATAACAAAAGATTCACATATATTGAATCAAAACTTGATTCTCTGATTGGAACGGCAGAGGCCACCAATAGCATCCTACTCCAGCAAAGGGATGATGCTGCCAAAAAGGGGGAAAACCTGGATAAGCCTGAAGGATCAACAATCAGTCCTCCTGAAGGATCAACAATCAGACCTCCAAATTTCACTGAGAAACAACTGAGAGCAAGAGACAGAGAAATAAGAATCAGAAATAAAGCAGAAGAACAACAAAGAAGGGTCAGAGAAGGAAGGGAAAAGGCCCTAAAGGAACCCTGCATTGGATTTCCTCACCCTATGCAAAGAAGAGATGATGATAGAGACAGGTCCGGCAGACAAAGAAAGGCCTGGATCTAGTCAAAGAAAGAGGATCTGTCGACCACACACAGACTCAAAGACTGGAGGAAACACCAAAGAAATGTAGCGCTCCAAATATACTGGTGAGCACAGAACTTACACTGGTCACCAAAGCAAAGCAGAATATGATGCAGATGTACTAGACCATGTAAGAGAATTTTTCAGAGTACAGGAAGGACTTTATCCTCACTCCTCACAAGATGAAGCTTGGGCTGATTGGCTAAGCTATCAGGATGAGAGGATGAGAACCGATATGGCCAAACTTTACAATGAAGTCAAAAGAGAATTTGCACTTCTCAAACAAGCCAACAATAAACCAAGCTCACCCATACCACTATCTCAAAAAGGACCGTAAGACTTGCCAAATTGAAAAGCAAGAGGAATTCAAATATATGGCAAAATTCTTCAACCCTATGGGGAGAATGGAAAACAGAGCAAAGGAGTCTCTACAAAAGCCTCAAGTTTGCAGATTCACATATTGCCGAGGCTAGGGAAAGACTTGAAAAATATTTTGGAGAACCTAAGGCAAATGAGACCATGCCTGATTTCAATGCACTTTTTGCCAAAAGAGTTTTTCAGGTGTATCTGAATACACACTTTGGCTTACTGGAAGTGGAAGTTTCCAGAAATTGACTGGAAAGACATGGAAGAGGTTCAAACTACGAAATTCAAGAGGTACAAGGCTGAATTAAGCAAAATGTAGTTTGTAACACTTGAATAAAGTCTTAGAAATTATTACCCTTCGATGGATGAATAAAATTGTTGAACTTTTTATCTCATTGTGTATTATGAAAATCTTGATTACTTATGTTCAAAGCTTATGAGGGTTTTGGCATCATCAAAAAGGGGGAAATTGTTAGGAACATTTTATTATGTTTTGATGATGGCCATTCTAAATTTATTATAGCAAGCCTGAAATAAGTTAGAATTCTCTCAGTATAAGTCTTTACTTAGAGTCCGACATGTTGTATAAGTTGAGTCGCACAAGTATTGTACTAGTTGGTAGGACGGCAAAGCAAAAAAGCAGATATTCGGCAAAGGAAAGCCACCAAGCACCAAAGAGAGAAGAAATGAGACACTATGGTCTCGACTTATAACCAAGGAAGTCTCATGATGACCTTGGATAAGTCTAAGTTATGTTTTAAATGATAAAACTCAAATGTTCAAATATGGTGTACACCTGTCTCACCCAAATCAAGGATCGGTGAAGTTCAAAGACTCTCCAAATACTAGAACAAAGAAGGAAACAAATGAATCGGCCGAGTGAACTGACTTTCGCAAAGAGAAAACAAAACAAATGAAGAAGTGACGGCTAAGTCGGTAGGCTCACTCGACCGTTCTAGAAACAAATGAAGAGACACCTACAAGGCCGAATTGATATACGATGAAGATTCAGAAGATCATGCATTAAATGCTCAAATCATTAAAGGATCAATCAAGGACGGATTATCTGGCTATACGTTTGAAGAAAGAATCCGATCACGGAAATTAAGGAGAATACAATTAAGGGGGAATCAAGAATAAAATCAAGGATTATTCCCTCATTAATATAGCCAACGGACGGAATTTCAAAAACGAAGGTATTCAAGGCTATAAATAGAAGGCATTGACAGAAAAAGAATAAGACAATCAAGAAAGAAAAATCTAGCGTAAACTCACAATTTGAAAAGCCTTCTCTCAAAATTACAAGGATACATCTAGTGATCAACTCGGACCTCAAAGCTACAAAGTCATACTCGGCGAGGATTGATCAAGCAAGTGTGTGAATCACATTCACATCAAATCAAGCAAATCAATCGAGGCAATCGAGAAGGAGTTGAATCTGTGATAGCCGTTGAAGGATCTTGATCTTAAGGAACAGCAGGAAGGAAGATCAATCATCAAGGCTGCTGCGGTCAAGGAGTGATAGTCTTGTAGATTGTGAAGCTTGGGAAGCCAAGGACAATCATACTATTGTATCTGTGAAAACAATAGTGAATTCCTCCAATCATCACAGGAGAAGAGTGGATTAAGGGATTACACCACCCTGAACCACTATAAGCCTTGTGTCAATTTAATTTCTGCAATTTACTTTACAGCATTCATTTAATTTGCATACATCATAATTTGCATCTGTGACTGTCTAAACCGATTTGAAAACAATATAGTAAGAAGGGACTTATCCGCTGCCCAAAAGCTTTTAACTAGAAGAAGAAAAGTTTTTGAAACTCCACTATAGTCATTCACCCCCCTCTGACTATAGTTTCACCCTTCTCTGGGACCAACAATGTTATATGTGGATGACATGCAGATAGCTGTAAGGAAGAAGTCTAATGTTCAGAATCTAAAAGACCTTCTCAGTGCTGAGTTTGAAATGTAAGATTTGGGTGCAGCCAAGAAAATTTTAGGGATAGAGATCTGGAGAGATAGAAGTCAGAAGAAACTGTTTTTATCTCAGCAGGGCTATATACAGAAGATATTGTCAAAGTTTGGCATGTCAGCTGCTAAGCCAATAGAGACTCCCATGGCATCAAATGTTCATTTGTCAGTTTTTGCTTCGCAATTAGCAGATAAGAATGAGTATATGTCAAGAGTTCTTTATGCTAGTGTAGTTGGCAGTCTGATGTATGTCATGGTGTGCACTAGGCCTGATCTGGCTCAGTCAGTCAGTGTTGTCAGCAGGTTTATGGCTCAACCTGGAAAGGAACACTGGAAAGCTATGAAAAGAATGTTCAGGTACCTTAGGGGTACAACTGATGTTGTCTCATTTATGGAGGTGATACTCAAGAACAGATCACAGGATACTGTGATGCTGATTATGCATGTGATGTGGACAGTAGAAAATCAATGACTGGTTATGTTTTCACATTAGGGAATTCAGTTGTCAGCTGGAAAGCAACTCTTCAGAAAACAATAGCTTTATCAACTATTGAAGCTGAATATATGGCTCTTACTGAAGCAGCTTAGGAGGGTATCTGGTTGAAGGGACTAGTCAGTGATTTGGGGCTACATCAAGATCAAGCTGAGATTTATTGTGATAGTTTGAGTGCAATTTTGTTTAGCTAAGGATCAGGTTCATCATGAGAGAACCAAGCATATTGATGTGAGGTATCATTTTCTAAGAAATGAGAAGAGGGTTGTAGTGAAAAAGATTAGCACCAAGGAGAATCTTACTGATATGTTCACTAAACCAGTGCAGCAGAGCAAGTTTTAGTTGTGTCTGGACTTGCTGAATATTCAAAGCTTATAAACTGAAATCTGGATACTCAGTTGAGGGCAGATCAACTGAGTGGATTCTGAGGAGAAGTCTGGTACTGTACATCCTGGTTATGCAATCTGATTGACTGTGAATGTGAGTTCAAGTCAAGGTGGAGATTTGTCAGTTTTGGTGACTTGATTTCTAAACTGATGAATAAACTGGTGGAACTAATCTGTGAAACTGAGACTGAGAATGATGGTCAGTTCAGTAAGGGTATTCAGTTCTGTGAAAGTCAGTTGTGGTGAATTGCAAACTGAGTTTCTTCTAAAGTCAGCATTCAGTTTGAGTCTGTTGAGTTTTGCTGAGTACAACTGAGTTCTATTTCTGGGCAGTTGATTGCAAGTCTGGAATGTCAGTTTGAAGCTGAGTTTCGTCTAGTGGATAACAGCTGGAGCTGGGGTCCACATCTGGGTGTTTACGACAATCCCGACATAGATCTTTGGCGGTTAGGGTTTGGAATTGTGCCTATGAATACCAATGTTGTAATCAATGCAAGTGTGTGTTAATTTCACAAGTGTGTGAATTGTAACTTTGTGCATAAATATCTCATTTTCTGTCCGTGGAGTAGTCGGCACAATGCCGGAAACCACGTTAAATCACTGTGTTCTCTTTGTTTCTGTGTTTTATCAATTTCCGCCATACTTTATGTTTGCATTGCTTCTGTTTTATCTTTCTTAAACTGCAAGTTTCTCATCTGTGTTTTAACAGTGGGAAAGCTTCCCGTGGGTCTAACTGATACTTGCTCAGCAATTTGTCCGACTTGGACCGATAAAGCTCTCATTTGTAAATCATGACTTGCAAGAACCGCATGCATTCGTACTTGACTTGTAGGAATGGAAACCCTTAGCGAATTCTTCTACCTCTCTAGTAACCTTCGCGGAATTGCTTTCCACGATAGAAGTTGGACTCTCCATAACATTTTCCAAAGGGCCTTTAGCATGTGTGGAAACAAATGGCCGATTTGAGCATTATCAATAGCCCAGAGATTCACCTCCCTTGATAGGGTTGCCGGGCCCTCTATTCTGCCCTAAGTAGATCACCTCTTCTTCTGTCACCTCATTTCCTTCCTCTTCCACTTGTGCTACGAGATTCACATACTTCTCAACTTTTAGTTTACTCAGTCGTTCTACAAGATTTTCCATCTTTTTCATTACCAAAGCGAGTTTCTAATCCTTATCCATTGAGTCTCAATTTACCTCGGAAATTCCTCTCATTGTCTATTTATCAGCACCCCACTGAATACTCTTGGATATTTGTTCTATCTTCTTAAATGCATCATCAGGGGATTGATCCATAAACGCTTCACCACTCAAAGAATCTAAGCGAATTGATTTTGACCAGACAACGAGTTATAGAATGTACTCATTTGTACCGATAAAGCAACATCGTGGTTGGGGTATTTTCGCAAAGCCTCTTTGAAAGGTTCCCATGCTTCATCGAAAGGCTCTCCCGGTGCCCGTTTGAAATTCAAAATATATCTCTTGTCTGAACTTGTGCGATTTTTCAAGTGGGAAAAACTTGATCATGAAAGCCTTTAGTAATTTATCCCATGTGGCAATGGACCATGCCAGTAGCGACAATAACCACTGTTTGGCTCGATATTTCAACGTGAACAGAAATAATACCTCAAACAAAGAATACAAATAATACATACACTGCATAAATCATACATCAAATAGATCAAACTTTAAATACTTTGCAATCATAGTTATATACGCATAATTCATAGACAAAAGAATACAAATAATACCTCAAACAAACGTTAATGGATATCTAGCTCTCGAAATTGCATAAGAATTGCTAGGTATTCGGTCCCCAAAAGAAAAGAACTTTTAATTCACCCAAAAGATAAAATAAATTGTTTATGTAATGTATCTTTGCTGTATTATTATCGTCTCCTTCCGTTTACAGTGTTGCTCTAATTATATGTATTTGCTAAACCGAACTAAGGCTACAATCTAACGGCTAAAAATCAGGATTCGGACTTTTGGGCCATCGAACCCTCGATGGGATGGGCCACCGATCCATCGACACATTGCAGGCCCAAACCACGCTGAACTCTTCTTGTCTTCTTTAATCAGGTCCATATCATTTTTTATTGAGTTTTGGTCCGCATAATTACTTGTGGTAATGATACTTTTGAATCTCGAATCGATCTTCCCATTTCCCGCAAGCGTCTTCTTGTCCTCATAACTCGAACCAATGCTCAATATCTCACGAACCTGCAAAAGATCGGAAAACAAGCCCGAAAGTAAAAATTCTCTATGCATGTTATGGGAAAAACACAACTCTCGGATTACGATTAAACCTATAATGAAATAGCCTTTAAAGCTCGTAAATACATACGAAATATATTCAATTATGGTCTAAAATCGGGGTAAAGTAGTGGGTAAAACAACATATAATCGAGTATGATCAACTACCCCCATATAGCCTTTTGATCATTCTCGAGCAAACCAAGGCGAAACAAAACTAACAACAATTTAAACTAACCGGAAATTGACCAGATTCGCGATTTAATTTGCATTTCTCATATACTTCCTGTGATTGAGATATATTATTAAATCACAACATGATTATGTATGGATTAATCTTAATCTTGAGATGATTATAAACTCCTATTTGTTTCAAAATAAAGTTTGATGTGTTCGTTAAGGAATTGTCAAGTGACATGGTCCCAATCACTTCCACGTTGGCACTATTCGGAAATGAGTAGTTGGGAATGTGTTTCATGGATACATAATACATTTCTTCATACGGAAGGTAGAAAGCCGATCCCCTTATTTGTTAATCCAAGAAACTGATTGATCGGTCGAGTTTATAGTGGTCATAAATTAATAGATCACTAGTTTGTTAATGGTAAATAATAATAAGATGCAATGAAAAAATGTTTACGGAAATTTTCTTACTTTATTATTGGATTGTCTATGAATTGTTACTTTATTTCCACTGTCCTGATTCTCATTTTCCCCCTCGTTTTTGTCCTTTTAAACCACTCCCCCAATGAAATAAAACTCGAGCATGTTGGAGTGAACATGGTCTAGTTTGACCTGGTTTATACGATTTTATTTTGTAAATGAAAATCAAATGTTTTTTTTTTGGTGTGTGGCTAAAACCATTTGTTTGGTTTGATTATTGTTTTTCACTGATTTTATGAACAAATGAAACTTATTGATCATAAATCACAAATTATTTATGAACAACAAATGATATTTCATTTGTAAAAATTCCAAACTAACAATCCATCAACAGCCATCTAAAACGACAAACTCGACCCCTGAAAAAAAAAAAAAACCCAACAACAACAAACTCGACGTGTACCATCAAACTTCCTTGCTAGCGTTAAACAAGAAAATAAAATAATTGCTCCTTACTCATTTTATTTACTTAATGAAATATTAACTTCTAAGAATTATTAATGTTGAATTAACACCTCAAATATTGAATATCATATATACATCACAAAAGGTTTAAGGTGATATAGCATATGAGTGTGACATAGGGAGAAAAAAAAAACATATTTTGTTTTCATACGTGAGTGAGAGAGGTGGAGCTATCTCACATTTCAAATAACAGTAACAATAACAATAATATGGTTTTGTCTTCATCAACTAATAATGGATTACTAATTTTATGTTCATAAAAATATATCTCGATTTCGATTACCTCAACAATGTTGTTGTCAAGTATAATCTAATTATACATAAATAAATAACAAACGCACATAAAATATTTTTTATTTATTTACTTGATATGTCAAACTTTACAAGTGAACTCGTCAAAATTCATCAAAATCATACGAAGAAGTCTGTCAAACAAAATCATCATCAACGGATCTCAAAAATTGGTTTCGAGGAAGTAAAAATAGAATACAAAGTTAGAGTTTGTGAGTTATGAGTTGAATTGTACTGTTTGAGATTCATCTAAGACTTTGAAACATTAAAGACAAATATTTTGAAGGATCATGTAAAGCCAAATATAATGAGCATGAAGAAATATAATGAGCTGAATTTGAGTGAACTAGGAAAACAGACATTTATATAGTGTATGTATGTATATACGTATGTATAAGTATATGCACACGCGTGCATGCATGCGCACACACACACGACCGCGTGTAACACACCTATACTAGCAAGATAACTAGATCAATCGCAACGTAGTGTAGCGAGCAAGAGTCGATTCCACGAAGAGCAAAGGGTAACTTAACTACCTACGTGAAATAAACTCTTAAGGTTCTAAGGGTTATCTTTGACCAGCATATCACGCAAAGACTGCCTAAACCAACCAACTAAATTAGAATTTATTGGGGTTGGTGATACAAATAGCCTTTAAAATTCTTATTCACAATTTATGAGAATCAATCTAATTAAAACATGCATTGGTTGAATGTCATCTTGTCCACTAAATGTAAAGCTTGTGTTTACTCAAATTATATTAATGGTTACACTTTCCTATTGCTTCGAACTACACCGTGAACAGGACGAAGAATGAACTATGCCATAATATTGGACTTATATCGTTGACAGACTCTGTCTAATTAGCAAACATACATTATTAGGAATCTATGGAAATGCCCTACCCGATCAAGGAGAAAGATTCAACCTTCAATCCTATGGGTAAGAAAACCTCACCAAGGCACCTATCGTAAACAGGCTCAGTGACCTCTAGCGATCTAAAAACCCTTGTCCTAACTGATTATTTCGCCTTAAACGGGTCCTTAGGGTTAGTTTACGGAAATTTTCCTACTTTATTATTGGATTGTCTATGAATTGTTACTTTATAATTGACACTCAATAACTCGACAATATTGAGAATAAGAAATGTATATAGTCGATATAGTTTAATTTCGGATTTATGTTAGCATAATTCTAGAATTAAAAAAATGACTAGAAATATTTTGTTTGATAAATATTTATTCATTTTATTGAAGCTACTGGCTATATACAGGTCTATTATCCCGGGTTCACTCTTATTACATGAGTGAATTTTCATATTTTGAAACTTCAATAGCAATTTACTAGGACTCCCAAATTAAAATACATCACATTTGTCTACTTGATTCACCTATTGCAACACACTGATTTATGTAAATATGTGAGACCACAAATTTCTAGAAACACATAATTTGACGACTATTTCCATTGCATATAATGATCGATTTTTTGAAAGTCGATATACAAATCCATATTTCTGAAGTGGATTCTCATTAAAGAGAATCGAGTTTTAACAAGACGATTTTAGGCAGTGGTGGAATCACCTTATACTAAAAGGGGTCCGCGTACCTTACTAAAAAATCATGGACCCTACAGGAAAAATATTACACAATGTTTTTTTGAATCCCCATAAAGACATTTTTTGATCCACCCCGAAAATTCGATCGTTATATGCGGTGGAAATAGCCGTCAAATTATGTGTTACAAGAACACCGTGATATCACAGATATACATACAAGTCGATCCTTAAATATAAAGTGAAACTCTGCTCCCTCCCAACTCGAGAGTGAGCCGACTACCACTTGTTATTTGACCGGAATTTCAACAATTTAACTTGAAGTATATTATCATTATTGTTATAATTATTGAGGATGAACCGATTCAACTGGGCCCACGGCCGTCCCTAGGCTAAAAGGGGCCTAAGACAGATTGGTTGGATAAGTCCTTTATCGGTTGATCGATCCGCGTGACCGGTTGGTTGATCAGGTGACACCGGTTGGTTGGTTAGCGATACGGTTTATATATAATAATAATAATAATAATAATAATAATAATAATAATAATAATAATAATAATAATAATAATAAGCAAATCATAAATCTTTTAATTTAACTTGTAACGTGCCGTATCTTTTACACTTTTTAATATGGTTCTATTATGAACTATTATGAAATTTGACCTTTAATTTTTTTTTTTCTAATATCACACATTATACAAATCAATTAAGTAATAATTTTTTTATACAAAAATAATATTAGGCTGATTAGGATTGAGTTTACACAATTTTTTAAAGTAAAACATGTCATTGGATTTGGGGCCCACCATGATGGTGTGCCTACAACGGTCGCATGACCGGCCTAATGAGTGGGCCGGCCCTGGTTGGGCCCTTAGTAGCAATCTATAGGCCGCCTAAATTAAGAGACATCACATCTACCTCTGTTGATTTAACTATGATAGCACATCTCCAAAAATAAAAAATAAAAAAAAAAACCTATGACAACACTGATTTATGCATTATACACGTATGCCATCACAGTGTTCTTGTAACACCTAGTATGTCGACTATTTCCTTTACATGTAACAACCGACTTTTCAAAAGTCGCTCCTAAAATTGAAATTTTTGAAGTGGATTGTCATAATTATTGACGATGCTGGAAACCGTCTATGAATTAATACGAGTCAATCTCCTATGTGACAACGATCCGAAACCCTAGAAACCCTAGTTTTTGCCAAAGAGGGACGACGTATTTGTTTTGGGTGTTTAGATTGAGCTTGAGAGTTATTTTTCTCAAGTTGCATACGTATAAAATAGTTGAATTGGAATCAAGTCACACGTAGTTTCTTAGGGTTGCTTATATAGGTGGCCTCTCGCCCCTATTACTTGTTGAGTAAGTATTATAATTAATTATTATTCCCTAAGGATATATACACATTAATCTCTATTATTTAGAGATAATTATAGACATATTGAATAATGCCAAGATTGGAGTCTTTATGACTTAGGATTCTTTCATTATTTATCTTTAATTATTCTCCATGTGGAATAACAGTCGGGCTGTGCGGAGCGTTCCATGCTCAGCCCCCAAGACCAATATAGCCGAACTGGGCTATTCCTCTGCACCCGACCTTAGCCGACCTGTGGTGGCTGGAAGGGGAATTCGTGCCGATTTCCGATCTGGGAATGACGATCAGCCCTTAGTTTGGTTTTTGGGGCCCTTAGCCCTAAAGTTAAGGCCTAATCATTTATTATGTGCCCTCAAGGGTGACATGTGGCATAACTCGGGTCGGGCATCATCATAAGCCCCCCAGATCTGACTTTGCTTTGTTTGTTGGTCAGATCTGCGTTACTTTGGCGGCTCGGCCGATGTTATCCGACCTCGTGTTTTGAATTGGCCAACTGCCAGCTGGCAACCTATTAGACTAGCCATCATTGCCTTTGCGGGATACAAGGCGTTTTTCACTCATTTTTATTACTGACGTTGCCTGCACGTCATGAGGGAGGTTATAAACCCATCCCTTCACACCAGACTTTCCCTCATATCGTATTTATTATTAAATCGAAGATTTCTTTCAAGACCCTCTGCATTTCCAAGTAAGCATTTTCTCTGATTTTTCTTATGCTATCCTTCTTTACTTCTTCTTTCTTTCTGCTTTTCCTAGTTTATGAGGGCTAGTACTGCTTCGAGCAGCTCAATCAATAGGGAGTTCGAGTCCCATTGTGAGTCAGAAAACGAAGTGAACCAACCATTTATCCAATTTGGGGGCCCAATAGACATTCCTGCCTTAAACACAGTCGCTGATCGCAGTAATATCGAGCAGGTCATTGCTGACCAACCCTCTTCTAACCCACCCCGATATCATTCAACTTTTGGTTTTACCTCCTTACGTCAGTGTCGAGCCCATATGACTGCTACTCTGCTAGGACAGCCATAGGTTTCTTCGGTATCAGATCCAAACTAACCCAGAAGGGTGTCTTGCAAATCTGTAAACGGTATGGCGTAGACATGGACCAGTACGCTCCTCACCTGCCTGGGGGTGCCCATCTGTATGCTCATTAGCCCCCGGAGGGGTACTGCACCGTATACAAGGATCAGTTTGTCGGTAGCCTCAGGGTCCCTTTCTGTCCGGCATTCTTGGCCGTACTGAGACATTACCAACTGGGCTCTGCCCAGATTACCCCCAACGGTGTTAGGGCAATTATCGGTTCTGCGATCTTCTTCCGGCTGATGGATACAGAGTTTAGTGTGGACCTTTTTAGGACTTTTTATCAGCACGAGAATATCAAGAACCACAGTGGGTGGTACTACTTTCCACGCTGAACAGACCACCGGAGGGGGGTCCCCATGCTCTTCACAGGGAAATCTTCCATCCACGATTGGAAGAACCACTTTTTCTTTATCCGTAACGATGGAAACCATGAACTGAGTAACTGGAATTATTTCCAGCTTCTTACTGATGTATGTCCCACCACCATTGGTGAACGCTTGCTGAGTGATATTGCCGATGCCAATGTTCTCCTTGATTTTGAGCACTGGCCTGCCGAACTGATAGAGGCTGCTCACTTATGTGATTCCGGTCCTGAGCCCTATCTGAGGCTTACTCAGGAAGAGTATAACCATCGTAGGATTTTTTCTTTTTATTGCGATTTCTTTTATCTTGTGCACTGGTGTGAGTTTATCTTTCCTTTTGAATTTGCTGACATCCTCTATGTTCTTTCAGTGGCCGATGTTGCTGACATCTTTGAACAGGCACTTGGGGAAGAAGAAGAAGGTGGGCCCGAGCACATTGTGCCACAAATTAAACTTGAGGCTCCTGTGGGTGGCCGAGCCGAGAGCTCGAATCGGCTAATCCTGAGGCCAACCTTGAGGTTCCCCTTACCGAGGATTTTCAACAAGGTGACCTAGCTGCCAGCACCCAGCAGGCCGAACAAAAGGATGATAGCCTGATCATCCTTGATGTTTCTGATGCTGGTGAACAGGCTCGACAGCGCTCTCGATCTGGGCAAAAAAGGCCCAGGTCTGGCCAGGAAGCTTCTGAGGGGACGTCTAGCTCTTCGTCCGAATTCTTAGCAGAACTGCCAGATAAGGATCTGGCATCTATTGTAAGCTTTCGCATCTCTCCGTTTCAGGTTTGCTATATTCAAACTGTACTGACCCAGTTCGTCGTATTTTTGTGACTTCCAGGTCGTTAAGGTTGGGAAGGAAGTTCTTCATCGCCTCAATGATTTCTCTGTCCAAAAGGCCTCACTGGAGAAGCGGAATGCTGACCTGTCCTCCAGCCGCAACAAACACAAGGATGAGTCCTTGTCTAAAGATGCCCAGATTGCTGATCTGGAAAAGGTCATGCATGCTCAACAAGCTGAATTGAATGAGCTGCGAACCGCCGGGGCTGCTCGAGAGGAGGCACTGGCAAAGCTGCTGCTATGCCCGGACGGATCGCTCAGGCTATCCATGAGTACAAAAGCTCACCTCACTTTACTGGAGCCATGAAGGTCTTACTTGGCTCAATTTTAAGCCACGGGTACACCCTGGGTGTTAATCAGGCCAAGGAGCAGTGTCCTCAGCTCATTATTTCTGATCTTCAGCTTGGTAGGCTTTGTAAGCTGGGTGGCAATGAGCTGTATCAGGCCAGGCTTAGAGAATTCCAAGCTGGTGAGGACTTGGTTGAGAAGTATGGTCGCAGACATGCTGCCCATCAGACCAACACTTCTTCGGCTCAGCGTTCTGGCACTCCCCCAGATCAGCAACAAGATTCTGCTGCCAATCCTTAGAATTATACTTTTGCAATTTCGAACAGACTTTGTTGAAAAATCTTCTATAATAATTTTCAATTATTTGCAATAACTTTTGTTTCTTGGCTACTTGTGCTTATTTTGGCACTAGTTCTGTAATTAACTTTTTTTTCCTGGCGTTGAGCCATTCATTGCTTTGGGTTTTTTGCTTTTTGCTTTTGTTTTAAGCATAGCTTAAGGTCCCTTACCCCTTTGAAGAACATCCTATACACAGTTTTATTTCTGAGTGGTGTTCTTCCGTGTGTGAGCCTTGAAAGTCGTTTTGCGCTGATCGGCTGTCCTGCAGACTTGGAGAGTTTGTTCTTCTGGTATTTTTGCACTGATTGTCTGTACTACATTCTTTTCAAACTATCCAAGTATAAATTTTGCTAAGCGCTGATCGTCTGTTTTACATACTTGTAGTTGGTCTGGTGCTACCCTTTCTGAATTCGTCCTGCTGATCAGTTCGTTTTCTACTGAGTCCGACCTGCGGATCAATTCATTGAGTCTGTCCTGCAGACTTATTTTAGTTTGTTCTTTGCACTCGGAGACCGACCTGTGGTTTAGTTCTTCTACTGAGTCTGACCTGCGGATCAGTTCGTTGAGTCTGTCCTAAAGACTTATTTTAGTTTGTCCTTTGCAAACATTTTTGAGACTGACCTGCGGTTCTGTTCTTCTACTGAGTCCGACCGGCGGATCATTTCGTTGAGTCTGTCCTGCAGACTTATTTTAGTTTGTCCTTTGCAAACTTTTCTAAGACCGACATACGGTTCAGTTCTTCTACTGAGTCCGACCTGCTGATCAGTTCGTTGAGTCTGTCCTGTAGACTTATTTTAGTTTGTCCTTTGCAAACTTTTCTGAGTCCGACCTGTATCTTAGTCGTAATCAATTAAATACAACAAAGGATGCACATGTGCCAAAGAAGCATTTATTTAATATCTGATGTTTGAATACATCTTATTGAGAAATCAAAATTAACAATGCGTAAATAAAATCTGGAACCTTTCCTAGACATAGAACTTCCTCAAGTTAGAGGCATTCCAGCTGCGTGGTATAGTCCTGCCATTCGCATCAGCTAGCTGATATGCCCCTTTTCCATGTACTTTGACTACCTTGTACGGGCCCTCCCAGTTCGGATCAAGCTTCCCCTGGGGTAGTGTTTGCTCACCTCATTATTTCTGAGCACCAGATCTCCCTCTTTAAAGTATGAGTATTTAACTCAGGAGTTGTAATACTGAGAAATCCGCTGTTTATACTTAGCCAATCTTATGAAGGCTACATTACGAGATTCTTCCAAGTCATCCTTGGAGTGTCTGAGCTCAAATAACTACTGATCTTCGGAGTAGTGCGCTGTTCGTGGAGATGATAGGCCGATCTCGGCGGGGATCACTAATTCGCAACCGTACGCTAGGCTGAAGGGGGTTTCTCCAGTGGCCGAGTTGGGTGCTGTTCTGTACGCCCATAATATGTTGGGCAAGTGCTCGGTCCAACTTTTTTTTTTCTTTCTCCAGATGTTTTATCAGCCCGTCTTGATCTGCCTGTTGGTCTGTTCGACTTGGCCATTAGCTTGGGGATAACCGACTAAAGTGAAGTGTTGAGTGATGTGTAAATCATTGCACCATTCTCTGACGACTCTATCCTCAAACTGAGTCCCATTGTCTGAAACCAAAGTTTTTGGTATTTCATACCTGCACACTATGTTCTTCCACAGGAATTTCTGTATCTGCTTCCCTGTTATTGTAGCAAGCGGTTCAGCCTCAACCCACTTGGTGAAATAATCTATTGCTACGATCAGGAATTGGACATTGCTTGGAGCTTTTGGGAGCGGCCCCACTAGATCTACCCCCACGGGTCAAATGGCCAGGGGGATACCACTGGGATCATGTCTTGGGATGGCTGATGTGACAGGTTATCATGCACCTGGCATGATCTGCACCTTTCTACCAATTCCTTGGCATCTTCTAACATTGTTGGCCAATAATAACCGAACAGCCTGCATTTCCTTGCTAAGGTCCGAGCTGCAGGATGATTTCCATAAATGCCCAAGTGTATTTCTCTGAGAAGGTAGTTCCCTTCTTCGTCAGTTACGCATCTAAGCCATGGAGCAATATACGACCTGCGATAAAGTACTTCTTCGAACAACAAGTATCTAGCCGCTAAGAGCCTCATTTTCCTAGCCTGAATCTTGTCTTGGGGCAGGACGTTATTGTTGGATGTAATATCGCCGGACGGATCTAGATCCGCCCGATTACGCAGTGGAATAACAAGGATCGCGATCAATACAAATTAAAACATATAAATAAATAGATCTAAACTACAAAAAGGTTAGATCTACTTACCAATCAAAGGGGGAGATCTAAAAGATTGATGAAGTCGAGATCCAATTTGAGATGCCACGATCTTCCGATGTGTATCTCCAATACCGGTAGATGTTGATCCTTGATGCTTGACCTCCTTGATATGCTACCTGGAAAATCCCGAAGGTTTTCCCAACTCGAAACCCTAAGCTTGGCCGAAAATTCCAAGCTTATTTTGTGTGTATATGCGTGAATATGTCTATTAAGGCTTAGGAGAACTCTCTTTATATAGGAGAGAAATCATTGTCCTCCAAGGATTTAATAATTAATTAAATAATCAGTCATAATAATCCTTTATTAAATATAAGATAAATCTAATATATTCTAAAACTAATTTAGATATATATAACAGATAATATCTAATATCTCCCGATTAATTATTTAACAAATAAACAATTAATCACATGACATGTAATTACCAAGAAAACTAATTTCTCTCTAATCACAACATGTAGAACACGCCATGCCCTAGTCAAATAAGGCTAGCACACAAAATTTCACATAATGGGCCGAGTCCACGAAAAATGTCTTTTCCATATATTTAATTATTTAGCCCACAAAATAATTATTCGCACATCAATTAAATAGTCCAACTACTTAATTATCATAGAGGCCCAACGTCAAGAAAACATATGCATGTTAGGAGCCACATCGTGGACCATGGACCTATAACCAGTAGCTACAATAAATTAAATAAAATTATTCATCGAACAGAAAAATTCTTATTCAATCTATTAATTCCAGGATTACGCCACCATAAACCCGAAACTGAACTCTATCGATTATAGATATATACTTACACTCTAATCACCGAGTCGATAAGCGTCCATTGATATAATCATTACATACGGATAAATCCTCCATAGACTGTTCATTTTGATTCGGGATATTTCCGTAAACCCTTCTCAAAACATCTTATCCTTATTTATCATTAACCCCCTAGTAATCAATTAGTTCATAACTAATATAATATGAACTGGGCCCATCGATCAGTTTCTAGGATTAACAAATAAGGGAACTCTCTGTCTACTTCCCGCAGGAAGGAATGGATTCCATATCTGTGAAGTCACAGACTTCTCACTCATTCCAGAATAGAGCCAACGAGAAGTGTTCAGATCATATATATCCAAGTGATCCTTAACTAACACATCAAACCCTACTTTGAACCAAGCAGTAGACTGTGATCATATCAGGATTGAAATTAATCCATATGTGATCATCTTGTGATTCGATAAGATTTCTCGATCATGGAATTATATCGAGAACTCAAATCAAATCGGTCCAATCCTATATGATTGACATCATATACAAATGCCCCACTAGGTACCCTATACCGACGGTCCGGATAAGACGGTCACACCGTTAAGTGTTCTGGGCACATTATTGGTATATTAATCATGAGACCCATACTCTGATTAAATTCACCACGGACTAGCTAGTTTTAAGCATATCACCACTAACTCAATCCTCATGTGTATGCCTTACACTGAGTTATGTGATTACATACCGATATACTTAGGGTTTTCAGCAGTGTATTAATATAAGCATAAATGAAAATATTAAGATGAATTATAAATCCTGTCAAAAACAATTACATAAATTGTCTTTCGGGAACTACACCTAACAATCTCCCACTTGCACGAAAGGCAAGTGATTAATTGTTTAGAGCATACCCCTTATACACAACATTCTCCCACTTGCTCTAAAAGCAAATGAGATATATCCCTCAATTCTGTACCTGCCAAGTGCAACAACTAAATGCCATGCGACTTAGTAAACAAATCCGTTAGGTTGTCAGCTAGAGACGATCTTTAGGTTCGAAACGTCGTCAGTCCATCCAATCAGGTGGTACTCCCCCAATATGCTTTTTTTACCTTTAGTGACTGCGAAGATCCTTATCAGCTAGTTGTCCACTATTTTCACAATGAAGTGGTATCGGCTTACCAGATCTGGATTACTCCCAGATATGGAAGGAAATCCTCAATCTGACTTAAAGTCAGAATCACACGAGTAAACACTGAGCCTGAGATCGACTTAACGATCATCCTTAATTTGACTTAAAGTCAGAATCAGTGTAATAATTTATATTCATGTTCGCACCTGAATATACTAGCATATTATTCCTCGTACTCCAAAGATACTTGAGGACGTACTAAACTTGCTATTTAATACTCGAATCCAAGATTCGATTAACTTGTAATTACCTGACTTTCTCTTATCAAAAGAGAGTCTATCCTATTTTCTATTCATCCTCAGGTTTAGAGAAGCATTCCGTGAGAGGTAGGGTAGGACTACTTCGTTGAATGTTGCATACCGATATGCAAAATCATCTTAACCATTAGGATAGACTGGATTGCCAGTCATATATTCTCGGGAATTTGACCGAATCAAATCCTTCAGAATGTAGTCCGATTCTTTCATAAAGAGAATCTTGGCATGTCAGTTTCCGACTTCAGATAACACACCCATGTTGTTTCCAACTGTTTCAGTGTTACCATTCATGAACACTAATGTATATACTACTTTACCAATACTTGACATCCAGTCTACGAAAGACTTATCAATATTCTGGTCATGTCCACATACTTGAAATATGTTACTTTTAAATGACCTAGAGGTTTGCTTTGATCCTTAGAGGATATAAGCCTTGGTTCCTGGATCAATTCAGATTACTTTTTATTGGCAAGAAAGTCTCAGGGAGTTACCCCTATTTCCTGCTTTCTAACGAAATCTTGCATTTATTCTTAGCTAAAACCCTTCTGTTCTGAATGAATTCAGATGCCGTTTGTTCGGCAAGAAAGTCTTACGGAATCACCCCTATTTTCTGCTTTCTAACGGAATCAAACAAGACCGAGTGGTGAGAGAGTTCACGGTCTGGTTAACTCTCTACTTGTTAGGGAATCACTCCTAGACCACTCAGCTTTGTACCAAAAGTTAAACTTTCTATTCATTCGACTCTTATCATGTAGATCCAATTACTCCTACTGGGCCTGAGACACTCAGGTGGTTCTACTAGAGTGTGAACAGATTTGGAGTGCCAAAACTCCATTTACAGGGTTATGGCTTTTAAACCAACCTCTATTGATCAGAATCCTATATAGCCCGCAAAGAACCATAGGTTATCAATCACCTCTGTAAACTGCAAAGTCTTCCGAAAACCACAATAGATAATGGTTAAACCATACTCCCATTGCGTTCTTGGTGGATTGATATTATGATCTAGTAGTAATTATCAGTGTTATCACCAACAACCAATGTTGGACGTGGTCTGATCTAATCAGTTAGTAACTACTACCGTACTCCAAAGTCCAAGGTTGTTATTCATAGACCCTTTCAGAAGGGGTTTTGACAGTATAACCGTCACTTTCTGATCTTAAGAATCTTATAACCAACCTTTACTCAACGTATAAGATATTGCACGAACAGTCATCATCTGAACGTGTACGCAAAATTTCCGGTCCTACCTTCAAGCACTAAGTGCTAAAAGCCTATATTGACGGAAGTTGGCTAAACCGAATTCATTCCTTATCCACAAATTTGTAAGCATATCTTCTAGGTAGACTTCTCGGTTTTACATGATAGTGTAAACCGTTATTTCGCAACCAATATCTTAAATGAGTTAAGCAGTGTATTGTAGCACATTAATAACTATATGAGGCAAATTTATGGTGTTATTCCTCAGTAGATAAATTCCACTGGGAGGCAGGCCGAGCATCAGTCCCAAGACTACGCTATGGCCTATTACTGAGCATGAAATACTCTAACTCTGGTGAAATCAGAGATACCTCCAAATATTTTAGATAATCTTACTGGCGTTTCGGGTAGTTGTCTGACGAGATGTCACTACTCAGAAGCTCCTTCTAACTTGTATCTTTCACAAGACCCCGAAGGTCATTATGAACAAGCTATGTTACTTTTTTAAATCTATTACCCTTTCACGATTGAAAGGAAGCTTAGTCATTGTTCCTTTTGAGACAGTTTTCCTTGACTGGGAGATATGAATCACCCTAAGCCAGTCTTCAGATCTTGTTTTTAGGAAATATGCACTAATTAATAGAGTATGAAGAAGTGTTTATCTAAATACGGAAACCTTTTGCCTTTAATAGTTTAATATGTGTTACATATACCTTTTCAGCATTTCTTAGTGGTTCTGACTTTATCAAACAAAAGTCTGAGTCTTGGATTCATGCTATAAATGTCATATTCACTTTCTATAAGACAAACAAATTATCGAATTGAAAGTGAATCCATTTGTTCCAACGAATCTGAAAACAGAAAATAAATTTTCTGTGACATTCAAGGATTGAATCCGAAATTCATTTCCTTATATCACTCCCACTATTCTAGCTGAAATAACTGCCCGTTGTCTACTCTATTTATCATTTAATGCATAGCTACCTTGTTCTTCCAAAGAACTAGCTTTCGAGGAAATCGTTAAGGATGCATTGGTCAGTGATCCGAAATCACCTTCCTTATCCTCTAATTTCTATTTATTAATATTCCGGTTTAGCCTTAAAACTACTTAGTTTAGATGACTAACACATATAGACATTCTTTCCCATTCTTGACTTTCCTTATAGGGAAACAGTCTTGAACTAGCAGTTCATTTGAGAAGACACTACTCGTGAACTGTGGGATGTCTAATGATAGTGTTACTCATTTGGACTATTTGATTTTTCTAATAAATCAACAAATCATAAGGTTAAAGCAACCACTAGTTTATCGGTTCCAAATACCGTCTATCTAGCAATGCTTTATTTTTGAGTTTTCAGAGATTAGAAAATCACCAGAACTAAGCTCCCACTAGTTTATCGGTTCCAAATACCGTCTAACTAGTAATGCTTTGTTCATGTTTTTCCAGGAATGGAAAAACTCTTGTGCAGTCTCTTACACATTTCTAATGATTCAGAAAAACAACAAATCATAAGAATAAAGCACCCACTAGTTTATCGGTTACAAATACCTTCTAACTAGCAACACTTTAACAATTAAAATTCACTAATAGAATATAGTCCTACATCATCTTTGAACTAAGTGTGTCTCTCGTTCAACACGAATGACATCAGTGACATACCTATACTATGTCACTTAAGATTTAAAGGATCAAGAGGAATATCTCTTCCGAAATTTAATTGCATTCTTCGATGAGTTCAACGTTCTTGTTACTTTCCACTTTTAACGAAGTCGTTACATTAGCAGTTTAGTAGCCTAGAGATGATAGTTGTAAACAAAATTGACAGAAAAAATTCATACATACACGACTAGATAAATTTTAGGAATTATAAACTGTAAAAGTCTATCCTACCATTCCAAGGATTTAACCTCACATCATACCGCCGCCTAGGGGGATGGTATCAGCACGATGATGGTTAATCTGAGACAATCTCTCCTGATGATTAAACTTTGAGAATCAAACATCTCATGCGAATCGTACATCCCATACTTTAATCGTCGATTGCCTTCCTTTTTCAGCCAGGATATTTCCTAAAATATCCTGATGAGTGTGACCTACTATGTCAGACCTTTAAGTACGCCCTGAGTATGCCTACGTAGGGCAGGTCAGTGACCCGGTGAGTCCTCAAGATCCTATCCTTCCGGAGACCAAGCCTTGAATTTTGATAGCGGTGAACACCATCCGAAGAGGGCCGAAATCAAAGCGGCACGAGGCGTCACCATTCTCTCACTTGCTTGCATCTATAGCAGATGCCGTGGGGTCGGCTGTCGCCTTCCCCACTCCCACTCAATATTTTGAAAAAGTGGTAGGTTTACTAATTACGGTTTTGGACTTGACAAGGCTATAAGAAACAACAAATCATGTACCCGAGTGGTGTCGGTTACGTAGGCAAGCCTACCCGTATTATTCGTTGGAACGTATGTGACTGTCGGTCGGATCCAGCTAGAAGAAGCCCCGTTTAGCCGTAAAGGCATGTCGGATATGCTAAGTCTTGCCGAACCCCTGTGCAAACGTCACACGCGGAGGGTGAGTCGATCGAGCCGTAGCTCAGTTGGACTTACCCAACCATGGTTAGACCATTTCCGAACCCATGTATCATGATTTTCCGATTTCTTAAATCGTGAAACTTTCCCGGAGACATTACGGAACAAACCCGCAATCTCGTTCCGGTTTAAGGTGGGATTCACCGAGAATCCATCACCGAAAACTTAACGATTGACAAAACCCTGTTTCTCGGATCTTTAATTAGTTTCTAATTAATTAATTCCCACAACAATTAATTAAAAAAAATTAAACTAATTAATCGAGTTGAATACATGCCTAATTAATTATCCAGAATTAAATAGCTACATGTATGCATATGGAGTGGAATTAATGATATGATGCGTGTCATGGAAATTTTCCGGTTATACACATAAATACGATCATAGACGCAATTACAGAAAGTAAACACCAAGATGGATCGTTGGTACCACCATACCAACCTATTAAAAAAATGAACAAACCCTAACTAGGGTTTACTATTTTCTTATCTACTGCTGCTGCGTTTTATCGACGATCGGACATCCAAACGAACTTTGATCGTCACGAAAATTTATGGACCTGTTCTTCACTCTTCCTACTTCAATATGAACGGTTGGATCTTCGTTTCAAAGGTCCAATCTCTTACAGAAATTCGATGAACTGACAGTTGGGGCTGCAGTGCTTTTACGACACAACAGCAACTTTATTGCATTGATTGGACATCGAGATGGACTCCGATTGTCACGAAATTTTGAGGCCTGTTGTTCAACTTTTATTCTTCATTCTGACCGGAGGGATTTCCGTTTCAACGGCTCAATCTCCGAAAATAAATAAGAAACCGAACAGCAACAAAACAGATCTACTTTTAGGAAACTAAAATTCAAAATTTCCTATACTCATATAAACGAATTTATATGAGTTTACAATAGATCTATCGAGTAAACAATACCAACCCAAATCCATCTCTTCAACCACAACATATCAAAGCATTCATCATCATGATTTTCGAAGAAAAATTAACGAAAAAACAATGCAATCTAAACATGCAACTTCTACACCTAGATCTATCAATTATATACTTTAATTTATAGATCGGAGTCTCTGATACCACTTGTTGGATGTAATATCGCCGGACGGATCTAGATCCGCCTGATTACACAGCGGAATAACAAGGATCACAATCAATACAAATTAAAACATATAAATAAATAGATCTAAACTACAAAAAGGGTAGATCTACTTACCAATCAAAATGGGAGATCTAAAAGAATGATGAAGTCGAGATCCAATTTGAGATGCCACAATCTTCCGATGTATATCTCCAAGCAACAACCGGTGGATGTTGATCCTTGATACTTGACCTCCTTGATATGCTACCCGGAAAATCCCGAAGATTTACCCAACTAGAAACCCTAAGCTTGGCCGAAAATTCCAAGCTTATTTTGTGTGTATATATGTCACGGATTTTTGCAATGAAAATAAACAAGTAATAAATTTATAAATCCGGTAGACCCCAAGTGTAGGGATCGTAGCATAGCGATTAATACCGGAGTCGATCTCAGGGAATCGAGGTATCTAGTTCATTAATTTTCCTAAGATTGATACCATTATTATTAAAACCTAAAATAACCAAACGAAAAGTAAAGCGACAGAGGGATTGTCACCCAAAGCCGTGAAAGATCGTTGCGAACATAACTAAACTATAAACGAGAAAAACAATAAAACTCATAAAAGCATGATAATGACTATAGCGATTAAACATAGAACAAGCAATGATCCACCATCCCGCAACCCTTAATTTCCTCTCTAGATTATCTTATGATGATTTAACTAAAATTGTGATTCACCTATCAAAGGTATGAACTCCTAATCTCTTAGAAAAGTTCGCCTATCAATCTTTTATCTTTCGATCTTAAAGATTAACGCTTTCAAACCAAGGTGCAAGATTTCTCAATCTAACAATCTAGATATTCTAACCTAGCAACTCTCGTATTTTTAGGTTAAAAAAAAGATCTATTCTTTCCTATGGTGATCTAGTGTTTACACCGATTCTCATCATATGGCAAACATCAATAGCAAAACATCTCTCGATATAAATTTGCATAACACATAATCATAGAAAAGAAACAAATTAATTAAAACTCACAAAATCATCCGAAGGAAGAAATAAAAACGATGCTGAAAAGTTTTACATGCTTGCTCCAAGTTTGATCAGCTTCCAGCCATCCTCATGATCCGAACAAGAAGAAACGACATAAAGTAAAAAAACCTAACTAACCTTGGTCGACAGAGCACAAGGCTCTGCCGACCGAGCCTGCCTCTGCTCAGAATTTAGGGTTTTCCTCTCCTGGACGCTCGTCCATATCTTCAGACGTCCGTCCACCCTGGACGCCAGTTCAATACTTCAGACGCCAGTCCAGGCTGCATGGGTAGTGAACGCTCGTTTGATTCTTCAAATCTTCATTCCAATCCTCAACTTGCATCTTCCTCCTTCCATTAAATCTCCAATTATGACATGTTTATGACCTACAAAACCACAAAGACATGCAAAGTGTAAAACCATAGATAATTACCAATAAAATCACGAAATTAGCTCAAGTTTACACTTAAAGACTTTTAAAACCCATTTGCTCAATAATACAATTAAACACTTAATTTCTATGCAAATAATACGAATATGGAGGAAATCATTATAAAATATAACGATATAAATCATATAAAATCACCCTTAACAATATGCGTGTATTATGTCTAATAAAAGGCTTAGGAGAACTCTCTTTATATATGAGAGAAATCCTTCTCCTCCAAGGATTTAATAATTAATTAAATAATCAATCATAATAATCCTTTATTTAATATAAGATAAATCTAATATATTCTAAAACTAATTTAGATATATATAATAGATAATATCTCCCAATTAATTATTTAACAAATAAACAATTAATCACATGACATGTAATTATCCAAGAAAACTAATTTCTCTCTAATCACAACATGTAGATCACGCCATGCCCTAGTCAATTAAGGCTAGCACACGAAATTTCACATAATGGGCCGAGACCACGAAATATGTCTTTTTCATATATTTAATTATTTAGCCCACTAAATAATTATTCGCACATCAATTAAATAGTCCAACTACTTAATTATCATTGAGCCCCAACGTCAAGAAAACATATGCATGTTAGGAGCCACATCGGGGACCATGGACCTATAACCAGTAGCAACAGTAAATTAAATAAAATTATTCATCGAACAGTACAATTCTTATTCAATCTATTAATTCCGGGATTACGCCACCATAAACCCGAAACTGAACTCTATCGATTATAGATATATACTTACACTCTAATCACTGAGTCGATACGCGTCCATTGATATAATCATTACATACGGATAAATCCTCCATAGTCTGTTCGTTTTGATTCGGGATATTTCCGTAAACCCTTCTCAAAACATCTTATACTTATTAACCATTAACCCCCTAGTGATCAATTAGTTCATAACTAATATAATATGAGCTGGGCCCATCGATCAGTTTCTAGGATTAACAAATAAGGGAACTGTCTGTCTACTTCCCGCAGGAAGGAATGGATTCCATATCTATGAATTCACAGACTACTCACTCATTCCAGAATAGAGCCAACGAGAAGTGTTCAGATCACATGTATCCAAGTGATCCTTAACTAACACATCAAACCCTACTTTCACATGTATCCAAGTGATCCTTAACTATCACATGTATCCAATTGATCCTTAACTAACAAGCAGTAGACTGTGATCACATCAGGATTGAGATTAATCCATGTATGATCATCTTGTGATTCGATAAGATTTCTCGATCACGGAATTATATCAAGAACTCAAATCAAATCGGTGCAGTCCTATATGATTGACATCATATATAAATGCCCCACTAGGTACCCTATACCGACGGTCCGGATAAGACGGTCACACCGTTAAGTTCTGGGCGCATTATTGATATATTAATCATGAGACCCATACTCTGATTAAATTCACCACGGACTAACTAGTTTTAAGCATATCACCACTAACTCAATCCTCGTGTGTATGTCATACACTGAGTTATGTGATTACATACCGATATACTAAGGGTTTTCAGCAGTGTATTAATATAAGCATAAATGCAAATATTAAGATGAATTATTAATCCTGTCAAAAACAATTACAGAAATTGTCTTTCGGGCACTACACCTAACAGTTATCTCTAAGATACAACATAATCGGATCCATCCACGTACGGGCTTGCCTGATCGGCTGGACCGCCTGCTGTTCGTGGCTTTTTTCATTCAACAGCTCCACAAGTACTTTCTTTTCTAACAAGAAGTTTGAGGCCAATTTTGACAAGGCATCTGCCCTTCTATTCTCAGTTCGAGGTATTTGGTCAACCTGGTCCCGTCAAAACTTTTCTAGGAGGGTTCTAGCTATGGCTAAGTACTTCCTCATAGGTTCCTCCTTAGCATCATACTCCCTGTTTATATGATTAACCACGAGCTATGAATCGCTATATACCTGTAGATCATCTGCCCCGAGCTTGTTTGCTAATTTAAGCCTTGTGATCAAAGCTTCGTATTCAGCTTTATTATTGGTAGCTTTAAAATCAAACCTTAGTGCATAGGGAAACTCATCCCCTTTTGGACTGACGAGCAAGAGACCCGCTCTTGCTCCATCTTTACTTGATGCACCATCAACGTACAAGTTCTATTGATGTAATTCTGGTTTCTGCTGATCGTCCTCTAGGCGAACAGATATTCCTTTAGCCAAGAAATCTACCAAGGCTTGTGCTTTGATGGCAGTTCGAGGTTGAAAATCAATGTCGTATTCTGCTAGTTCGACAACCCATTTTGCTAACCTCCCTGAGGTTTCTGGTCGTCCCAATATTTGTCGTAGTGGTTGATTGGTGATCACGGTAATGGGATGGGCCTGGAAGTAAGGTCTCAACTTCCTTGAGGCATGCACTAAAGCCATTGCTAATTTTTCCGCATTTGAATATCTGACCTCTGGCCCGTGGAGTGCTTTACTTACAAAGAAAACTGGTATATGTTGCCCACTTTGTTCTTTAACTGGCACTGTGCTCAGCGCTTCCTCACACACAGCCAAGTAGACGAACATCGGTTCTCCTACCTGAGGAGCTGTCAAGGTGGGTAGTTCGGCCAAGTACACCTTCAGTTCGTCGAGTGCCCTCTGACTCTGATCATCCCAATGAAAAGGACTGGCCCTTCTCAAAATTTTGAAGAAGGGCAAAGCACGCTGTCCTGATCTCGATAAGAATCTGTTCAAGGCCGCTATTCGTCCTGTCAGACGTTGTACCTCTTTTATATTTTTTGGTGGAAACACGGTCTTTAGCACACCGATCTTTCGGGATTTGCTCGGATTCCGTCTCTGGATATCATGTATCTTAGGAACTTCCCTGATCTGACACCAAATGTACACTTCTTTGGGTTGAGCTTCATCTGAGTTTCCCTTAGAACTCCAAAGACTTCTCTGACATCGTTCAAGTATTGGTCAAGAGACCTGCTCTTGATTAGGAGGTCATCTACGTACACCTGCATACATCTCCCTATCTGATCCACAAAAATTGCGTTAACAGCCCTCTGATATGTTGCTCCCGCATTCTTTAGTCCAAAAGGTATAGTGACGTAGCAGTACGTCCCAAACTCTGTTACGAAAGTAGTCTTTTCTGCATCTTCCGGATCCATCACGATCTGGTGATAACCCCTGTACGCATCTAAGAATGCGAACACTTCGTATCCTACTGTTGAGTCTACCAGCCGATCAATTTTGGGCAAGGCATAACAATCCTTTGGACATGCCTTGTTAAGATCCATGAAATCTACACACATCCTCCAGCTCCCATCTGGTTTCTTGACCAGCACAGGGTTTGCTAACCATTCTGGGTATATCACCTCTTTAACTATGTTGGCCTGTAACAGCTTGGTTACTTCTTGCTTAATTGCCTCAATCCGCTCAGGGGCAAAGTGCCTTTTCTTTTGTCGAACATGGTTTCTCCTTGGATCTATGTTCAATCTATGAACTGCCAGGTCAGGAGACAGTCATGGCATATCTTCTGCTCTCCAAGAGAACACATCCCTGAATTCTCTCAGGATGTTCACCAAGGACTCTTTGTACGGAGGGGGAATCCATGTCCCAATGCTAACTGTCGAGTCTTCATGTTCGTCCCATAGACGAATAGCTTGCGTCTGATCTTCAGATGACCAGTTCTCTTCATCTTCAGGTAGCAGTTCTTCGACACTGACATGCTGGACCATCCCTTTCCCATTTATCGTCGAGGTGTAACAGCTCCTGGCTGTTTCTACATCTCCTGGCTGTTTCTACATCTCCTCTGATTTCTATCGACCCTTCACCCATTGGAATTTTCATGCTGACATGAGCTGGCGAGATTACAGCACGGAGATCGATAAGAGCTGGTCGTCCCATAATCACATTGTAAGCCAATGGTGCCTTTACCACCACGTAATTTACCAGTAGGGTCCTGCCTCTTGCTCCTTATCCAAAAGTAATGAGGAGTTTGATCACCCCCAGCGGGTGAACGGGAGGTCCGGCGAGGCCGAACAGAGGAGCTGAAACAGGAATCAAGTCGGCATCCTTCAATTTCATCACTCTGAAGACGTTATAGTAGAGGACGTTCACAGCACTGCCTGTGTCCACGCATATCCTCTTTGTTCGATTTTTTGCTAATTACCGCTTCTATTACTAATCCTTCGTTGTTAACCACTAAGGGTAGCGAATCTCTTGGACCATACACTATTTCTCCTGACATTCTCTGCCTTTTGTTCATGGAAGTAGGGGCCGTAGACCTGCTACCGTTCTCCTCTTCTGATATTCTTGAGCTGTTTGGAGCCCCCGAGATCGTATTGATCATATTCACAAGGCGGTTATCTGGTTGTCCCTCATGATCTGGGGAGCGGCCCCTTCTCCTTCGATATCCCTCTCGCTGATCTCTATCGTTGTTATTCTTGCGTTTAAACTCCTGTCGCCCCTTTGGGTCAGCCTGTTGAGACCGATCTACGACCTCGTCTAGCTTTTCTTCCATCACTGCCACATCAATGTCTCGGATTAAATCTTTGCACGGTTCTGAGTCGTTCCCCACATCTTGGTGATACTTGCAATATTTGTTGGGGTTTCTGCTTTCTCTGGGCCCCCTCATTGGGGGTCGGTCTTGGCGATGCCTTTTCTTTGCATGATTGGAAGGACCTGTTCACGGGACCGGTTTAACGGGATGAAGTCTCTATCCTGCAGAGCTCCCTTCCTGCCTAGTCGATCAGAAATAGGTGCGGTTACTCGATCCCAAACTGATTTCCATTTCTTGTCAGATCTATCTTCAGTCATACCTTTCTTTCCTTCTCCTCTTTCTGTCTCTCTCTTGAGGCGGTTTGCCTCTTCCTCTTGAGGCGGATCATTTTCCGAGCAGAGCATCCAGTACGTTCTTAGCCGTGTCGTTGGGTTGACACGTGTTCTCATACTCCGTGGGGGCACTTGACTCTACGATTTCCGGTTTTTTAGGATCCTGTTGGTTTGGATTCGTCTCGGGAATCTCTGGAGGATCTCTTCCTTTGAGATTCTCGTCCAAAATTGCCTTTATGGTGGTGTTGTCCAAATTCTTCAAGGCCTCAACCAATACTTGATTGGCTGGGTCTTGAAGGATTGGATCGGGCAGATCTTTAGCGATAAATGCTTTTTTATGGGCTTCTCCCTGGGTGGTCGACGCTGTTGCGCCTTTTTGGGTCTGGTCGGCAGTCTTCTTTCCAGTATTCTTTGGTGGTGCCATGAGAGTTTCAAGGAATCTGGGGTTGTTTAGATTAATTATCAGTAGAAGGGCCCTCATTCTAGCGCCAAATGACGATGCTGGAAACCGTCTATGAATTAATACAGGTCAATCTCCTATGTGATAACGATCCGAAACCCTAGAAATCCTAGTTTCTGCCAAAGAGGGACGACATATTTTTGTTTTGGGTGTTTAGACTGAGCTTGAGAGTTATTTTTCTCAAGTTGCCTACGTATCCAATGGTTGAATTGGAATCAAGTCACACGTAGTTCCTTTGGGTTGCTTATATAGGTGGCCTCTCGCCCTTATACTTGTTGAGTAAGTATTATAATTAATTATTATTCCCTAAGGATATATACGCATTAATCTCTAATATTTAGAGATAATTATAGACATATTGAATAATGCCAAGATTGGAGTCTTTATGACTTATGATTCTTTCCTTATTTATCTTTAATTATTCTCCACATGGAATAACAGTCGGGCTGTGCAGAGCGTTCCATGCTCAGCCCCCAAGACCAATATGGCCGAACTGGGCTATTCCTCTTCGCCCTAGCTTAGCCGACCTGTGGTGGCTGGAAGAGGAATTCGCGCCGATTTCTGATCTGGGAATGACGATCAGCCCTTAGTTCGGTTTCTGGGGCCCTTAGCCCTAAAGTTAAGGCCTAATCATTTATTATGTGCCCTCAAGGGTGATACGTGGCATAACTCAGGTCAGGCATCATCAATTATCATTCACAATCACAATGTGTGATAAATGGAATAAGTGTGTATTTTTTATGTTGTTATTATTGTTCCCCATGTAAATTGAATTGTTTTTAATGACTTTTTCTGATTTTTTATTATTATTATTGATAATGCATAATATTATCACGGTGGCTTAGCGGTGGTATTGAAGATGGATATCTGGCTGTTTTGGATAGATTTATGGAGGTGATAGCCGGTGATGACACGGCGGTGATGTGGTGGAGTGAATGAACACTAGAGAGAAATAACTTGACAAGAGTTTTGTCCTCTTTGTCTATTTTTTGCATATATCTCTATGAAATTACACAAGCCTTCCTTTTATAGGCAAGCGCCAGAGTTAAGCGTACGGGGTAGGGGTAGATAAGCATAGTACATAATGATTTTATGTGGTCAATACAACAGGCGGTGGTCAATACAACAGGCGGCTTCGCCACGAGGCTGATCGAGCTGCGGTCTGTGAGCTCGCTTCCTCATTCTATCTCGACTTCCCCTTGGTCGCTCCTTTCCCGGACTCGTGCCATGTCTTACTGATCTCCGAATTAGGATGCTGGGCGGCCCCCCGAGCGATTAAGACCTTATAGGTTCACACGTTCGTCATGAGGTTTCCGCCCCACGACCCTAACCGGATTGCTGCTTCTGATGCCATGGCCGCGGCTCGCCCCCAACCGGGTGACTGGATGGGCGGTTTTCGTTAACACATAGGCGGCGGCATATTTAGACACAACAATGGCCCCCTACTCTATGTCTTTGATGTTTTCGTGGAGGCCAAGCATAGAGTAAAGAGTATCCGGATTATGCAGATTGTTGGCGTACTCCCATTATTTGTTTAGGATCGCTCTATTAAGCGGGCGATCTTGGAGCGCCCTTTGGGTCTGGCGACCTTGTCGTCTGAAGCGACTTATTCACTAAGGGCCGTGCTTTTAATGCGTCTTGCCTAGAAGCGTTTTTTTAGGTCTGGCGACCTTGTCGTCTGAAGCGACTTATTCACTAAGGGCCGCGCTTTTAGTGCGTCTTGCTTTGAAGCGTTTTTTGGGTCTGGCGACCTTGTCGTCTGAAGCGAATTATTCACTAAGGGCCGCGCTTTTAGTGCGTCTTGCCTCGAAGCATTTTTTGGGTCTGAAGCGGCTTATTCACTAAGGGCCGCGCTTTTAGTGCGTCTTCCTCGAAGCGTTTTTTGGGTCAGGCGACCTTGTCGTCTGAAGCGACTTATTCACTAAGGGCCGCGCTTTTAGTGCGTCTTGCCTCGAAGCGTTTTTTGGGTCTGACGACCTTGTCGTCTAAAGCGACTTATTCACTAAGGGTCGCACTTTTAGTGCGTCTTGCCTCGAAGCATTTTTTTGGGTCTGGCGAGCTTGCGTTTGGCGATGTTGAGTGTCAAACTTGGGTAGTAAGGCAGTTGAACCATCAGATCGTGGTCCTTTTGGTTTCTAGATAACTGCAACAACGTGGGTGTTGGAGTTTCGATAACTGCTTTAATAATGGCGCATTCATTGATGGACGTGCGTTGTTACTTGGGCATTGATTGACCAGCCGTAATGATGGCGATTTTGAATTTCGAAATCCTCAAGATGACTGTGTGAATCTGGACCGTTGGGCAGATCTCATCTGAACCGCACGATCAAAATTTTCTTTTCTATATAAGGGTCCAAACCCCATTCGCTCAGCACTTTTTCGCTCCTTCTACTCCCTTCCCATTTTTCTCTCACGGTTTCTAGAGTTTATAAGCTTCGAGTGTTTCCCGTTTGAAGATTTGAAGTTTCCGGCGGCCAACCCTGAGGTTTCCGTTTGCCATATGCAGTTTCCGATCGTCTTTCAGCCAAACACAAGGTAATTCTTCATCCACTAAGCTCCTCCGATCGTTTTTTCTGCAGTGTTTTCGGTTGTTTTTTGTGTTTGTTCCTCCCTTTAGCATATCACGCATGACCTGGGGCATTTTGGGGGATAAAGGCTTGTGTTTTTGAGTCAATGTTCTTGTTTTGGTATGGTTTTCCGTTGAATTGATGTTCTTGTTCTGGGGAAAAGATGGTCTTTTCCTTGACAATTCGTGATGTCCTTCCTTTTTTGTATCTCCTTCTTTCATTGTGGCATCCCATCCTGCAAAATCGTAGGGAAGGTGTCGAGATGGGTGCGGTCACCTCCCTGGTGATTTACATTATCCCAAGTGATTTTAAAGCTCCACCTTTCCTTGTTTTGCAGGATGTCGGATGATGATTTCAGCCCTGGTGGCGATTCTGATGTGGATCGAGAGGCGTATGACTACGCCCTAGAAGATGAGCTTGCCGAATCTAGCCCCGAGGTGGTCGCACGCGACACCTACAAGAGTTGATAGAGGGGGGCGCTGCGGGATATGACCCTGAGGATCCTTTCGACCTAGGGAGTATGTTGTTTGATCCAGTGCCTACGCGGAAGAAAAGTCGCAAGGTGGCGGCTCGTAGACAGGGCGAGGCAAGTGCTAGTGGTCGTGGCAGCGACGATGATATCTCGACAGTGGAGGGTGCGAGTAGCGTGGGGGCTCCTGGCGATGACGAGATGTATGTAGAGGATGCCGCCTTCCATAGGCTGATGGGATCTAGTGAGGATGATCTCGAATCGTTTCCGCTCAAGCCTCTGGAGCTTCCCAAGAAACCCAAGAAAAAGAAGGCTAATCCTTCGACCATGACGGTAGGCGAAGCGGCGGCTAAAAGGAAGCCTTCAAAGCCTAATAATACTGAGGCCTTAAGGGAATTTGCCCTTATGAATCTGTATGAGAAGGATGTGGAGAAACACTGGCGACGGATCCAGAAAAGTAAAAACCTCGCCAAAACCCTTCAGCAATTTTACAATATTGACCCTAATATCTACCGGTTCTCCTTGATCGACTTTAATAAGAGGAAGACAAGCTGCGGCCTGGCGACCGAGAAGATTTTATTTGTGCTCGCCGCCCTGAGGATACCATAATTCTTCACTTTGATCATTTCTTTGCCGGCTTCCGGCCCCCTTTCGATCCTTTCTTGGTTAAGCTGCTGCGCGAGTTGCGAATATTGCCATGCGACCTAGCCGTTGGGGCCGCCATTCAAATCATGTCTTTCATTGTTCTCTGTCGAACGATGAAGCAAGAGCCTACTTTCTCCATGTTCAAACAGTTTCATTTGCTTTACGGTACCTCTTTTCCGGGGCAGGCCAACGTGAGGGCCTAGACTCCCCGTTTTTTATTTCAACTCCCCAACAAGATACACAACTGGGGGGGATCGCGTTTTTAAGGTTGAATCGAAAGTTGGTTGGCCTTTCCCACATTCTCCTCCCCGTAAGGGGAAATTTTCTATGATTTGTTTTGATGATCCCTTTGTGGACGAGTATCGATTCCTCCGAGGACTTTGGGCGATAATAGATTCTGACGGGGCCGCGCCCTCGAAGAGGAATGTGTCCTGGATCGATCTCCTAGACATGGCGGAGCCTTATGCGAGCAGAGCCGAAATTGTAGGGCCGGCGAGAGGCCAACCTCTGGTGGCTATTACATCTGAGGAGAGTGATTCTGACTGGGTCAGAGAGTGTCATATTAACCCCTGCTTCCCGTCGGAGTGTGCTGCATGTCATGGTGATCCCAACAAGAGACCTCGCCGTAATTTTTCATTGCTTTCTACATTATTCTTCCTGACTTATTGCTTTGTTTTTTGTTTATTTTTCCAACTTTTGATGAACTTTTTTTTTTAAACTTTCAGTCAACGATATGGATGCTACTCAGGGCGAGCTCAAAGGAAGAAGTTGGCGGATGATGCTGCCAAAGGTAGGCAGGCGGTGCTGAAACAAGCTTTGGGAAGGATCCCCCGAACGGTTGACGCTTCAGTTGTTGTTGAAGCTTACAACCCCAATCTTCAAGCTCCGGCAGCGACCCTAGTGGGCATGGGCCCGAGTCAAACTGGAAGGGCCCAGAAAAGGTTGCCTGCTGACGTCCCTTCTAAGGAGGCCCAGGAGGCCCAGGAGCCCAAGCGGTCAAGGGTCGAAAAACCTAAAGCTGCTGGCGGCACTAGCAAGGGTTCGGATCACGCTGATAAGAGAACTACTATCATGGAGGAGATCACTGATGAGGAGAGGGCGCTGCCGAGGGGAACCTTGCCTCACGGATACCAGGGGAAAGAGGCCCTTTGGTTGGACGCTGAGTTCACCGGAGGTCCGCTCGATATGGCGAAGGCAAGCCAACTTAGGGAGGCTATTGCTGATGTTATCCCTCTGGGCCGCTTATCGTGGGACGCACCAGCCGGAATACAGCTGGAGATTGGCAGAGGAATTATTGACCGAGTGGTTGTTCGCGACGATGCCCCCACCCGGGATGAGGTTACAGAATTGAAGGATCTAGCTGGTGCATTTGGGATCGCCTCATCCACAGTAAGCCACTATTTTGTTTATTATTGTTTTTCCTTCTCTTTTCTCATTCTGTGGACTCATCATTTTTTTTTTTGCAGCTTGGGACTCGTATAATGAAAGCTACTGAGGCCACTGAAAAGCACAATGCTGAGGAAAGCGATGGCGGCCCTTGGTACCTCTGAGAAAGCAAGGCTCATTGCTGAGGCCAAGAATGTCAAAGCCCAGGCCGAGATAGATCGCATGAAGGCTATAGAGGAAAGCGCGAAGATAGATGCTAAGTTGAAGGAGAGAATGAAGGTTCTGATTGATCATTTTCAGAAATCCGTGGAGGCTTTAAAGGCCGCTGAGCAGGAGGTTTCGAGCTTAAAGGAGCAACTTGTTGCCAACAAAACCGCCGAGGAAGCTGGTCCTGCAGCTGTTGCGGCCTATCTGGAGACGGACGAGTTCTACTATCATTTAGAGGCGAGCTTTGATCAAGGCTTCAACCATCTCGCTCGCTGCCTTTGGGCATATCATGGCAAAGAGTCGCTTAGCTTCGAGGAAATGCTCAAGTGGGTTGACATGCCCCAGCAGAATCCCGACTTGTTGGCTCTTCATCCGGATATTCCTTATGCTCTGGATCATATTGTCGCCATCCAAACTGGGCAAGTAAAGGATGGTGAGCCGGTGTGGGATCCTCCTCCGGTTAATCCTATCAACTTTGCCGCACTGAGAAAACCCCCAGTCACCGACAATGAGGAAGGCGGCGATGGAGAAGGCGACCGCACCGACCCTCCTAGCCAAGTTTGACATTTATCCGTTTTTGCGAGATTTGAGCGATCTGTACTCTGTTGTTTAGTTCCAAACAATTTGTTAATTTGTAACTTATTTTGTGCTTGGTTTTAAACTTTGTAATTTGGTGGGCTCTCCTTGGGGCCGCATTTCGATAATTTGTTTTATGCATTTGTCTTGTTTTCTTGATTCGTTGCCCTTTGTTCTTGTACATTGTGTTTGCGCCCCCTTTTATTTCAGTGAGGTTAAGAGTGTTAGCTCGCTAAAAATAAAAAATTCCTTTGGCCTTGGGTACAGGATTTTATGCGGACCCATTTTTGAGAGGTCGCTGCGATCTTGTGCCGAATAACCTCGAAAATCTTGTTATGCGGCCCCCCTGTTTGGCACAAAGACTAAGGCGATCTCAAGGAAATAGTGTTTTGCTTTTGAAAATTCCAAGTTCCGGCCCCCCAGTTTTTGAGCAAGTCGAGGGCGAACATTGACTGGGACAAAAATCTGGAAAGCTGACGCTCTGACTTGATTGGACAGTTCTCTGACTGTCTTTTTACCCGCTCGATAATTTCACAGTGAAAATAGCCTTGAATATCGGATTGCTCACCTGTCAGAAATTTGACCACGTTTTTGGATTTTGAAATTTTGATAAAACGCGTGAGAGCTGTCCGTTAATCCCGCTCGAATCCTCTATAAGAGGGAGGTGATTTCTTTGTGCTCCCTTACCTCTCCCCCTTTATTTTTCCTCATGTCTTCTCCATCTTCTGGTGGTAGTTCAGTGCGTGTGCAAAAGGCCCGTCCTGTGCGTGATGTTTCTCATTTTTTCCTTAAGGCCTCTCATATTGCCAAAGATCATTTTTGGCGTTATTTCGATGTTGTGAAGCTGGTGAAGGAGAGAGGCCTGAACCAGGACAAGCTTGACGGTGATGGTTCCTTGCTCCGGATTCGTCTTTCTGGTGGTCAGATTTTGTTTCTCCGCCCATGTTACTCTTCAACCTTACCCTGGTTAAAGAATTCTACTCCGTTTTGTCGGAGGCCTCACCGGGGGAGATGATTAGCTCCGTTGTTCTCCGAGGTGTCTCAGTCGACTTTTCTCCGGAGACTATCAACTCTGCCCTTCGTATTCCCGCCGTCAATCCCTCTGCTCATTATGAGGTGGCTTGGGACCTTGGAGATGCAGAGTGTTTGGGAATTCACCTACATCGCGCAATTCGTGAGCTTTTCCCCCACCGTCGCTGTCCTCGTACCCTGGGTCCTGCATCCAAGCTGTCCTATAGTAATCGCGAGTGGAGAAGGTTTATTAACTCGTGAGCTCTTCCGTCGGTGGACTTTGAAGTGGTTACCGAGGCTGAGGCTTTACTCTTGCATGCTACTCGCGACCCCCAAGTGGATATTGATTAGGGGTCCTGATCCATCGCGAAGCTGTTCCGTTTGCTATTTTTATGGACCCTGATCGCCGTATTCCGTATGGGTCACTGATTTCTAAATTGTGTACCGATGTAGCCAGAGTACCAGTTAATTCATTGGATCGCGGCGGGTTCGCTTGAAGTAGTTTAGTTTGCCATATTGATGTTTTCCAATGTTTTTCTGTTTGCATTAATGCTTGAAAATTTTATCTTGCGGCCCCCTGTTTTTGGTTAAGCATGCGGGAACTAAGTCCGCGAGCTTGCCGGAAACAAAATGATAGTCTCAGAGTGAAATTGTATTAGTCGGCGGCGCCTTTAATTTTCTGAATAAATTGTTTGGGCTTACATATAATATCTTTTCAAGTTATCAGCGTGCCAAGGTCTATTGTATTCGCGACCTTGACTATCTTTCAATACATAAGTTCCCTTTTTGACAATCCTTGAGACCTGAAGTGGTCCCTCCCAGTTTTCCGATAACTTGCCTTTCTGGGCCATATGACCCGTAGCTTCTCTTTTGCACAAAACGTAATCTCCTACTGCGAAGTGATGACCGCGGATACGCTTGTCATGATGTCGTTTCGCGGCCTGTTTGCAATTGAGCAGGCGACCATAAGAATTGATTCGCTTTTCCTCCGCTAAGTCGATGTCAAGCTGTCGGCTTTGTGGATTTTCGGCCTTATTGAAATGAGCGACCCTAAGACTTGGTAGGGCCATTTCTACCGGGCCATAGCTTCCGACCCGTAGGTTAAAGCAAAAGGGGTCTCCCATGTAGTTGTTTTTCTCGACGTCCTAAGGGCCCACAAGGCCGCGGGCAAGTGGTCTGGCCATTTCCCTGCTTTTCGTCGTCACTTTTTCAAAGACGCTTAGAACTCGCTTGTTTAGCGTTTTCAGCCTGCCCGTTGCCTTGTGGATAGCACACTGATGATTGCCAGTGCTTGGCATTGTGCTCTTTACAGAACTCGTCGAATTCCTCCCGGAACTGTGGCCCGTGGTCGGACACTATTACCCGCGGCACTCCGAACCTGGTCCAGACCTGATCGAGCAGAAAGTAGATCACATTCTTGGTTTCGATTTTCGCCAAGGCCTTGGCCTCAATCCATTTGGTGAAGTATTACACGGCCACGACCATGTATTCGCATCCCGAGCGGCCTTTCTTCAATGGTCCTATTAAATCGATTGCCCACATGTCGAACGGCCATGCCGCGACGACAATGCTTTGATCGACCGACGGTAATCTGGGGATGTCTGCGAACTTCTGACATTTGCCGCATCTCTTGGCGTATATTCGAGCGTCCTCTTCGGGTTTTGGCCAGTAATATCCGGCGAGTAAAACCTTTTGAGCAAGAGTGCGACTAGCCGGATGGCCGCCGTACATTCCCTCGTGCAGTTCCGTGAGTACCCCTTGGACCTCTTCGGGTCGTACACATCACGACAAGGGTTTTGAGAAAGATCGCCTGTACAACACGTTGTTCATGAGGGTGTAGCGGGCCGCCCTTCTAATCATGGCCCTGGCCTCATTAGGATCGGACGGTTGAGCTCCTGATTCAATATACGCTTTTATCTCGTCGATCCAACACGGACTGGTGAGTTGGAAATCCATGATCTCGGCAAGGTTGACCGCAGGCCCCAATAGGTGCTCGACCATGATCACGGGATTGCTCATTTCGTCGTCGTCTGTCAATTTCGATAAATAGTCTGCTCTGTGATTGTCTCCTCGAGGAATGTTGGTGAATTTACAATATTTAAATTCTCTCCCGAGCTTTTTGACGAGATCAATGTACTTTTGGAGAATGTCGTTGTGAACCCCAAACAATCCGTTGACTTGATTCACCACCAGCTGTGAATCGCAGAATACCTCCACGTTTTCGACTTTCATGTCTTTATCAAGCTCCAGCCCTGTTATGGCAGCCTCGTATTCTGCTTGATTGTTGGAAATGGTGAAGTCAAATCTTAATGCTTTTTCGATTTCCTCCGAGGTGCCCGGCTCTAGCAAGATAATTCCGGCGCCGCAAACTTTATGACTAGCGGCCCCATCAATGTAGAGCTGCCAACAATGACTTGGCTTTTGAGGCCCGGATGGTGGGACCGTACTTGTAAGGGCGTTGGACAGTGAATCGGATTGTTTATCCGCTTGCTCATTGAAACTTGTTTCCACAATGAAGTCGGGCAAAGCTTGGGACTTGATGGCCCTCCGAGGCTCGTATCGGATATCAAATTATGTGAGCTCAATGGCCCACCGAAGCAATCGCCTAGACAGATCTGGCTTGTGTAGGACTTGGCGCAACGGGGCGTCGGACAGTACAGTGATTGTATGCGATGAAAAACAAGCCCTTAATTTGCGGGCAGCAATGACAACACAGTAGGCCAACTTTTCAATATTGAAATAGTGACTCTCAACGGGATTGAGAGCCTTAAAGACATAATAAATGGGTTTTTGGAGGTGCCGCCCTCTCCTGACAAGTGCCATGCGGTTGACAGCCGATCTCGAGGCCGTGAGATACAAAAGCAAAGAATCTCCTAGGCTAGGACTGACTAGCAGTGGAGGGCTGGCCAGATAATTCTTTAGATCTTTGAAGGCCTATGATCATTCTTCTATCCATGAAAAGTTCTTGCTTCCTTTGAGGATTTTGAAGAAAGGCAAACTTTTTTCGGAAGACTTTGAGATGAACCTCCCCAGAGCGATGATTCTGCCATTAAGTCTCTGGACCTCTTTGATCGTGGTCGGCTCGCTCATGTTCATTAGAGCTTCTATCTTCTCTGGGTTAGCCTCGATTCCCCTCTGGTTTACCATAAATCCAAGGAACTTTCCTGCCTGAACTCCGAACATGCATTTGGCGGGGTTGAGTTTCATCGAATGTTTTCGTACATTAGCAAAGGTTTCGTGAAGGTCCGACAGATGATCCCGACGGCTTGATTTCACGACCATGTCATCGATGTAGGCCTCCATGTTTTTGCCTATCTAGGAGCTGAAGACCCTGTTGACCATCCTCTGATACGTGGACCCTGCATTCTTCAGGCCGAAAGGCATCATCTCAGAGTAATAGAGTCCACCTGTGGCTCTGAACGCGGTCATTTCTTTGTCCTCGCTTGCCATCTTTACTTGGTGATACCCAGAGTATGCGTCTAGGAAACTCAGCATCTCAAAACCAGAGATCCCATCTACCGTCTTGTCGATTTGAAGCAGCAGATAGGGATCCTTGGGGCAAGCCTTGTTTAAATCGGTGAAGTCTACACACATCCGCCACTTTCCGTTGTGCTTTTTAACCATTACTACGTTAGCTAGCCAAGTCGGGTATTGGAGCTCTTTGATTATTCCTGCGGCTAACGGCTTGTCCACTTCGCCTTTTATGGCGATCTCTTTCTCTGCGGAGAATTTTCTTGCTCGCTGTTGGATCGGTCTGAAGTTGGGATCGACGCTCAGATAGTGGAGCGCGACCTTAGGCTCCACACCTCTCATATCAGTTACCTCCCAAGTGAAGGCCTCCTTATTGTCTTTCAAGAGCTCGATTAGCTCCTTTCTCTCTTTTTCTGTGATCTGCGATCCGATTTTCACTTTCTGGTCGAGATACTTTTCGTTTATGACCTCTTCAATCAATTCATCCTCGGCTATGAAGTCTGGCTGGTCTCGCATCTGCAGTGTTTCAACCTCTACGGGCTTTTCGATGATTTCTTTTACCGTGGCGACCTGGATGACATTGGCGTGGAATTCTTCAGTTCTTGGTTTTTTGGAGTCGACTCTATTCTTGGTCATATAGTCGAGGAAAAATCCCGGTCGGCTCATGGCGACCCCAATATCGTCTCCTACGTGAAATTTTACCCTTTGGTGCGGTATAGACGCCACCATCTGGAACTTTTTCATGGCTGGAATCCCCAAAATCATGTTATAATAAGAGGGGAGATCGATGACCAAAAAGGTGATTATCTCTGTCCGGCAAGGCTCGTAATCTCCAAGGGTGATGCTGAGATCGATGGTGCCTTTGACTCTTACGGTGTCGTTGGTGAAACCATATAACACTCCCAAATAAGGTTTCAATTTTGCTTCACCGAATCCAATTTGTTTGAGACACTCAAAGTAGATGATATCGCGACCTGCCCCGGTGTCGACCATGACCCGGTTAACCCCGTGCAGCTCATTAACTCCGATCTTGAGGATGATTGGCACTTCCATGACGCCATCTGTGCTTGTTAGTTCGCTCTTGGTGAACATGATTCATTTCTCTTTTTCTCCCAAGACTATCGGTTTCTCAAAACCTCGCGTGTTAATCGAGTGTATTTGCGACTTCAGCTGATTGTCGCTGGGGAGGCTTCCGTGAATAACCTGAACCTCCCTTTGATAAGTGCTAGGCGTTCGCCCCTTTCCGGCACCTGTATTGCCATCGCATTTGTACTTGGCGGCAGGTCCCTCCATTATCAACCTTTCGATTTCCCTTCTTAGAGTAAAACATTCGTCAGTGATGTGCCCGTGATCTCTGTGATAGTCACAGTATTTCGATTTATCGCGAGTGCTGCCGTCACCTTTCATGGGCCTAGGTCTCTCAATTTGCTCATGAATTTCGAAAAGTATCTGAGACGGTTTCGTGTTGAGGAGGATGAAATCATTTTCATTGAATTTGTATGGCACCTTGGTTTCGCGATCTGTGTTCGCATTCTTACCGTGTTCCTTCTTGCAATCGTCACCGCAATCTTCTTTATGAGAGTTGGGCTCGGCTTTAGGCTTTGATTTTCCGGTTAGGGACGGCGCTTCGCTTACCCCCATCATTCTGGCCCTTTCTAGCATTTCCATTAGGCCCGCTCTAGGGGGCCGCAGGTTAAACTCCGTTTTCGTCGGACCCTTGGCGATTCCTGTGAGGAAGCAAGTTATGATGGCGTCGTCAGGAATATTCCTCGTTTGATCATAGATCCTGACGAACCATTCGTAATAGTCCTTTCCTGATTCGTTTTCGCCCATGCGAATCTCGTAAAGATCTTCGAAGGTTTTCTTTGGTCTGCTGGCTGATTCAAATTCTCTCATGAATTTTTTAGATAGATCCTCCCAACTTTCAATCGATCCACGAGGGAGCCCACGGACCCAAGAGGTGGCCCTATCTTGCATACTTCCGACTAGAGCGATACACCAGGCAGACTTGTTCTGGGTTGCGAGAGTGATGCGACCCTAGAAAATGGTGAGCCAATCGTGCGGGCAAGTGTTTCCACTGTAGTAATTATAGCTAGGATAGCAGACCTTTTCCTTGTTGGTGGGCAAAGTTTCGAGTATCTTCTTGGTGAGCACGTCGATCCCGGAGATAGGAGCGGGCTTTTCGGCGGGCCTCAACTTTTTGAGTTCAGCGAGCTCTTTCTTCATTATTTCCATTTGTTCTGCAAAGATCGGATCATGTCTTGTTGTAGGCAGGGGCGGACTGGCCGCTAACTCAATTCCGTGCTCTGAGACCGCTTTATTTCGCGATTCCTCCTATTGGGCTCGTTTTTCCCTTATTATCAGCCGGGCGTCCCTTTCATTCCTTCCCTCCTGCCGAGGTATTACTCCTCTTTCTGGAAGGCTTAATCGGCTTAGAGCCCGACCCTTTTCTTTCTCACCCAGCCTTTTAAAGGCGGAGCCTCTCTCTTTACTTTCCTTAGAATTTTCACGGCTAGGTCGCGCAGGGGTTTGGATGATCTCCTGTTCTCCCCGGCGACCTTTGTGACCTGAGGACTGGATGCTCTCCTCAACTTCTTCCCTTTGACTTTGACGCTCTTTTTCTAGCACTTTGTGGTGGGGCTCGCCCCTGGGTTGGTTCGCCTCCCGAACTGGCAAAGGTTCTCGGCCTAGTGCCACTAGTCGGGAATTGGTTAAGTACATTCTTTCGACATACTTGGCATACTATATCAATTCTGTGATCTCAGACTCTTCTTGCAACCCTGTTACTTTCTCTGGCACGTCCCGGCTGCGTTGCGGCCTAGGTGCCCCAATGGGGTTCTTTTCTCTGCGGGCCTCTTTTAGGGCCGCTTGGGCTTCTCTGGACTTTGACTTCTGATTTATGATGTTTCGAGCATCGGCGGTGGCCAAGGCATCCCTTTGCGGCCTACTTCCCCCAGCGGTGGGGCTGTCCAATGTCTCTCCAGTGTAGTCGGCGCAGCTTTGATTGATTGCGCCCCTCTTATCTGGGGTAGGGGGTATCAGCGTGCCCTTACTTCCTGCCATTGCTATGGGTGCAAGATGGCGAGCCTGAAAATAGGGTCGAGTTACTGACTGTTACCTACTCTGACAACCTGCTCCCAGCTAGTGAACTACTCCGTCTGACAGGTTTAACTGCTCTGCACAGTGTCTTCTGTCGAAGTGGTTTGGAGGGTTGTTAGTTGTTGTACTGCCCTCTGAGAGTTGGTAGGAGAATGCGCTCGGACGGTGGTAACTCAGGCGAGCTCCGGTCAGTCGATACCAATTTCTGGGAAAAAAAGGTGATGATTCAAACGCAATCATCCCAGAGATTGGTACAGCCTTCGGTAGGAGAGATATACATTGAAGAGCACTACGAGAGATGACTTTTCCGATGCAGACTCGTAACAACACTACCTCGTTCGACGTGAGGCCATCTGGGTGATTTCTTCTTCAGGTGATAACTCTGTTGATTCTGGGTGGGTGATGAAGGTGATGATCAGCCTTTCCGCCGTATTCAGGAGTTTCTGGGTGATTTCTTCACCGGAAAGCTGGAAGATTATGATTTTCCCGGTAACGGAGCCAACTGATAATGCATAATATTATCACGGTGGCTTAGCCGTGGTATTGAAGATGGATATCTGGCTATTTTGGATAGATTTATGAAGGTGATAGCCGGTGATGACACAGCGGTGATGTGGTGGAGTGAATGAACACTAGAGAGAAATAACTTGACAAGAGTTTTGTCCTCTTTGTCTATTTTTTGCATATATCTCTTTGAAATTACACAAGCCCTCCTTTTATAGGCCAGAGCCGAGCTAAGGGTACGGGGTAGGGGTAGATAAGCACAGTACGTAATGATGTTATGTGGTCAATACAATAGGCGGCGTCGCCACAAGGCTGCTCGAGCTGCGGTTTGTGAGCTCGCCTCCTCGCTTTATCTCGACTTCCCCTTGGTCGCACCTTTCCCAGATTCGTGCCATATCTTACTGATCTCCGACTTAGGATGCTGGGCGGCCCCCCGAGCGATTAAGACCTTATAGGTTCGCACGTTCGTCATGAGGTTTCCGCCCCGCGACCCTAACCGGATTGCTGCTTCTGATGCTACGGCCGCGGCTCGCCCCCAACCGGGTGACTGGATGGGCGGTTTCCGTTAACACATAGGCGGCGGCATATTTAGACACATCAATTATTATTATTATTATTTGGAATGTTATAACTTGTAGTATTATTACTAGTGTTTTTCTATTTTCCGAAACAAAAGCGATGCAATTGTACTATTGGTTTAACATAGGCCCGCCTCAACACTACACGAAATGATCGGTAACGAGAATAATGGACCGCATGGCTCACTCCAAATGCCACTTAGCACGACTACACGACTTACTTTGTTCAAAACCTCTATAAATTAATATTGCCTCCGTCTTAAAAATTAAATTCGATTGGACCTTTTCACACGAATTACAATAAGTGCCGTTAATTTTAATGGTGAAAATTTAAAATAACTTTTGACTTTCATTAATTTAATAATTGTAAAATACGTGAATATATAATAAATTAGTAATGAAAATAAGAAAATTTTAATAAATGTCTGCTAGTATTCTAAATGAATTTATGTTATGAGACAAGTTAAAATGCTAAACAAATTTTAATTTTAGGACAGACGTAGTATATTAGTTATAACACTTTATGATATGTGCTAAAGATGCTCAGTTAAGGAAACATGATTAATGCAGGTGTCACATGCTACCCTTACCAAGTATGTATCAAACACCTTCTTAAAGTTAACCATTCCAAATTCACCTACTTTTAGAAAGAAAGAAAAGAAAAGCATGTAAAAAGATTTTAAACATACAAAACCATTAGATGTTGTAAATTTTTTTTAAAAAAAAAGTCTTTTAGACATTTTATTATATAGATTTAGAAACACAAACACCGCGGCTGATACTCTATATTTTTTAATTGTAAAATACAGATTTTGTAAAATTTATTACAGCTACCGCATTAATCCAGAATATATAAAAAAAATTTATATTTATCGCATTATGTGAAATAGAGAATCTGATTATTATTTTTTTTTTGAATGGAAAACTACAATTAAACGTGTATTTAAATTTGTAAAATAGAAAATTCGTTAAAAGCACTTGATTTAAGTGTTCTAGTGCTTGGAAAAAATGCACAACACCATTTTTATTAACTAAATGAAAAGAACAAACAAGGCACACAAATCTAAAGATAATAAATAAATAATACATATATAATCCGCATTAGCAATAATCATAACGGTAACAATAATAGTCGTGACACGCCATTTAAAAGGACATACATGTTTATGACTATTTTTATGTTATAATCTACATACCCAAGTCATAAAACACATCAGTTAGATCAAATCCTGAATATGCATCACAGTTTTGTAGCACGATCTAATACTTAGCAGATGGTATGGAATCCCATGAAAAATCTCCTCCTTGTTGCATCATAGCCATTTGCTGCAAATCAGGAGCCAATTCAGAAACACTCCAAACCTTTACCGATTTGTCGAGGCTCCCACTATAAACCACCCATTTCTGATCGCCCTCGGGCGAGTCCTTGTCCGCCTCCACCGCCAAGCACTTAACAGGACCGGTATGACCGGTCAACACAGACAGGCAGGTGTGGACTGTCCCGTCTCTCCGCCATACACATATAGTTTTATCTGCTGATCCACTGAAAGCTAAGTTTCCTGCAGCTTCGACACATAAGACTGCCAATTTGTGTCCTTTGAGAACTCCCCCATGATTAAGTTGCTTCTCTTTCTCCCAAAAGTTTACCAGCCCGTCCGAAGATCCACAATATAAGACGGTCCCCGGTTTATTCACGGCTAATGAAGTCACTGCGGAGTCTTGTTTTAGTAGTGTTTGGATCAAAGCATGCCGAACACTTTTGCCGTTGCCTTCTCTTTGCCAGACCTAGAGGTCGATATGATCGAGCCACATGTCAATCGTTAAATGATAACACAAGGAAAACCACAACATACCTGATACTATTGATTAAAGCAATGACGGAGCCAGTAATTCAATTTTGGGTGGGCTAGTAGACTATTTATATATGGTCGGGTGGGCTGTATTCAGATAATTGACTGTGTTGGATTGTGTTAGTTTTTTAGTGTATAAAAAATAACAACCGGGTGGGCTTAGCCACCCTAAGCCCACCATTTGGCTACGTCCTTGGATTAAAGTATGTCTTCAACTAGATATAAGTATGTTTAATCATGTTTACTATAATATATTTGAATACTATTAACTAAAGCATATTATAATTGATATTTATTTCATCATATTAAAAAAATTATGTACAGTAAAAGATATAATGAGAATTGGAGATGTATACATCATTGCTGAATGATTGACATGATAGAAAAGAAATAATGGAACAAAACTTGAGACATATATATTGTGTGATACATATGAGTGTTTCACTTAAAATGTCATATGATCTACTTTTGGTTGTTATGTTTATCGTAACAGTTTAATTCTTAAGTATATTCGGTGTTTATGATAGGTAATGATATGACATATATTGTTATATCATTGATGCATGGATGTAACCAGTCATAGGCTCGGGTGTGCGCAGTCCACTCGGTTTTTATTTTCGGTACATAAAAAATATTATATAAATCAGTCCAACACAGTTAGTTGTTTTCATCCAGTCCGCAATATAGTCCATTAGTTCACCCGACCACCAATTTTTAGTTCCGTCCCAGCATTGATGGTAGGGTATGATATGCCTGATTGATATTGGTTAGTTGTGTAAATTTTTATAAAGGTAAAAGTAAAACAATATTTCAAAAAAAAAAAAAAAAAAAAAAAAAACCAACAAAAACAATGAGCAAAGTAAAGTTTTATATTTGTATTTGACCCTCACCTTTACGGTCCCATCGGCAGAACCGGTGTAAACAATGCCGTCGAGGGATGCAACGACGGAGTTGACGGCGTCATCATGTGCTTTAACAGATTCCAAACATTTAGAATTTCCGACCTTCCACACCTTGAAGGTTCGATCCCATGATGCAGAATAGAGAAGCCCATCTTCTTGATTCATGCTCAAGCAAGAAATAGCATCGCAATGCTTGATCCAGACAGCAGTTTTGTTACGCTTCACCTCAACATAATTGCTAGGCTTCATTGAAGCTTTGAATATGTCAAAAAAGGAAGGTAAAGTGCTGGAACGTTTAAAGACGCTAGGATTCTTTGGATTGGTTTTCCAGACACGGATTTTTCCATCTTGATGGCCGGTGAAGATCTTGTCGCCGGAGATGATGATTGCCTTAACAAGACCACTGTTTGATTTGAATGCGGCGTATTCTTTTAAACATTTCCAAACACGGATGTTCTTGCTGTCGGAACCCGTGTAAAGGAAATCGTCTTTAGCTGCAAGGGAATATATATGGCCTTCTTCACGAACAAGAGATCCGATCAGGCCGTTTTGAGGGAGATTCTGTGACTGGTTTTCGTCAAATTTGGCCCAGTGTGTTGCATTTTGATTCCATGGGGACATCATCATTGGGGATAAATCTCCACTCAAGCGATTTGGGTCATAGGCGGAGAAGCTGCTGTGACGGGCGGCAGCATCATCATCGGCGTTGGAGGAAGACATGTTGGGTTCGGAATGAACCATTTTGCCCAAATTGGATGGTAAGCTGGTGGGTTGGGAAAACATAGAAGACCTGTATCTGTGATCTTCTCGAATTCCAATTCCACCATTAAAGTTTGCTAAGCTAAATCGAGAAATTTGGAGGGTTTGAAAGTGCGGAAAGGATGAAGAGGGGAATGAAGGAGTGGGGGAGAGAATTTGTAGGAGGAAACACAAGTATTTGAAGGCGGGAGTTGGGGGAGGGGAATTTTTTTCCTTTCTTTTATTTTTCTTTTTTTTCCTTTAACTACAAAGCAGGATTACTTAGTTTTTTTTTTTTTTTAAATTATATAAAAGAAAATGGAAAAATGTTATGACAAAAAAATAATCATAACAATTAACAAGTAGGCCATTACACTTACACAATTATTTATCGTATTAGTAACGTACGGTTATAAAAGACAATAGTGGAGAATATATTGTTAAAAAAGAAAAGTTGATTGAAAAATAATGAAAAAGCACAAAAGAAACATGAAAAGACGAAATTATCCTCGTCAAATTTAACGACTTCAATTTCACTATCAAACAAACCTAGTAAAAATAATCTAATAAAACATTTTGATATCAAACAAATCTGCTACTAAACAAATCCACTAAATCAAAAGCGAAAACAAAAAACGTAAGAAGATGATAATTGTCCAGTGGAGTAACTATTTGTCTTTTTTTTCATCTTGATTGGACTAAATGCCAATTACTACGTCTTTTTAACATTTGTTCATTTATTGCATACCAATAAAAACATTGATCACCGTAGTACTCATTTAATTAATCTTGTAATGCGCTAATCCGATATCGTGTGACAGTCATTCGTCCACCCCAATACATATATGTTTTAATGACAATACTTGATCACGATGGTTACAAGCGCAATTTTGACTCTGCTCATTAAGCTCACTGATTAATCTCTCCTCACATTCCTGTGGGATCGGGGGTGAGGGGCCCTTTACGGTTAGGGTTTAACCGTTTTTTTTAAGACATGAACACTCATACATAACTAGCAATGGCATAACGGAATCCAAAACATACGTTGTACACACATGCTCGGAAAGTAAACGGTTTCAAATCAAGTCCTCCAACTCTAAGTACTACCACCATACAAAACTGTAACATAGCTATTACATATCGAGATGGTAGTTACACTACGATTCCACAATCCAGTCCAATTAATTGCATCATAATTAGAATAAAAATACAATCCCAAATATAACACAAAACATCAAAATAGGTACAATCCCAAATACATGAAAACCATTGCTATTATACAATCCCGAATACATGAAAACCATTGCTATTATAAGAGCGATCCCCCAAAAGTTTGCTCTTCGCGATCCCAAGCTACAATCTACACTTCCCAACATGTACTTCCCAACAGATTGTGAGCAAACACAATGCCTGTATGGAAGAAATCACAATAAAAGTTGTGTTACGATCATTTCGGGTAAATGATCTGTAGCACTATGCTAAAGTAAACATGGAAAATAATTTTATCATGTAACGGGGAATAAAATAACATTCGGTAACAGAGACCAATAGACAAGCTTACTTGAAGAGGTCTAAAAGATGCACCAAATGTATGATACGTACGATTCCCCTTTTTAATAAGCTAATTTTTCCGGAAGTTCCAACGATGACATCCTTGAGTTTCGCATGTAACACTATAGTAGCATGTTAACTATTTAATTATACATTTTTACGTATCGCCCTTCGTGCACTGATGATGCTCAAAATTATGTGATGAAATCGGGTTCGGAATAAGGTAATTGGGCTTCGTGAGGATATACCAACTACTAATTTGGTGGATTTATTGATGAGTATTAGATGAGCAAATTGATTAAATCTTCACGTACCAAGAGATTTTAGGATCAAGCTAACACGTAGTTATGATTTTATGGGTGATGATACATTTTTATAAGACTCCGCCAGGGAGTTAAATCCTTGATGCGTGCGATAAGGAATTTGGTTGAGATCGTGGAGAACTTTGTAGCTTTTGCCATGATAAGGCGGAAATCATAGAGCCATTAGTGTGACAGTTATCATCATGGGGCAATGTATGCTAAATGGCCGGACTACCCATTTCGGATACATGAGGTTGATGTTGATGATCCGCTCTATGCTAAGAATCCAAAGCAGAGTTAAACCGGCACCATGTCGGTTGAATGAACAGAGAGATATCTCGTGTCGATAAGTTTATTAAAGAACACATGACAACATGCGTCATGTCGTTGAACCAAAGGCAGTCTGTGCTATGAAGAAGGGTTAGTTAGTGTTATGAATTTTTGAGTAGTGTATTGTATATCATTCTCGAGAATTGAAATCCTATATTACAGTAAATTAATTTTTGGTAGTTCAAGATCTTTTCAAAAGCTTTTAGGTATAGCAGTTCTTTATTGGAAATAAGGATCAATATCGATGGATTTGGATACTACTTAATTGTTACAGTTCAACGGTATACTTGAGATGCTTAAAGTGTTTAGCATAGATTTGATTAGGAGATGCTTAAATAGTTTGGCATTGATTACGTCAAGAGATGCTGCTAGCCAGTATGCTTGGGATCTATCTATGAGGGGACGTCAGTCTTGAAGATAAGGTGAAAGATAATAGTTGTGAAAGTTCCTTATGCTTCTACAATAGGATCCATCATAAGTGTTGTGAGTCAAACAAAAATGTTCATACTTCATGAAGAGTCATTAGTAATTATGAAGGAGATTCTGGAAAATGTCGAGAATGTCCTTAAAGTGTTGCGGATGGGTTCCTATTTCTTGAAATATAGAAATGGATAAATGTATATATACATGTATGTGCCCTGAGTCTTATAAAGACGATGAAAGCTACTATTTGGGTTTGTGTTCTCTTTAATTAGTGACCCGGTGAGCTGGAATTGTTCTCAGCAAGCGATTACTATAGATTCTACAACTAGGCCAAAACACAATGCTGCCTCATAGGCACACCGGGACCAGTACGTGGATCTAAGAGGTTCATTCAAAAACCTTATACGGTTCTTCCACATTTGTTGTAAAGTTGATATAGTAGTGAATTCTTTTCTTGAGCAAGGACTAGGGTCTCATCAGAGATTCATGTATATGTTGAGGCAATTCCATTTAAGTTGAACATTTAGAAGTAAGATATAAAGATAGCTTGAGTCCCCGTGGATAATGATTCGTTTGCGCTTGGAGTTGAATACGAGTATTTCATGAGATTCTTGTGTTTCAACTTGATCTTGTGTGTACGAGTGATTGGCTTTAGGTCAAATGGGAGATTGTTATTGTAGTACCCTAAACCCAATCGGGTTGGACCGGATCCAACCGGGTCGGATCATTTCTACTACGCTTTTATGTTTATACACATAACAAATGACTTTTTTGTTATTATTTATTGTTCGTTTAACGTGTTAGTAAATCTATGCGGAAACGCAGCGGAATTTAAAATTTATTTCCTTTTAACCCAAGATCGACTTCGTTTAAGCAATAAGCATAAAAGAAGTAGACAAGAGAATACCTAGGTTGATCAAATTGGATTGACGCTTTGTCTACGGTTGTAGTTTCTGCACGAAGTCCCCTAAGCGTTCGGCCTCTACCAGTGATCAACACGAATAGCCCGCCTGAATCCCATCATGGATTGCTACCAGAAAAACTCGGTTTCTAGATCGACCTTTTCTCTCTCTCAAAACTCTCTCTAGGAAGCTCTCATATTTTCTAGTAATTAGAACTCTTCTAATTGTGATGTTCAAAAGAGCTAGCCAACCCCTTGCTTATATAGGGGATGGTGCGCCCCATATGTCTCCTATTCCCAATAAGAAAAGCTTATGTATAGAGTAAGGAGAAAGAAAACATTTTCCTAATAAAATAAGGAAAATATATTTGATTATTTATCTCATTTAATTTAATATCTTATATTAAATATTTCCAAGATATTGTCAATATCTTATATTGAATATATCTTTATTATATTACCATAAATCAATTTACACACACACACACACATATATATATATATATATATTAAACATAATATTATGATCAACTTATTGGCAAAATTCACGTGTGTCAAACACACACACAAATTTCAGCCACATAATATTATGATCAACTTATTGGCAAAATTCACGTGTGTCAAACACACACACAAATTTCAAACCACACACACACACACACATATATATATATATATATATATATATATATATATATATATATATATATATATATATATATATATATATTATGATGATCAACTTATTGGCAAAATTCACGTGTGTCAAACACACACACAAATTTCAATACACACACACACACACACATATATATATATATATATATATATATATATATATATATATATATATATATATATATAATAATCAACACAATTAATATCTTGTATTTATATTTATTCATAATAAATAAATAAATACCACCATATTAATTTATCATTATAACGCTTTATAGTCGAGATAAATCTTTTCTTATTCGGTTATCACTATAACCATATTTTAATCCGGCTAAATGTTCTTATGAGTGTGACCCGATAGGCTTCCGAATATGTTGGCCGTAGACACAAAGTGCAATTACGAAAATGCCCTTCATGCCTAATGCTCACGGAATAACGTCTAGCAACACACCGTGACCCCCAATCATCGGAAGAGTCAAATGCAATGACTACTATCTTTCATGTGAAACGATTACCGTGTAAATAGAATCCTATCGCTGTAATAATATCCATACGGTCGTATCTCGAGTGTCAATACATTAACGACCGTATCTTATAATCTGGATATCCTACTCTCGCGAAGTAACATATTACTTCCGCTTTGCAAAGACTTTCGAGAATAAAACATTCCTTATAAGAAGACTCTTAATAATAAGATACGCGATTTCCGGACGAGCAACATGAATCCTACGCATGCTTCAGTATCACACCCAATCACTACCGCATGATCGCTCCATGGCTAGAGGAAACCTCAATAGTGTCAAAGCATGACAATCTACACCGTGATGTCATGAAGATTCCGTTCTCAGGATAATTACACAACCGCCACATAGTGCGACACTTTATAAAGTAAGTGGGTCAGTCTAACGTACGCATTCTCCAATACACGTCAACGTATAGTCCAAGTGTCTCAACAATTTGATAGACGGGATCTATCCCTATCTTCAATAAGATAGAAGACATCCAATACGTGCTAGTCTAATCGTACTCTTAATGTCCCATTTAATAGCACATACGACTAGAGACATTTAAGTATCAAACTATTCGGAGGATTTTTGCATCACTAAACAAAAAGAAAATTTATAAACCCTAACCTATATGCAAAACTAACTCCTAACCGGCCGAATACCGGGTTGTTGATAGTAGAGCGAGATAAGTAAGGGGTCGATCCACAGGGAATTGGGATGTTGAATCTAATCTTATTAACTCTCTCAATTGCTACTCATGAAAACAAATAAACGAAAGAAAAACATATAAACGAAGATAGAACAACTAAAATAAATATAACCTATAACAAACAATAAAAACAACCTAAACTAAAGACACATGGGATCAAACATAATACAAACCAAGTGATTTCAATCCTAGTTCATCTCATGATTTTAATTCGATATTGTGGTTTCACCTTTACACGAGATACGAACTCCTAATTCCTTAGTGAATCTATTTCTCAAGCTATGAATCCCTAATCTCTTAGTGAATTCAATTATCGATCTCTCCTCTCTCGAATGTTGAGACCAATTTCCATACAAAACGAAGGTGTAGATTCAAGTTAACTCCCGTATTTTAGAATCTAGCAACCTAGATAATTAACCAATTAATTTGTCACTAATTAACGATTAAAGATCCTATCTTTCTATGGTGATCTAGCGTTTACGCAACTCTCGTATTGTAAAACATCAATAGCAAACTAATCTTTCGATCTAATTCACATGGCATCTTAAATTGCATAGAAAAATACAAAATGAATCAAGATCATGAAAATAAACGAAGATTGAATGAATCAAAAAGATGAACTCACATAGTTTATACAACGGTTGATCTCCATGAATCAATAAACGAAAATAAACGATCCTAATCTAACTCGGATCACCCGAGCACAAGGCTCGGGTGACCGGCCTTGAGACTCCCAAAGTGCGGCTGCTCCTCTAGGTTTTAGTGTATGAGAAATTATGTGTCTATTAGGGTTGGGGATATGCGGCCTTTTATAGAAAACAAAGTCGGTTTGCTTAAGTCGGCCAACGGACGCCGTCCGTTTTGGGTGGGCGCCCGTCCGTAATGCGATATTTCAATCTCGATCCGATTTTCTTCCTCCGGGCGCTTCGTCCAATTCCTTAGACGTCCGTCCATTCTGCTTTGAACTTGTGCCAAACGCCCGTCTACTTCCGCGTCCAAACTCTCTGATATAAATTTCTTCTGATGGACGCTCGTCCAGAACCTCAAACGCTCGTCCACACTGGACGCTAGTTCAGCTCCCTGGATGCCAGTCCAGCTGGATCAATCAACTTGATTTCTTTCCTTAAATCTTTTATTCTTCCATAAATCCTTTTGATTCTTTCTCCACTCGAATTTCTCTCTTTAAGATCATCTTTTCCATAACCAATGTGTATCTACAAATTAGGAAAACACACCGAAGCGTAACATAATTCCAAAATCATATAAAATTACCATTTAAGCACCTAATTAAATTCGTTTATGAAATTTAACCATTGAAAACATCATTTACTCAATATTTCAATATAAAGCTCGATTTCTATGAAAAACATAAGAATATGGGGGAAATTGATATAAAATATATCCTTATAAAACGTATAAAATCACCCTTAACACAAACCTTTTAAAGTGAGTCGAGATCTCATCAACCATAATCACTATCATGGATTCTCTCCCCCAGTTTGACACTAGGGACGTTATTATATATACAATCACAAATTGGTTCATATAGATAGCAATATATAATAACAGAAAATCCATTTATCATATGTATAAACATAAAGAAATAGTAGAAATGATCCGACCCGGTCGGATCCGGTCCAACCCGATTGGGTTTAAGACACTATTTCAACATAACGAACCAATTATGATATTGTATATAATAAGGTCCCTAGTATTAAACTGTGATAGATAAACCATAATAGTGAGTATGGTTGATGAGATCTCGACTCACTTTAAATGGTTTGGTACTTATATATCTTTAGCTTATGTACTATTAAATGAGACATTAATAGTAACTTAGACTAGCACGTAATGTCCTATGTTTTATGAAGATTGAGATAGATCTCGTCTATCGAAGTGTAAAGACACTTGGAATGTACGTGGACGTGTATTAGAGAATGCATACGTTAGATTAACCCACTTTCTTTATTAAGTGTCACACTATGTGATGGTTGTGTAATATCCTTAGACCGGAGTCTTCATAACATTACGGTGTGTATTTTCATGCTTTGACACTATTGAGGTTTCCCCAAGCCACGCAGAAATCGTGCGGTAGTGATTGGATGTGATAATGAAGCATCCACAGAATTTATGTCGTTCGTCCAGAATTCGTGTTTCTTAATAGTATGAGTAAATATCCGAAAGGGCCTTCTTATAAGGAATGTCTTATTCTCAAATGTATTTGCAAAGAGGAAGTAACGTGTTAGTTCAAGAGCGTAAGATATCCAGATTATAAGACATGGTCATTAATGTTTTGATACTCGAGCTATGACTGTATGTATAAAAGATTCTATTTACACGGTAACCGTTCCACATGAAGGGTAGCGTCAATGCACTTGACTCTTCTGATGATTGGGATCGTGACGTGTTGGAAGACGCTGATCACGATCGTTAGAGTTGAAGGGTATTTTAGTACATACACTTCGCTTCTACGGTCAAGTGGGTCAACATAGTCAGAGGCCTATCGGGTCACATACATATGAACATCTAGCCAGAATTAAATTATGGTTATAGTAATAACCAAATGAAGAATTATTTATCCCGACTATAAATTGTTATAGTGGTATTTATTTATCATGAATAAATAATACAAGCTATTAATTATATAGATAAATAAATATACACATTATGCAAATGTGTATATGGTGTGTATATATGTATATTGCAAATTAATCATATTTGATATATATATATATATATATATATATATATATATATATATATATATATATATATGTGTGTGTGTGTGTGTGTGTGTGTGACACACATGTATATCTGATATATGTGTGCACAACTGTTATTGATATATATTTAGTAATTGTAACGCCCCAAACCCCGGGCATGGTTGCGTTAAATAAGTCATAAATAGCCCGGTCATCTGTTTAGACCGCCGTCCTCGCTTGGTCTAAAAGGGCTAACCCGAGTTGATAACACTTTTATGTCTCACATTTATATGGTGGAAATGCGCTTCCCCCACTTCCAATGTGGGATATCACATTCTCCCCCTTATAAGGGACTGACGTCTGATGTAAGTCAACTAGGTCATATATTTTACGATGCTTTAACCCCATTTCTCATGCATTTATTGATGTTCTTGTATCAATTCAAGTCATTATCTGCTTAGTTTCACCCAAATGTGTAGATAGTAATTATTATATAAAATATCGTGTTTTGATTAGTTTTGTACCGGTTATAGTAACTAGAGCGTCGTGTCGGGTTTACGCTTGGTATTTTTGTGTTGTATTGTAGGATTATAGGTTAACCAGGACCCTGAGTGACACCATGTGTTGTGATTAACATGTCTGTTGAGAGCTAGAAGAGTGTGCCAGAAGCTAACATGTCAAACGGATCTTTTGTCTTTTACGTTTATACTATAGCATACATTTAACGGACATTTGACTCATCTTAGAGGAATTTATGGAGAGGACTTATTCACTAAAGTTTTAGATCAAGAAACGAGCTTTCCAACGCATCTTGAATCACATCAATCGGAGCTATACAACTCAAGTTATAACCGTTTTACTTTGCTGCTGTGAAATTGGCGTAAGCCAACTTATAGTGGCATACGCCAAACGTCACTGTATCTATACAGAGAGTTTTTCTTCACAATCGGCGCACACCAGACCTATAATGACACACGCCAAACGTCGGGAAAACATATTTTCAGCATGTAAAACCTAATTTTGATCGAATTTTATCCGAACCACCCATTTCGATCTTCATCCGCAACATCTCTTGAACCCTTTGAGACACACCACCGCCCCAAGGGGCTCTTCTAGCCAAATTTTAGCATAAAATTAGCTCTTAATTTCTAGTGTATACATTAAAGAATTCCTAGTTGTTGATTCTACTACTTTTGTTGGAGTAAACTAGCACTTGTTTGTAAAACTCCATTGAAGGTTTGAAAGCTTTAATGAAGGTCTCAATTTCGAGTTCATAGCTTGTGATTGGTACAATTCTTTATCTTTACTTTGAATTAATTGCTCTTATGATTATGAATGTTTACATTGACAAGTTTGTATTTTTAATCATGATTGGCTAGCTCACCACTAGCCAATATGATGTTGTAGAAGTAGTATAATCTCCCATGTTGATTGGGAATGGTTGTTTATGTTGCTAGTTTCATTTGTTGTGAATCTTTTCCTACTTGTTTTGTATGGTTGCTTGCATTGGAGTAATTAACTAGTGCTAGCATCTACACACTTGATTGAGACCGAAAGGAGATATTAGGTGTGAGAATAAGGTAGGAGAACCGGAAGGTAAAATAGACCTCTTGAGACATTCAATTTCTTATCCGGGGATTGTTGACATTGTCATTGCATTCATGCTCTTATCATGCCAATTCATTAGGGTTAGGACACCTAGGCCAAGGAGGAGGCATAGAGTAGTTTCATACACTCGTATGAGGGGGAACTACTTGCTTAGGAATGCACCGTTTCACACTTTCGAACACCAATGGTAGGATGGAAGGAAATCATTCCCATGATACTACGAGAGATTAGCTTAATCTACACATTGTCTTGGTTAGGTCTCGTTTATTATTTATCACCCTTATTACTAGAAAATTTATTTATGTACTTCAACTTTCAAATTACGACCTACGTCGAATTGATACAAGCTGATATGTCTAAACGTACCGCCACCTATGGGTCCCCGGAAACATCCTATCTTGCCACCAGGATAGAACAAGACCGTGGCCCTGGCATCGACAACGACCATCTGATTAAGGTCACGTAAGGGCGACCCCCGCCAAGAGTGTTCAAACCCACGAGGTCACTAGTCGCTTAGGGGCCGACCTGCGATCTAAGTCGGAATTCAGAAAGAGATCGCATGAGCCTCGGATGGAAACAACTGAGGGTTAGTCGAGACAGGACAAGCAAGTTCGCAGACCGCGACCCAGGCGACTTCATAACAACATCGCCAAGTTGCACTGTCCGCTTAATATCACTGTACTGTGTGCTTATCTGTCCCAATCCCACGGCCTTAGCTCCTCTCATTGCCTATAAAAGGAGGGCTTGTGTGACTTCATAGGAGATATGCAAAAAATAGACAAAGCGAACAAAACTCTTGTCAATTTCATTCTCTCTAGCATTCATTCACTCCACCACATCGCCGCCGTGCACCACCGGCTGCAGTCACCATAAATCTATCAAAAATAGCCAGATATCCATCTTCACTACCACCGCTAAGCCACCGTGATAATATTCAGCATTATCAGTTGGCTCCGTTACCGGGAAACTCAGTTTTCTGGCTTCCCAGTAAGGAAACTACCCCAGAAAAGCTTACATACGGCGGAGAGGTTGATCGTTGTTAAGGGTGATTTTATACGTTTTATAAGGATATATTTTATATCAATTTCCCCCATATTCGTATGTTTCTCATAGAAATCGAGCTTTATATTGAAATATTGAGCAAATGGGTTTTAAAAGTCTTTAAGTGTAAACTTGAGCTAATTTCGTGATTTTATTGGTAGTTATCTATGGTTTTACACTTTGCGTGTTCTTATGGTTTTGAAGGTACATTTACATGTCATGGAGAGGGATGAAAGGAGCTTTAAAGATGTTCAAGTGATGATTTGCATGGAAGGAAGGAGCTAGAGATGAAGTTGGAATGAAGATCAAGATGAATTTGGAAGAAAAGAGTCTCGAATCAAGCGTCCAAGTCCCGTCGATCTGGATCAAGGTCCTGCGTCGAGTGGGTCAAGCGCCCAGCTGAAAAGTTGATTCGAGAGAGTTTGGGCGGAGGGTGGACGAGCGCCTGCCTCAAGGCGTCAAAAGAAGTTGGACGAGCGTCCAAGTGTTCGGACGGGCGTCCCGCGGCGACTTAAGCACAACCGACCTAGTTTTTGACCTAGCCGACTTATTTTCCTATATAAGGCAGCTGCGCCCCAACCCTAAAACACACAATTTTCACATCAGAAATTTCCAAGAGAGCAGCCGCATCTTGGGAGCTTTCAAGGCCGATCACCCGAGCCTTGTGCTCGGGTGATCCGGGTTAGATTAGGATGCTTTTGTTTTATTTGTGATTCATGGAGATCATCCAATGTACAAACTATGTGAGTTTATCTTTTAATTTATTCAATCCTTTGTTTATCTTTATGATCTTTGATTCGTTTTGTATCTTCCTATGCTTATGTGCTATGCAATCAATATCGAAAGATGAATTGCTTATTGATGTTTACCGTATGACGAGAGTCGGTGTAAACCTTAGATCACCATAGGAAAGATGGGATTTCTAATCTTGACATAACGAGAGTTGATAGGTTAGATATCTAGGTTGCTAGATTGAGAGATCTTACACCTTGTTTTGATAGCGTCAATCCGATATATCGAGAGATGAGAGATTGATAGGCGAGTTATCTACGAGAGTAGAAATTCATACCTTTGATAGGTGAAACCGCAATTTGAATTAAAATCATGAGATGAACTAGGATCGAAATCACTTGGTTTGTATATTGTTTGACCCCATGTATCCTTGTTTTATGTTCTTTTCGTTTATAGTTTTATTTATTAATTTTCGCTTTTATCCTTCCTGGCTTTGGACTGACAATCCTCTGTCCAGTTTATCTTTTCGTTTTGTTAGTTTCATTTTAGTAGTAACAACCTTAGGAAAATTAATGAACTAGATACCCCGATTCCCTGTGACCGACTCCGGTATTAATCGCTATACTACGATCCCTACACTTGGGGAATACCGGATTTATAAATTCATTACTTGTTTATTTTTCATTGCATAAAATCCGTGACAAGTTTTTGGCGCCGTTGCCGGGGAATCGGTGCGGTTGTCCAGTTCATTATTAATTTTTCTAAGGTTTGTGTTTAGGTTCCAATTAGGGTTTTGTTTAGTTTTCGTGTTTTGTTTGGACCTGTTTTCGTGTTTAGCAAATGTTTTGTGCTTGATTTGAACGTAAACGGGCGTCTGAGCTATTGGGCGCCCGTCCGTCCAAATCGATCGTCTCTGTTGTGTTTTGCCCAGAGCATTTAGCGTCCAGTAACTTGGATGCCCGTCTGTTTTTTTCTCAACCAGACGTCCGTCCGATAAATTGGGCGCCCGTCGCTTTGTCTCATCACCGCTTTTATTTATTTATTTTTGTTTTAGGTAGATATCGTGGTTTAGGGTTTCGCTTTTCGTAGGTAGGTTTCGTAGTAGGAGGTTACGAGGTTGAATTATCGACTCCACATTTTCACGGTCAAATTTTTGGATAAAAGGGATCGTTTAGCACTCATTAGTATTTTGGCCGTAACTTTCGGCTCGAGTGTCCGTTTGGAACGCAGGACCCCAATTCGGAAAGCTCGTTCCGAAGCCGACGACATGGTGAACTGCCGCAGGCCATTCAGTGCCGTTTTCGAGGTCAAAATCCACTGTTTTCCCTTCCATTTTGGGCTCAGAAGATTTCAACACGTTTTTTTTCTTTTCTTTTTTTTTAGGGTTTTCTGTTTTTCTGTTTTAAATTTTTCGTAGTTCAGGTTTAGGTTTCTGTTTCCGTATCTTTTTAGGTAGTTTTCAATAAGAGTAGCGTTAAATAAATTGAGAGTTTTTATTTTTGCCATGTTTCGATGACCGTTGGGTTAAGAATGTGCAAAAAGTTTTTTACTCAATTTATGAAATGTGAATTTAGGTTTCATAGTTTTGTTTTCGTTTCTAATAAACACTAGGGTTTCTGTTCTAATGATATGGTCTTAGGATATGATATTAGGGTTGCTGTTGTTTTCTGGTATCAATCGAGTCTGCTGAGTCAGACGGGCGTCCATAGTAAGTGAACGTCCGTCCGCCCTGAATATGCTTTAAACGTCCGTCTGGATTGACTGAACGTCCGTCCAGGTTGTCAATTTCTAGTGAATAGAATTTGTTTTTGATATATGCTTTATTTGACGTGGATACTTCTATATGAGCTTCTGTGGCTAGTTATTTTTACGTAGATGTTCTGAACTTGCATGTTTACATCTTTCCATCTACGGATCCATGTTAAATACTTGATTAATTTTTTATATACATGCTTTATTAATTGACATGGATGTTTTATTGTGAGCCTCTGTGGCCGTTGTGTATAAGCGTAGATGTCCTGTTCTTTCACCGTTATGGTTTTCTTTCCATCTATTGCAATCCATGTCGAGTAATTCACCTAGCTAGACGTGATTCTAATATGACTTATGATGTTCCTGTTGTCGTCTATCTAGGGTGTTAGGATTCATCTATGCATGTTATAGTTACTGTCGGTTCTCGTATGCTATAACTGTTCTTATTGTTATTTAGTAGCTAATTTCGGTTTCCGTATGCTACATATCGTTGTGATGAATCCCGTGAGCTTTAAGACCTATGTGCTCTCTTGTTATTTTTGTAACTCATATGGGTAGGTACTGTCGGTTTTCCGTATGCTACCATGTCTTCTTATGAGTTATATCTGTTTAGTATAGCTAACTATTGGTTTACCATAATGCTATCACCTTTGATGAGTCTTAAAGCGCGTCTACACTGCATGTAATGAATAGTACTGTCGTTTATCGTAAACTGTCATTATTTGGTAGATGTTTATTATATACATGTCGTGTTGCAAATGAGTGGGCTAGTTTTCTTTCTTTTATTTTCTTTTATTTTTACATATCACTTAGATGCATATCATTTAGTTGCATGTCATCTAGTTGCATTGTTTTTCTATTTTTCTTTTATTTTTTTCTTGAGGGTAGTTACTGTCGGCTTGCCATACGCTACCACTTTATCATGTAGATTGCATTGTAATATCTTTTTCATGTAGTTGCACCTAGCCCTACTGTTTTGTAATGTTCCATGTATAATTTCCATCTTTATATGGGCTTAATTTGAAAAATCTCTATGACTTCTTTTCCATGTATAATCCTCTATCATTATTAGTTGGAGTTTGATGTTTCTGTTTGCACATGTGGTCTATATTATTCTACAAGCTTCTGTGGCTTTATTTCTTTTTGTGCTTATATCAAACTTCCGTTCAGTTGTGTTTAGACGCTTAGATGTCCTGTGTTTTAACTGTGTGGTGATTTTTCCATCTGAGCAATTATACCATGTGCTTATCTCATTATTGTTGCTTGTTATATTTCCCCCCGTGTCCCCGAGATACTACCATGTTATTCAAGTGGTGCAGGTACATTTTTAGCTGTTCTTGTTAAGCTGGCCTTGGAAGTGAATCTGGAGAGGAATGCCTATGACATCTCGTGCCTCGGAAACGCGGATCGATTATCTATCCTTCTTCAGACAATCTTCATATCATTACCAAATCAGCTAAGTTCTTTTATCTTTTCTTTAATTCTGCACAACATGAGGACATGTTGTAATTTAAGTGTGGGGGAGGGGAATAGTTTCATGTATCTACATTCATTTGCCATACTATTATATTTCTATGAACTATATTTTATGAAAGTGCTAAATTTTAAAAAAATTTGTTTGTTTTGTCCCAAGTGAGCAAAGGCATATCTTTATTTGAGTTTTTATATCATTGGTGCGTTATTTTGCATATTTAGTAAATTTAGATGTCTCACCCAATACTATTTTTCACGTGCCATAGTAAATGATGAGCTATATTTTAAAGCTATGCCCATTTGATTAGAGATTTTTGATGATTATCGCATGATTCTTTGCGTACATACAAATTTTGAAAATTTTAATAGTTTGTGTTTAGAATTAGAGTATGACATACTGTGAATATCTGAAGGTTTGAATGTGATAGGAGGGATATAATTTAAGGTTTGAATACCAATCTAAGATGAATAATATGAATAATATATGTATAAGTGTCGGAAGTAGCTGCCGATGATTTGAGTGCGGTAGGGCATTATCACGAAATGTCCTATACCACTATGAGGTTCAATAGCTCCCGACTGCCTGATGATAGTAGTCCAGCTAGGGTGTTATCATGAAACATCCTATTGCTGGGAATGAGGGCATATGCTATACGTGTGTAATTAAGAGAATTTTAAGAAAATTAGCAAATGGCAATGTGAAAAGATGGTTGAAAACCGTAGTTATCTTCTAACTATCCCCAGTATAAACTGAAGATATGTTGTAGGGATTATCCTCTGAGTATGTCAGAAAGGTCTTAAATACCCTTTATTATTCTTTTCGGAATATGTATGTTCTGTGAGGTGCATGTTATAATCATTTTTATATTTCTATTTTAAATGGGATGTTGGCTAGTTTTGCTTGAATCAATTTCAAGTGTGGATTTAGTGGAAATTTATTATGGCTATGCACACACACTTGGGTGAACCTCTAAACTATTGAATATGCTTTATGGTTGCATAAATGTTTATATGTCTCGAGTCTTGATTTTGTTTTGTCTTGCTCGGGACGAGCAAGGTTTAAGTGTGGGGGACTTGTTAAGGGTGATTTTATACGTTTTATAAGGATATATTTTATATCAATTTCCCCCATATTCGTATGTTTCTCATAGAAATCGAACTTTATATTGAAATATTGAGCAAATGGGTTTTAAAAGTCTTTAAGTGTAAACTTGAGCTAATTTCGTGATTTTATTGGTAGTTATCTATGGTTTTACACTTTGCGTGTTCTTATGGTTTTGAAGGTACATTTACATGTCATGGAGAGGGATGAAAGGAGATTTAAAGATGTTCAAGTGATGATTTGCATGGAAGGAAGGAGCTAGAGATGAAGTTGGAATGAAGATCAAGATGAATTTGGAAGAAAAAGAGTCTGAATCAAGGCGTCAAGTCTCGTCCGATCAGGTGGCGTCGAGGCCTGTAATAGTGGATCAAGGCGTCCAGTGAAAAGTTGATTCGAGAGAGTTTGGACAGAGGGTTGGACGGCGTCTGTCAAGGCGTCCAAAGAAGTTGGACGAGCGTCCAAGTGTTCCGGACGGGCGTCCGCGGCCGACTTAAGCACAACCGACCTAGTTTTTGACCTAGCCGACTTATTTTCCTATATAAGGCAGCTGCGCCCCAACCCTAAAACACACAATTTTCACATCAGAAATTTCCAAGAGAGCAGCCGCATCTTGGGAGCTTTCAAGGCCGATCACCCGAGCCTTGTGCTCGGGTGATCCGGGTTAGATTAGGATGCTTTTGTTTTATTTGTGATTCATGGAGATCATCCAATGTACAAACTATGTGAGTTTATCTTTTAATTTATTCAATCCTTTGTTTATCTTTATGATCTTTGATTCGTTTTGTATCTTCCTATGCTTATGTGCTATGCAATCAATATCGAAAGATGAATTGCTTATTGATGTTTACCGTATGACGAGAGTCGGTGTAAACCTTAGATCACCATAGGAAAGATGGGATTTCTAATCTTGACATAACGAGAGTTGATAGGTTAGATATCTAGGTTGCTAGATTGAGAGATCTTACACCTTGTTTTGATAGCGTCAATCCGATATATCGAGAGATGAGAGATTGATAGGCGAGTTATCTACGAGAGTAGAAATTCATACCTTTGATAGGTGAAACCGCAATTTGAATTAAAATCATGAGATGAACTAGGATCGAAATCACTTGGTTTGTATATTGTTTGACCCCATGTATCCTTGTTTTATGTTCTTTTCGTTTATAGTTTTATTTATTAATTTTCGCTTTTATCCTTCCTGGCTTTGGACTAACAATCCTCTGTCCAGTTTATCTTTTCGTTTTGTTAGTTTCATTTTAGTAGTAACAACCTTAGGAAAATTAATGAACTAGATACCCCGATTCCCTGTGACCGACTCCGGTATTAATCGCTATACTACGATCCCTACACTTGGGGAATACCGGATTTATGAATTTATTACTTGTTTATTTTTCATTGCATAAAATCCGTGACAATGATCATCATCTACATCATCTGCCCAAATCTAACAGAGTTCTTGCCCAGAGAAGAGATCAACCAGGTTGCATCACACCAAATGAGGTAGCTTTATCATGATTTGCACAAGACTCACGAGTTTGCATTTGAATAATCACCTCTCTTGGTACCTTCAAAGTCTGTTTCTGTCTTCTCACCAGAAAAACCCTCATAAAAAGCTTTGGTGCCCTTATCATATCACCAGGAAATACTCCCCCTCAAAAGAAATTCCGACAATGTATGCCTCTCCCACTGGAGGTTATACCAGTCTCTGGGATGATTGCGTTTGAATCATCACCTTTTTCCCTATAAATTGGTATCGCCGACCGGAGCTCGCCTGAGCTACCACCGTCTGAGCAAATTCTCCCACCAACTCTCAGAGGGCAGTACAACAACTAACAACCCTCCAAACCACTTCAGTAGAAAATACAGAGTACAGAGCAGTTAAACTTGTCAGACAGAGCAGTTCACTAGCCAGGAGCAGTTTGTCAGAGTTGGTAATAATCAGTGAAGCGATCTCATTTTCAAGCTTACTACCTCGCATCCCTTACGATGGCAGGAAGTAAGGGCACGCTGATACCCCCTACCCCAGATAAAGGGGGCGCACCTAATCAAACCCGCGCTGAGGGAGCTGGAGAAACACTGGACAGTCTCACTTCTGATGGGAGTAGGCCTCAGAGGGATGCACTATCCCCCGCCGACGCTCGAAACATCATAAATCAGAAATCAAAGTCTAAAGAGGCCCAAGCAGCCCTAGAATAGGCTCGCCGAGAAAAGAATGCCATCGTGGCACCTAGGCCGCAACGCAGTCGAGACATACCAGAAAAAGTACCGGGGTTTCAAGAAGAGTCTGAGATCGCGGAAATGATAGTGTATGCCAAGTACGTTGAAAGAATGTACTTAACAAATTCCCGACTAGTGGCACTAGGCCGGGAACATTTGCCTGTACGGGAGGCGATCCAGTCTAGGGGCGAGCCCAATCCGCCCCTGCCTGAAAAGCGACGCAAGAGTCAACTACAAATGGTAGAGGTTGAAGAGAGCATCCAGTCTTCAGGTTGTAAAGGCCGCCGGGGAGAGCAGGAGGTCATCCAAACTCCTGCCCGTCCTAGCCGTGAAAATCCCAGGGAAAAAAGTGGAGAAAGAGGATCCGCTTTTAAAAGGCTAGGTGAGAAAGAGAAAGGTCGGGCCCTAAGCCGACTGAGCCTCCCAGAGAGGGGCGTAGTGCCTAGGCAAGAAGGAAGAAATGAAAGAGATGCCCACTGATAATAAGAGAAAAGCGAGCCCAACAAGAGGAGTCGCGGAATCTAGCGACCTCAGAGCATGGGACAGAGTTAGCGGCCAATCCGCCCCCGCCTACATTGAGATACGATGCGATCCTCACAGAACAGATGGAAATAATAAAGAAAGAGCTCGCTGAGCTTAAGAAGTCGAGGCCCATCGAAAAACCCGGACCAATCTCTGGGATCGACGTGCTCGCCAAGAAGATAGCTGAAACATTGCCCACTAACAAAGAAAAAGTAAGTTACCCCAGCTACAACTACTATAGTGGAAACACTTGCCCATATGATTGGCTAACAGCATTCCAGGGTCGCATTACTCTAGCGACCCAAAACAAGTCCGCCTGGTGTATCGCTTTAGTCGGAAGTGTGCAGGACAGGGCTGCCTCATGGATCCGCGGATTCCCTCACGGGTCGATTGAGAGTTGGGAGGATCAATCTGAAAAATTTGTGAAGGAATTTGAGTCAGCAAGCAGACCAAAGAAGACTATTGAGGATCTTTACGAGGTCCGCATTGGCGAAAATGAGTCGGGAAAGGACTATTACGATCGGTTTGTTAGGATCAACGATCAAACGAGGAACATTCCCGACGACGCCTCATAACTTTCTTTCTCACACGAATTTCCAAAGGCCCGATGAAAACGGAGTTTAACATGCGGCCCCCTAAAGCGGGACTAAGGGAAATGCTAGAAAGAGCTAGAATGATGGGGGTAAGTGAAGCGCCGTCTCCCACGGGAAAATCAAAGTCTAGAGCCGACCCTAGCTCACATAAAGAGGATCGTGGGGACGATCGTAAGAAGGAACGCGGTAAGGGTGCGAACCAAGACCGCGAGACCAAGGCACCGTACAAATTCAATGAAAATGATTTCACCCATCTCGACACCTTCCCTTCGGTTTTGCAAGAAGGATTGCAACAATGAAATGAGGGAATACAAAGGAGGAAGGACATTACGAATCGTCAAGGTAAAAACCCGCCTTTTCCCCCCAAAAAATATTCAGTTCATGTCAAAGGAAAACTATAACAAAACAAGAACACCCACTCGAAAACTCAAGTCTTTACTACCCCAAACACCTCAAATCCCGCATATTGCGCTAAGGGATGGGGCTAACTCAGAAAATGAACAGAAATATGAAAGGTAAAAGCATCGGAGTAGCTTAGTTAAAGAAGAATTACCTGTTCTAGCTGAAGAATGGCCGGAAACTGGAGAAAGCAAGCGGAAACCTCAAGATTGGCCGCCGGAAACTTCAAATCTTCAACGGAAAACACTCGAGACTGATGAAGAGCACTCGGAATTGAGAGAGAAAAGTTAGAAGAAAATAGTAGGGGCAAAAAAGTGTTGAAGGAGTGGGGGCTGGACTTTTATATAGATGATGACGGTCGATTTGTACCCATTATTCTGCAATCTTTACCCTTGATTTTGATGTGAAATAACCTTAAGAGAGTGATAATAAGTCATTAAGTGCCTAATTTAGATATACCCCGTGTTACGATTTATTATTATGCATTTCGGTAATTTATCAAGTATTTGGTATTACAAACTATGTTTTTGTATGATAAATACAGTGAGCATTATGGACGGACTACGGAGAAGGAATTAAAGATCCAGACAATGCAGAGCCCAAAGAGAAGATAGAAGACGGAGCCCAGAAGCAGTGAAGGCTCGGTCGACCGATCCCAGCTATTCGGTCGACCGAGTGGACTTAAAGCCCAGCAGAGTCCAGCATATTACTTAAGTCGGTTAGGGTTTAGGGAATCCAATCCTTAGTCGGTTTCTAAGTCGGTTTTGAGCTCTATATAAACACATTGTCATTAGTATTATGTAGACATTCATACATTGATTCAATCATTCATAAAAGAGCACAACAAATTGAGAGTTTTTCAGCAAGTTAGGGCTGCAACAATGTAAGCCCTTAATCTTTATGTTTTATTTTCAAGTAATTAATTCTTCCAATTACGTTCTTATCGTTTGAATTAATTAAACATAGCTAGATGATGTGATTCTCGGCTATGACGTTAGGTGGTGGTGACACCTTGTCAATGAGGATCCCATGACCTACGTCATAATCTAGATTTATTCATGACTCTACTTGATTTAATTAATGTGTATCTATGATAGTTTATATAAGTGATGTATGAATCGCCGTTTACTGCTTACGTATATAGAAACACACCGAGAGGTTATTTCTAGGATGTAATTAGGGTTGAATTCGTCCGGGTGACCGAGCAAAGTCGTTCGGGTCGATCGAGACCCTTTACTCGGTCGACCGAGCCCTAATTTTGTCGATTAAGTCCCGCCACGCTCTTTATGGTGGGTTTAACCTAGTTGAATTTACTTTCTCAGTAGGTATGGCTACGGCTACGTCGCTCGTCAATTTTTCATTAGCGTATTATTAGGAAATACCAATATAAGACGTCTAGTTCGGCTCATGAACGATCTTTCGGGACTTTCAGCAAGATCTAGATTAGTTTTGTATTAGGGAATTGTCGACACCTAGTCATACGTAAATCGTAGATTAACAAGAAACTATACCAAGAAATTGTTAATAGGACGAGGGCTTGAGCGATCGTTTAGGAAGTACGCCTAACCATAGGAATGTTGCCTAAGCGAGGTGTACGGTTAATATCGGCATCCTTAGAGTAATGAGCGTGTGAGTTATATGAGATGGAAACCCAAAAGGTGAAGTCACGTAACAATACCACAGTGATCTAGTAATCTAACCGGTGCTAAGTCAAGTTAAGGGGATGACTCCCGTAGCCAATTAAGTATGAATACAGCCAGATTGACAGTTAATGACTTAAGTTATTTTATATAAGTTGTCTTGGTCCGATCGATAACGTTGGTAATTGGAAGGTTAATTACGTTTGTTTTTTTTAGTTTGAGTTTGTTTATCTTATTTTGTCTTTTATGTTGGTCTTAGACTGTTGTCCAATAACGAATTAGGTGAGTTAATTATTTAAACCTAGGGTCCACATTTTGACTCTCTGAGGGATCGACCTTGATTCACCATCGCTATGCTATGATGTACCTAGTGCTATTGCTAGTATTTGGTGGTCAAGTAAAATAGATTTATAACCTGATCAGACCGCAATCAAGTTTTTGGCGCCGTTGCCGGCGAGTCAATGGCCCAATGATTGTTTAAATAATTATTTTTATCTACTTCGTTTTTCTCTTTATTGTTTTTATTTTTCTTTTGACGAATTATCTGTACTTGTATGCTGTTAAAGGATTTAAGCAGGAATGGGGAAGATATTCGTTCGGTCGACCGAACGTATTCACTCGGTCGACCGAGCCTTTTCTAGCTTTAATTTCATATACGATGTCGTTTCCCAGATTCGCTTTCCCCTGTTTGTAGGTTGTAAGTTTGACAACAGATGAGCAATCATACTTGTTTGTCGATTTACTAATTGTTTATTGTTTTTCAAATATTGCGAGATAATTCAAGTAAATCACTCACATAACTTTGCTCAAGATCAAGCAAATGTCATCAAATGATTTTATCAAAGGCCAAAAGAAGTCAAGGTTTTACGAACCAAAACTACACCAAAAAAGCCGTTAACACCGAAGCTCATGGAAAGGATAGAAGAGATGAAAGCGAAAATCCGAGAGGCAAGGAAATCGAGGGAGGCTAAAGAAGCCTGTTGGCAAAGAGGTATGTCTATTTCGAATCCAGAGGAAATTTCTTCGATTCGATTCACTTTTTAGATTATGATGATTACATGTCCGAGATAGAATCTGAGTCGAGGGTAGCGCAGCCTAAGGAGAGCCCTGTTGTCATCTGTTCTAGAGATGAAATATTGGTTAAAGACGAGTCTCGATCGATGCAAAAGTTAGCGAGACCAGGGGAGCTTTTATGGTTGGAGTAACCCTAGAACAAACCCACTTAGGTTTAGCCTTGATTGATTCTCGTTCGAGCCTTAATATCTTTCCTAAAAGCCTTTGTGATAGAATTCCATTTTAACACCCACTAACACCCCGCTCCAAGTTAGATTGGCGGATGGAACTAGGACAATCATGGTGGGAGAGCGAACAACATGATTATTGGTATGGGGCAATTACGGTTTAAGATAGACATAGTGGTAATGGAAATCGAGGAACATCCTGAATGCCCAATCATTTTGGGTAGATCGTTTATCAACACCGCTTAGAGCCTTCATACGGATGACCGGACATGAGATAGTATTGTTTGACGCCAAGGGTTCTCGAGTGTTATGAGATAACAAATCCGAATTTCCCTGCACCGGCAAGTGTGAATGTGTTAAAGTAGTTGGTTCGTAGAAGCTTGATGCCACTCAAGGTCTAGGAAAGGATCTTTGGTGATAATGTCGATGATAAAGATGAGAGGAAGTCCTTACTATTCTAAGTCGGAATAGGTCGATTCAGCCTGCACTGACCCGACCAATATTATTGAAGTCAGTAGACCTACCTAAGGATAGGAGGACCAGAGCGAAGAAACGAACTAGGAGAGTTCGTAACAAAAGCTCATCGAAATCAGAGATGAATCCAAAAGTCGGCGCTTGTCTGGATGGTCAATTCGGCTGTCTTTTCATTGGACTAAAATCCAAAGGAAGGGCACTCGTAGAAAAGGACGGTAAAACTTTTTCGATGAAAGCTGGCCGGGTGAAAACCTGGCAAGTCAAGGGCAGTGTTTAGGAGTGATGATTTTGGGAAGTCGAGCTATAGACTCAAAAATTTAGAATTCTTTCGTTTCATTTATTTTATTTTATTTCATCTTTATTTTTAGTATGAATAAAAGTAACGTAGAATGACGAGAGCCTTTTTTATTTTTGCCGTGTTCCAATGACCATTAGGTTACGGATGTGCAAAAAGTTTTTTTTACTCGAATCATTTTAACGTGAAGTAGAGTAGGAAGAGAAATCATTATAAAATGTATTGATGATGAGAATTTGGTGAAAAGATGCTTAGTTTCAAATGTGTAAAAGTGAAGATTTATATGTTAATGGATTGTGGTTTGGATTATTCGATTTTTGAGGTGAGGATTTTTCAAATTGTGACATGATAATTTTGATAGACTTATGTGTTCTAGCTTGAAAATTTCGTGTGTATCAAATTGAGGAGGTCAACTATCATTTATATTTACACATCCCCATTTTTCATTTCCCAATCCACCTTTTCATTTCCCCCATTAATTTATTCCTCCAACAAAACCATTCCACTCCTCAATCCTTACCTTCCTATCTCACATCTTTCTATTTAAAACTCCTTTTTCTATTCATCATTTCCACACCACAAAATCTTCATCTTCTCCAAATCCCCAATTTTCTTCTTCTTCTTCTCTCCATTAATTCTCATTTCCAATCTTTCTCATAACTTCCATCCACCCAAGATTGGGGATAGTAATCTAAATGATCCCCTCCAATATCACAAGTTGTGACTGTTCATATCTCTGATCTCCGAAGGATTATCCGATCCACACCATCACGAGGAAGACTGAACCTCGGCAGAGAGCTTCCATCGCCTCGGTCGACCGAACCTTTCTCTTTCGGTCAACGAGGCCATTCTCTCGGTCGACCGAGAGCTTCATATCTTCTTGCATCTATCTCACAAGATTGCTCGCTCCGATTCGCAATTATGCCACCAAGACGACGATCCTCCGCACGCTTTGTAGCGATCCAACGATGCCATACCCTTGATCAACGGGTACCGCAATTCGCTAGCCAAGAGGTATTTTCGGTTTATCGAATTTCTTCAACAATTCGCGTACACCGGGCTCGGGATTAGATTTGACCAACCGTGGTCAAGAGCCGCTCGATCTAGTGGAGTATTATCGCGGCAAGAGGTTGTTGCGCCACCTGCCAAGTTAATGTCGATCGGGTAAGAGAGTTTTATTCTTATTTACGCGCGCACCCACACATACGAATTTAGTCCAGGTTCGTGGCAAATCCATTGTAATTACTCCGGGGACTCTTAATAATTATTATGGTCTCGATACCCCGGAGGAGGAGCCGAGTACACAAAGGACGTTTGATGAGTCCGATGCATGGTTGGAGGAGGTTGGTGCCCATCTCGGGATAGCATGGACAATAGGGAAGTTGCTCGCACTTTTGAGGAGCCATACTTTAGGCGGTGGGAAGATAAGTGCTTACATAGGCTTATCCGTTCTAACATTATTCCGGCCAAGCATGTGTCTACGATTTATTATGCACATGCTACTGCCGATGTATTGGTTGAGCGAGAGGATGGCCTGTTAATATTGGGGCACGATGCGTTACGAGATGATCGCCGATGCCCGCAAGCCTAGACACATGCTGCCTTATGGTTCATTGATCACTTCATTATGTGAGGCACCGAGTGCCCGATGCTAGGCGTTGACTCTATGTCGTGGCCCATGCCTATCCTATCTTTGGATTCTGTTGCACCACCTCTTGTGCAAACTGATGATCACGGTCCAGGTGATGACGATGCGCAATTCCAAGATTTTCCTGAAGCGGATCCCAATGTTCTTCCATTAGCTTTCGTTGATCCGAACGATATACCTTCGGACTAAGCATCTGTGTTAATCTATTAATTTTCTCTTTATCAATGTGTTTTTATTTTTTATTTCGGTGTACCAATAAGTTAAGTCGTGTTGTATGGAGTTCGTTTTGAATTTCCCTAATGAATAAAATTTGTCTTATTTAATGTGTTGGATATTTGTGCATTATTAACCCTGTAACGAGTTCCAAGTTTTTGTTAAAGATGTATGTTGCAGAGGTTGCATTTTATTGCAGTTGGTAACTGTATTTGTCTGTTAAAATTCTCCGGAGTTCATCAAGACTTGTTCCACTCCCGCACTTATTCCAGAGCTAAGTTCCTTGTTCTTATTTTTATACATTGAGGACAATGCATAGTTTAAGTGGGGAGTATGAGTCACTTAGCTCATTTAGCATACTTGAATAAGTTTGTATATCAAATAATGAGTAAATTTAAAACTTTTACACTTACAATCACACTTATCTTTTGTGAATTCCCGAATTTTGTATTTAATAAGGAAGGAACCATATTTCGTTAGTACGTGGTCATGTTATACTCTTGCGATATAATTTCAGTAAGCTTAAAGATATTCATATTATAAGTTGCAAGTAGTTATTTATTATTCGATTACTCAAAATATGAATCAACGTTTACCACGCTTATCAAAAAATGGAAATATATGTGTACATTGCATAGATAATGGGTTGTGCTCGCACAGTAATCAATACTTATCGTCTGATGTATTCTTAATCTTCTAGCTACAAAAGCGGAATAATAAGCTTGAGATATATCATGTTTTACCAATGAGCTAAACACTGGCTTTGTAGTCAATTACCAAAGTAGCCTTGCGCTTGTGTTAATATTCATTGCTATATTTGATCTAAGATAGGGGGATACTTTAAAAAGTTTTCTTCCTTGAGATTTGTAGTATTTGAAAAATGTGAAGAATTGAAAAATTCAACTCTTAAGAGGCTTTGAGTAGTACTCGGTCTCCAAGTCCAAAAACCGTATAGATATATTCTTGCTTATTGTTCTAGTGCTTTACCCATTACGAGGCTTAAGCAGAGGAATGCTGATGATGGTGGGGCTTGAGAATTCAAAGTTGGCATAACCATTAATCATGCCACATTTATAAAACCAATGCATGTGCACACATCACTTCGATTCATACCGAGTAGTGAATAATGGATATCTTATTAGCATATATAGTATGAGTTGATTCGGGTTTCTTGTGTGAGTATGGTGTGACCACCGAAAATGATCATATGGGAATAACTTGTTAATACTTTGATCGGGACGATCAAAGGCTAAGTGAAGGCGATTGATGACGGTCGATTTGTACCCATTATTCTCAAATCTTTACCCTTGATTTTGATGTGAAATAACCTTAAGAGAGTGATAATAAGTCATTAAGTGCCTAATTTAGATATACCCGTGTTACGATTTATTATTATGCATTTCGGTAATTCATCAAGTATTTGGTATTACAAACTATGTTTTTGTATGATAAATACAAATGAGCATTATGGACGGACTACGGAGAAGGAATTAAAGATCCAGGACAATGCAGAGCCCAAGAAGATAGAAGCGGAGCCTGAATAAGCGATGAAGGCTCGGTCGACCGAGCCCAACTATTCGGTCGACCGAGTGGACTTAAAAAGCCCAAAGAGTCCAAAGATATTACTTAAGTCGGTTAGGGTTTAGGAATCAATCCTTAGTCGGTTTCTAAGTCGGTTTTGAGCTCTATATAAACACATTGTCATTAGTATTATGTAGACATTCATATACATTGATTCAATCATTCATAAAAGAGCACAACAAATTGAGAGTTTTTCAACAAGTTAGAATTTGCAACAATGTAAGCCCTTAATCTTCATGTTTTATTTTCAAGTAATTAATTCTTCCAATTACGTTCTTATCGTTTGAATTAATTAAACATAGCTAGATGATGTGATTCTCGGCTATGACGTTAGGTGGTGGTGACACCTTGTCAATGAGGATCCCATGACCTACGTCATAATCTAGATTTATTCATGACTCTACTTGATTTAATTAATGTGTATCTATGATAGTTTATATAAGTGATGTATGAATCGCCGTTTAATCTGTTCTGTATAAGGAAACACTGAGAGGTTATTTCTAGGATGTAATTAGGGTTGAATTCGTCCGGGTGACCGAGCAAAGTCGTTCGGTCGACCGAGACCCTTTACTCGGTCGACCGAGCCCTAATTTTGTCGATTAAGTCCGCCACGCGTCTTTATGGTGGGTTTAACCTAGTTGAATTTACTTTCTCAAGATGTATGGCTACGGCTACGCTCAAATCGATTTTTCATTAGCGATTATTAGGAAATACCAATATAAGACGCCTAGTTCGGCTCATGAACGATCTTTCGGGACTTTCAAAGAAGATCTAGATTAGTTTTGTATTAGGGAATTGTCGACACCTAGTCATACGTAAATCATAGATTAACAAGAAACTATACCAAGTAATTGTTAATAGGGCGAGGCTTTGAGCGATCGTTTAGAAGTACGCCTAACCATAGGAATGTTGCCTAAGCGAGGTGTACGGTTAATATCGGCATCCTTAGAGTAATGAGCGTGAGTTATATGAGATGGAAACCCAAAAGGTGAAGTCACGTAATAATACCACAGTGATCTAGTAATCTAACCGGTGCTAAGTCAAGTTAAGGGATGACTCCGTAGCCAATTAAGTATGAATACAACCAGATTGACGATTAATGAGTTAAGTTATTTTATATAAGTTGTCTTGGTCCGATCGATAACGTTGGTAATTGGAAGGTTAATTACGTTTGTTTTTTTAGTTTGAGTTTGTTTATCTTATTTTGTCTTTTATGTTGGTCTTAGACTGTTGTCCAATAACGAATTAGGTGAGTTAATTATTTAAACCTAGGGTCCACATTTTGACTCTCTGAGGGATCGACCTTGATTCACCATCGCTATGCTATGATGTACCTAGTGCTATTGCTAGTATTTGGTGGTCAAGTAAAATAGATTTATAACCTGATCAGACCGCAATCAATAGACAAAGGGGATTCGATCGTGCGGTATAGATGTGATCCATCCAACGGTCCAGATTCGGGCGGTTACCTTGGGGATTTTGAATTTCAAAATTGCCATCATTACGGCGGGTCAATCAATGCCAACGTAATAACACACGTCAACCAATGACTGCATAGTTACTAGGGCAGTTACCGAGACGCCATCAGTGCCCACGTTGCTGCAGTTACCTATAACTGAAAGGACCACGATCTGACGGTTCAACTACTCCACTACCCACGTTTGACACCTTGCGTCGCCAAGCACAAATTCGCCCTGTTCAAGCTCGCCACCACCATGTCTCCTCCAGCAAAAATCCATGCGCTTAATAGCGCGATATGAACAGGCTATAAGCCAACTCACTTCAAGGCAAGACGCACGAATAGCGCGGCCGTTAGCGAGCAAGTCGCTTCAGACGACAAGAAAACTCAATTCAAGGCAAGACGCATGAATAGCGCGGCCCTTAGAGAGCAAGTCGCTTCAGACAACAAGAAAACTGACTTTGAGGCAAGACGTACAAATAGCGTGGCCCTCAGAGAGGACGCACGAATAATGCGGCCCTTAGCGAGCAAGTCGCTTCAGACGACAAGAAAACTCACTTCGAGGCAAGACGCACGAATTGCGCAGCCCTTAGCGAGCAAGTCGCTTCAAACCCTTAGAGAGCAAGTCTCTTCAGACGACAAGAAAATCACTTCGAGGCCGCCCGCTTGATCTCGCAGTCCTTAGTAAATAGTCGCGCAAGGCGACAGAGTGCATGCTTTACTCTGTGCTTGATACTTCACGAAAATGTCTAAGACAAAGAGTAGGGGGCCATTGATATGTCTAAATGTACCGCCACCTATGGGTCCCCAGAAACAACCTATCTTGCCACCAGGATGGAACAAGACCGTGGCCCTGGCATCGACAACGACCATCTGATTAAGGTCGCGTAAGGGCGAACCCCGCCAAGAGCGTTCAAACCCATGAGGTCACTAGTCGCTTAGGGGGCCGACCTGCGATCTAAGTCGGAAATCAGAAAGAGATCGCACGAGCCTCGAACGGAAACAACTGAGGGTAAGTCGAGACAGGACAAGAAAGTCCACAGACCGTGACCCAGGCGACTTCATAACAACATCGCCAAGTTGCAATGTCCGCTTAATATCACTGTACTGTGTGCTTATCTGTCCCAATCCCGCGCCCTTAGCTCCACTCCTTGCCTATAAATGGAGGACTTGTGTGACTTCATATGAGATATGCAAAAAATAGACAAAGAGAACAAAATCTTGTCAAGTTCATTCTCTCTAGCATTCATTCACACCACCATATCGCCGCCGTGCACCACTGGCTGCGGTCACCATAAATCTATCAAAAATAGCCAGATATCCATCTTCACTACCACCGCTAGGCCACCGTGATAATATTCAGCATTATCAAAAGCTTTTTGGTGTTTAACCCCACAAATCCTTGTGGGATACAACCTTGACCACAGGACTAGGCTACGATTGACCTGGTACACTGCCGGTTAGATTGGACTCTAAAAAAGTCGCATCAAGTTTTTGGTGCCGTTGCCGGGGATTCTGTAACGGTTGATACTTATACTAGATTAAAAATTCTTGAGAATAAGTCAATCTTTTCTATTTTGTTTTTGGTGCTTATGTCTTTGGTAAGTTACCAAGTTTTATTTGATTGTGTTCTTTTTGTTTCTATCTTGTAGTGGATGAACCGTTCTCATTGAGGAAAGGCACCCGACACTCCCATCATTCCGGATATCAATACGTATATTCGGGATTTGGTTAAAGAGAAGAAAGGTAGTCAAGCTCGTCATAGTTTGGAACTTGGTGAAGAATCTTCACAAGTATCATCTAGTCAAGAAGAAGAAATGGATGAGAACTTATTGAATGCACAAGATGGGCAATAACATAGGAATGCCCAAGTTGAACAAAACCTAATCCCTCAAAATCCAAATCCTAATCCACACAACAACAATCCACCACCACAAAATCCACCACTCAACAACCAAAACCGCAACAACACCCCTCCAAATCCAAGTCCTATTTGTTACCAAACCATGAGGGGAAATGCAACCAATAATCCAATCCTCCTACCCAATGTTGGTGCAAAAAACTTTGAGATCAAGTCTCATCATTTTGGATTAGTGGAGTCAAGAGCTCAATCTCACGGTGATGACAATGAAGATCCACACCAACACATTTATCAATTTGAGGAATTATCCAATACCGCCAAGAATCATGGTAATCATAAGGAATTAACTAGAATTTCATTGTTTCCATTCTCTTTGGTTGGTAAAGCTAAGGATTGGTTTATGTCTCCACCTCATCATTCTTTGACAAGTTGGGAAAAGATCCAAAATGAGTTCTTAAATCAATATTTCAATATTTTACTCCGGGCCGAAATTTGGAGTTGAAGGTCAAAATTGATAACTTTAGGCAAGGAGACAATGAATCACTTGGGGTTGCTCGGTCAAGATTTAAGAGGTTGTTGAGGGCATGTCCCGATCATGGTTATTCCTTGTATATGCAAATCTAATTCTTTTGTCGTAGGCTAAGGAAAGAGTCACGTGCGGAAGTTGTCAAGCATGTAATGGTTCCTTGATGATGAGTATGGCACAAGATGTTTATGATTCTATTGAGAAAATTCCGAAGAATAACCGAATGTGGGAAGCCGGTTCAAGTACAAGGAACGTTGCTTTTGTGGGAGAATCATCCATTCAAACGGAAGTGTTAGCACAATTGGAATCCATTATCAAGAAAGTTGATGAAATTCAAGCTAGCAAGAGTTCGGGGAGTGGAAATATTATTGATGAGGCTTATGAAAGCATGAGGAATGATAAGGTACCTTTGGGATTAGTGAAACCCGATGAATATTCAAAGGAAGTGAGCTTTATGCAACAACACCGGAAGCTCAACAATGCTTACACCAACGCATACAACAATATCATGAGAGATCATCCCACTTTCCATTGGTCCGATAATTCAACAAATCATGGACCCGGACCATCTCTTGAACAACAGCAAAAGGCATCCATCAACACCAATGTGCAACAACAAGGTGAATACCAAGAAAACCCTTCTTACCTACAACCACCACCACATCCTTTATACCAACAAGTTCCTACTCAACATGCCCCCGTTCTACAAAGTCCTTAAGCAACGGAAGAAGTTCCTCAATGGAAAAATTTGATGGCAAACTTGATGGGTGTAGTGTTGGAATAGTGTCCTAAACCCAATCGGGTTGGATCGGATCCGACCGGGTCGGATCATTTCTACTATTTGTTTATGTTTATACATATATTAAATGGCTTTTCTGTTGTCATATATTTGTTCTTTTAAGGAACCAATTGTGAATTGTTATATGATAACGTCCTTAGTATTAAACTGTGATAGAGAAACCATGATAGGCGATTATGGTTGATGAGATCTCTAATCACTTTAATAAGTTTGATACTTAAATGTCTCTAGGCTGATGTACTATTAAACAAGACATTGATAGTATAAACAGACTAGCACATATTAGATGTCTTCTGTCTTTAAGGGCAGTGATAGATCTCGTCTATCAAAGTGTAGAGACACTTGGACTGTACATGGACGTGTATTAGAGAATACATACGTTAGACTGACCCACTTACACGGATAAGTGTCACACTATGTGGTGGTTGTGTAATTATCCTTTGGACCGGAGTCTTCATGGCATCACGGTGTGGATTGTCAGGCTTTGACACTATTGAGGTTTCCCCTAGCCACGGGGCGATCATACGGTAGTGATTGGGTATGATATTGAAGCATACGGAGTATACATGATTGGTCGTCTGGGAATCGCGTATCCTATGATTGGGATCGAATATCCGAAATGGCCTTCTTATAAGGAATGTCTAGCTCTCGTGAATCTTTGCAAAGTGGGAGTAAACGAGTTACTTTGAGAGATCATGCTATCCAGATTATAAGATACGGTCGTTAATGTTAGACACTCGACGTACGACCGTATGGATATTATTACAGCGATAGGATTGTAAGTTACACAGTAACTGTTTCACATGAAAGGTAGTAGTCATTGCATTTGAATCTTCCGATGATTGGGGGTCACGGTGTGTTGCTAGACGCTATCCCGTGATCGTTAGGCATGAAGGGCATTTTTGTAAATTGCACTTTGTGTCTACGGCCAACATATTCGGAAGCCTATCGGGTCACACACATATGAACATCTAGTCGGATTAAAATGTGGTTATAGATGATAACCAAATAAGAAAAGAATTTATCTCGTACTATAAAGGTTATAGTGGTAAATTAATATGGTGATATTTATTTATTATGAATAAATTAAATACAAGATATTAATTATGTTGATTAATTAAATGAAGAGAGTTTGAGAATGTGATAAACACAAGAGTAAACTTCAACTTAGTTTATTCATTGATATGAGAGGTGTATAAATAGATACAATTGAGAGAGACTAGCAAGCTAGCTTGGGCGGCCACTTGAGTATGTAGATGTGGGCGGCAAGCATGCAAAAGTAAAAGTAAAAGCTATGTCTATGACATAAAGTAAACTAGAGTTTGACATATTAATTGTTTATATGTATCACAATTAATATGTCTATGACATAAAGTAAACTAGAGTTTGACATATTAATTGTTTATATGTATCACAATTAATATGTCTTTTACAATTAAATAAAGTGTACAAAATATCCTCATCACGAACTCCTCGAGGTCAGCTGGGCACCTCTTTGAACTTCAAATCTCTTTGAAGTAATCTTTGTATATATTTGTAATATTTCCACACCCCCTCAAATCAGGTTTGTATATGTTGATGCAAACCAAGTTTGCTACTAAGTCTGTTGAACATAAGAGGTGGAATAGCCTTGGTAAGAATATCGACATTACGATCTGCTTGAGGGAACATACTTGGAGTTGAATAATCTTGGCATCAATCTTTTCCTTTAGAAAGTGTCATCAATGTCCACATGCTTGGTTTTATCATGATGGATGGGATCTTCACCATGCATAAGGCTGAATTATTATCACAAAGAGAGTGTGATAGGTTCTTGAGAGGTTCTTGAAGTTCGATCAAGCACTTTTTAGCCATAGAGCTTCACAAATGCCAAGTACAAGTGCCCTGAGTTCGGCTTCAAGATCGCTTCTTGACACAATGGGTTGTTTCTTGCTTCTCCAAGTAACCAGTTCCCCATACATATGAGCAATAGCTTTGTGGTAGATCGTCTCATCAATGTGACATCCAAACCCAATCGAAGATCGGTGTAGACCTTGATTGATCTATCGGTAGACTTGGTGAAGTGCGTGCCTTGGCCAGGAGTGGACTTTAAATATCTCAAGATCCTATTCACAGCATCCCAATGTTGCTCAGTAGGGCAGTGCATGAACTGACTGACCAGACTAACTCCATATGCAATATCAGGCCTTGTGTGAGAAAGGTAGATGAGTTTACCTACAAGCCGTTGATATTGTTCTTTTACGACAAAGAATGTCACCATGCAATGGGTGTTCTTGGGGTCTCACGGGGATACAAAGAGTTTGCATCCCAAAGATGCCGCTTCCTTCAAAGAGATCCAGTACATACTTCCTTTGAGAGACTGAAATGCCTTTACTGTTTCTAGCTATTTCCATACCAAGAAAGTATTTTAGGGAGCCCAGATCTTTAACTTGGAATACCTTGGCCAGTAGAGTCTTCAAATGTTGGATCTCAGTAGAGTCATCTCCAGTAAGGATGATATCATCCACATATACAATAAGAATAGACCTTCTCTGGTTGGTTGTCTTGATAAACATAGTGTGATCAGAGTTGCATTGATGATATCCAGCAGCTTTAACCACAGTAGTGAGTTTTCCAAACCAGGCTCTGGGGGATTGCTTCAGGCCATATAGAGATTTCCTGAGTTTGCATACCTTGCCTTGAGTGTGAGGATTGACAAAACCAGGAGGTACATTCATGTAGACTTCCTCAGTAAGGTCACCATTGAGAAAAGCATTTTTGATATCCAATTGGTAAAGAGGCCAGTCAAGTTGGACAGCTAGAGAAATCAGACCCTGACAGCGGTGTTAAGCTTTGCTACTGGTGCAAAAGTTTCTGTATAGTCAATGCCATAAGTTTGAGTGAACCCTCTAGCCACCAATCTGGCTTTATACTTGTCAATAGTACCATCAGCATTGTATTTTATGGTGAATAACCATCTACAAATCGTGCCTTCTTGCCTTTGGGGAGAGTTGTGAGGTCCCAAGTATGATTATCCAGAGTGCGATCATCTCTGTTTTAACAAAGAGCCTTCCACTTATATCATTTTGAAGGGTCTCTTGAATATTTTTAGGAATAGAGTGAGAGTCCGTGTCCTGTGTAAAACATAGCAAATATAGGAGACAATCGGTCATAAGATAAATAAGTCTGAATAGAATGATCGATGCATGATCTTTTCCCTTTCCTTAGAGCAATAGGTCCGCATCAATGTCGATGAGGGGCCGTGGTTCAAAGCAGCCTCGAGTCGATGGGTGTTGAGGCTCAAGAGAGGCTCGGGTCGATGGGTGTCTTTGAGGTCCAGCAGCTCTGGGTCGATGGGGTCTTTGAGGTTCGATCTCTTTGAGTCTCGATGAGGCTCTTGAGGTTTAGAGTTTGTTGAGGAATGGATTTAGATCAATTTCAATTAGATGTCCATCGATGGCTCGCTTGATGAGACTTGTTTGTAGTAGGGAGTCCTTTCAAAGAATTTTACATCCATAGAGTTGTAAAATTTCTTTTGATAGAGTGAATAGCATTTGTACCCTTCCTGTCCTTAGCATACCCTAGGAAAATGCACTTGTGAGCTTTGGGATCAAGTTTGCTTCGTGTTGGGCATGGATATAAACAAACACAAGTACAACCAAAGATTTTTGGAGGCAATTGGGCAATAAGATGAGGCGGCGAGAGTGTGTGGTCAACGGGGTTTGGATAGGAGTCTTGAAACCTAACACTCTGTGGGAAGCTTTGTTGATTAAGTATGTGGCGATCAATATAGCTTCACCCCACATATATTTTGGAACATTTGTAGTGAACATGATTGATCTGGCCATTTCCAGTAGTGCCTATTCTTTCTCTCAAAGAACCCCATTTTGCTTTGGTGTGTCTCAACACAACTCTTGATATGGACAATTCCTTTATTCATCAAGAAATTACGAGATTAGACTCATAATATTCAAGAGCATTGTCAATCTTCAAAATTTTAATCTTAATGTCAAACCGAGTAGAGACCATGTTGTAAAACTCTTGAAAGATGGATCCAACTTGATTTATCCTTCATTAAAAATAACCAAGTGATTACGGTGTGGTCATCTATGAAGGTTACAAACCACCTCTTACCTGTTATACTTTTCACTCTTGAGGTCCCCATACATCACTTTGTGAATTAAGGTGAAAGGTGTGGATGGGAAGTGAGGTAATTTAGTATACACAGATTTGGTGAGTTTGGCAAATTGACAAATATCACATTGAAGATCATTAAGATTACATCCTTTAAACAATTCTGGAATTAAAGACTTTAAATAACCAAAACTTGGATGTCCTAGTCTATAATGCCATAACATGATATTGTCTAGGTTTTGAGTGTAGGCTGCTTTGGCGATTCGGTCTTGATCTTACATCTTCAGCAGGGTTGATCACAAACAAATCTCTGAGCGGGGTTTAGCTTGACCAATCACTTCTGTGAAGAAAGATCCTGAATGTGCATTGATCCTTATCAAAAACAACAATCCAATTCGAGATCTTTAGTGAGTTTACCGTGAGATATAAGGTTACAATCTAACTTTGGAACAAATAAGACCCTTGTAGATATATCGATTAGTAAGTTTAACCTTCCCAACACCTTTTGCATAAGAAATGTAAACCATCAAAGCCAGCTTTTAATTACAGTGAATTTGGGTGCATGGCATATAGTGGGTAATGAGGTTTTTATTACCGAGTCATGTGGGAAGAAGCCCCGAATCAACAATCCAAGTCTCATTACTAAGAGGTGAGCGGAATATACCTGTTTTAGCATGAGTGGCCATTTCAAGAGAGAGCTACCTTCCCGATCTTTGAGCAATAAAGGCTTTAAAGGCGACAAAGCGAGCATTCGGATGGGCATCATTCTCTCGCCACCGGCAAGTCTCGCCTTGATTTTCCTGGTTGGTTTTGAGGTTTTAGAGGATTAGGCTTGCCATGAAGCTTCCAAAGCAATTGTCCTTGGTGTGATTTGTGCGTTTGCGGTGATCACGAACAACCTTCCAGCTTTTCTCGGCGAGGCTTCTGTAAGTCCCAAACCTCAGCAGCCTTCCCGACATTCAAGAGGCGCACCTTCATGAGGGTTATCACAGGGGTGTTCAAAGACATGACTTTCCTCCTGCTTTCTTCATGTTTGACCTCAAAGAAACATGGATTTGAGATTTGGGAGAGGTTTTGTGGCAAGAATTCTCCCTCTAACATCATCAAGAGTAGGATTCAGTCCAGTGAGGAACTTGAATACTCTCTTCTTTTCTATGATGTCTTTATATAGAGCAGCATCCCTGACATCATTCCAGGTGTGAGTTTCCAACATATCTAGGTGTTGCCATGCCTTAGATAGTTGATTGAAATATTGAGTTATAGACATATCTCCTTGTCTGCAGTTTTGAATCTGAGCTTCGAGTTCATAGACTTCAGATGTATTGTCCTTTTTTGAGTAAAGGTCTCTGGCATTATCCTAGATTTCCTTAGCAGTGTCATACATCATGAAGTTCTCACTGATCTCTTTTGTCATAGACCTCGTGAGGATGGTCATGACTTGGTTATTTTCTGTGTCCCATGCTTCAAACTTGGGGTCGGGCCAAAGAGGCGTGTTTGGAACCCGATGGATATCCCATCTTGCCCTGGCCGGAGATATACATTTTCATAGACCTTGACCATAGCAAGTAATTGTTACCATCAAGTTTATGATTTGTAAAAGAAGAGTGTTCAGTTATCCCAGTCTGCTGAGGCAGCTGTGAGTCTACTGAGGAAGATGAAACTTCAGATAATGTTGACATTTTTCTGAAAAAGAACTGAGTTTTGCAGCGGATTTTAGAACTCAGTAAGGCTCTGATACCATGAAGAGAGTTTGAGAATGTGATAAACACAAGAGTAAACTTCAACTTAGTTTATTCATTGATATGAGAGGTGTATAAATAGATACAATTGAGAGAGACTAGCAAGCTAGCTTGGGCGGCCACTTGAGTATGTAGATGTGGGCGGCAAGCATGCAAAAGTAAAAGTAAAAGCTATGTCTATGACATAAAGTAAACTAAAGTTTGACATATTAATTGTTTATATGTATCACAATTAATATGTCTTTTACAATTAAATAAAGTGTACAAAATATCTGTCTACGAACTCCACAGAGGTCATTGGGCACCTCTTTGAACTTCAATGATCTATTTGAAGTAATCTTTGTAATATTTGTAATATTTCCACATTAAATATGTATATTGATACTTAAAATTATATATATATATATATATATATATATATATATATATATATATATATATATATATATATATATGATATACATGTATTTTGTGAATTAATTAATCATAACATTGTATTAATTAAAGAATATTACGGATGCCAAATCTTTGGCCTAGGGGGCGCCACTTTTGGTGTATAAAGATACACTTGAATTGTGCAATTTAATTAATAAAATTACCAAATATTAATATTAGATATTAATGACTATAGATTTGCACACATGTGTAAATTGATTTATGGTAATAAGATAAATATAATCAGTATAAGATATTGGCAATATTTAGATTTTATTTAATATGAGATATTAAATTAAATGAGATAAATCAATCAATTATATTTTCCTTATTTTATTGGGAGAAGGTTTTCTTCTCCTCCACTCTAGTCAGGGGCGCCACTTCTACTATAAATAAGAGGTGGGTGTCAAGCTCTTTTTGACATCACAATTCCAAGAACTAATAGTTCTTGTGTAAAATAGAGAGCATCCTATAGAGAGTTAGAGAGAGGAAAAAGGCCGGTCTAGCAACCGGAGTTTTCTAATAGCAATTCATGATGGGATTCCGGCAGGCTGTTCGTGTGGACTAGCGGTAGAGGCCGAACACTTGGGCGGCTCTATGCAGAACTACTTTCCTTAGACGGTCAAAGCGTCGATCTTATAGATCAACCAAGGTAACCACCGTCTACTAGCTTATTTGTTTATTGCTTAAAAGAAGTCGATCCTGGTTAAAAGAAATAAATTTTTTAATTCCGATGTGTTTCCAAGTAGATTTCCTAACATGTAGTTGCTACTCAAGCCGCTAATATGCAAACAATGATGACTTCTATTAGCATGATGTCCCAGGATGTTAGCAATTTGAAATCATCCATGACGGGTCAAAATACAAGAATTAGAACTATGGAAGCATCAATACAAGGTATTGAAGACCATTTGACTAGGGAATGTGAGCAAAATAGCAGTAGACCACCGGGTGGATTACCAAGCAATACCGATAGAAACCCGAGATAAGTCAATGCTATTATTACTCGAAGTAGAAGGTCATATGGGCATAATGAGGGAAGCAATGAGGTTGAAGAAGATTTGAATGATAAAAATGAGGAAGAGTAGAGTGAAGAAGATGAGAGCATCATGGATGGTTTCTGGAGGGGAGATGGTTTTGAGGAAGAAGAAGAATGGGTGAAAGTCCCGAGACTTTTGAAAACCCCAAGAGCTAGTGATTTGTGGACTCTTTTCCATGAGCATGTCTCAATGGCACCCACCAATGAGGAATCGGCGCACGCCAATTTGAACCAAAGTGATTCAGAGAGTTTAGCAGGCAAAATGGCGCACGCCAAGGAGAAAACGGCGCACGCCAAAGAGAAAGAAAGTGATTCAGAGAGTTTGACAGGAAAAATGGCGCATGCCAATATTCAGGTGGCACGTGCCAATATCAAACAGAAAAATCCTAGGCATGGCAAGGAGAAAATGGTGCAACCCAATGATAAATGGCGTCCGCCGAATGCACAGAGTTACAAGGAAGCTCCATCATCTTCCAACACTAAGGGTAAGGGATGTATACATCCTAATCCTAAAATTTTTGATCTTGTGTCACTTTCCTATCCCCCTCGAGAGAATTAAAAATATGAAGGTTGATAAAAAGTATACACGTTTTCTTGACACTTTTCGGCACTTAACCATTAATATCCCTTTCATCGAAGCACTCACGAATATGCCGGCGTATGGTAAGTTTCTTAAGGACATACTATCCAAAAATAACTAGTTGAAAGAGTATGAGACGGTGTGTTTAAGTGAAGAGTGTTCCTCCATGCTTCAACACAAGCTTCCTCCCAAACTTAAAGACCCCGGGAGTTTTACTATCTCATGTGAGATTGGGGGATTTTTGTTTAAGAAGGTGCTATGTGATCTCGGTGCGAGCATAAACCTCATGTCCTATAATGATTTCATGAAACTTGGCATTGGCAAGCTCAAGCGTATGGAGATGACTCTCCAACTTGCGGATAGATCCATTAAACATCCAAAGGAAGTCATTGAGGATGTACTAGTGAAGGTTGATAAATTTTACTTCCCCGTAGATTTTGTTGTTATGGATATGGAGGAAGGGTACACTACACCCCGTATCCTCGGTAGACCATTTTTAGCAACGGGGGAGGCCGTGATCGATGTTCGTAAAGGAGAGCTTAATTTGGGAGTGAAATATGAGCGTGTTGTCTTCAACATCTACACTTCATTGAAATATCCATGCACTACACTAGAATCTTGTTCTTTTGTGGACACTTCGTCTCCCTTGTTGTGAATCGTACTAACACGCAGGTAGTTGAAGAAAAAGTGAGCGATGAAGTGAAGGCTCGTAAATCGAAAGCTCGGAAATCAAAGAAAAAGGTCAAGAATCATTGAGATTGGTGGCATTCGTCTACATTATGTTGGAGACCGGTTTTGATGAAAACGACGAATGCAGTGCATAAGGATGACCCACCACCTGTGCATTAAAGAAATGTGCCATGCATAAGTCTAAATATATCTATAAATATAGCAACACTGGGTACTATCTTTCTTTTTACTTCTTAAGCATTATCTTTTGGTTGGCTTTTGTGCTTATTTGCTACATGATTATGTCAGTAATTGTCAGTGATATCCATGCACGATGATCTGTATAATCCATGTTTCTACCGTATAATCACGTCGAGCAAACGACGTTAAACAAAAGTGCTACCGGGAGGCAGCCCGAAAAAGTTAAGTATAATATTTTTTGCTCTTTTGTGAGGCCCGGTGTGGCCAATGATCTTTTTGTGTCTATATTTTGGTTGATACTTTGCTAGTAATTGGGATTGCTTGCTCATTTCATTGGTTGTCTTTCATGTTCATGCCCATCCACCCTCTATTTTATAGCATCCCGATACTTGTTTTAACTAGTTTTGATTCTCTTTTGTTTCTCTAACTACTTTCTTACCACTCACTTTATATTAGGGACAATGCAAGTTCGTAAGTGGAGAGTGAGAATGTAGTTAGTCCAGCAATGGGTAATGTCATTAAATGTTTGAGAAGCACTTAGCCTTGATCATTTTTGAGCATTTTAAAGCATAACAAACCAATTTTTGTTGAAAGATTTGGTTTTGCAATTGATAGAGCGAGTACCTCAACGAATGTGTAACCTTGGTGACGTGTAAGTGCATTTTAATCGTGAATCTTTGTTTGTAGTGTGAATTATTTGAGTACGTATATTCCGATCTTTGTTAACATGCAAACTTTTATGCAATCATGTAAGCATGCTTCCATAGCAACTAGAACTTAGGCTTGATATCCTTTCGAGGCGAAATAGAAAGGTATTTGGAGTGGGAGTTAAGGATGACGGTTGTGGCATTTCTTTGACTCAACCATAGCCAAATGGCCTTCCCGAACGTAATTTCCACTTGTCCCATCTCAGCCTTTGTAGCGTGGTGAGTCCCCACTCGAAACTAGCCATTCGTGATTATCCTCATTATTATCCAACCCTTACCCTAATTTTGGTCTACATTCCCTTGATGTCCCGCAAGTTTAGCAAGTTTTTATGTATTTTTGTGGTGACGACATTTGAAGTTGGGCAAGAGTTGGATGACATTATTTGGCACAAAGTTGATATGGTATCTTATCAAATTCGGAGTCCATTGGTGTATGTTTTTCTTTAGTTCAAAAAAAATTATCAAGAAAGAAAAAAAATTAAAAAAAATAAAAAGTTTCCAAAAAGAAATGAAGTTAAATAAATTTGTAAATAAAATTCAATAAATGGCGAGTCAAGAAAAGCGCATTTCGAAGACAAATTTATCAAAGTCAAGTAACTCAAGCTTTGGGAAATTGCATTGATTTGAAGCGGTGTTCTTATCTCTTTTGTTCTTTGTTGAAGTGGCCACCTCGACGATTTTTGCAAAAGAAGAAGAAGATATACCAATTCGACATTTTTGGAAGTGAAGGTGTAGAGGCTTGCTACCTTGCAAATGTTCTCTTTGATATATCTTTTTTACCCTTCGCTTAGCCAACTACCCGTGCCTAACATTACAAGCTATGAATTCCTACCCAACCTACATTCTTGACTCTAAATGCCTCGATTAGTGGAGATTGGTATCATTCTTAAGCCTATGGATTGCACCTAATAAGTCTTGCATGCATGATTTCATAATTGATTGTTTGGTAACAATTTGTGGAGTATTCACACACACACTCCACTACTTTCTTAGGTTCCGGTTAACATGTGGTTATAGGTACAATTGGTTGCATCATCTAGTTGAGCTCTTACTTCTTGATGTTGTATGGCCCTATCTCTTGACTTGAGTTATTTTGTCGCTTTATTTGCTCGAGGAGGAGAAAAAGCTAAGTGGGGAGTGGTTGATGTAAGTCAACTAGGTGATACATTTTACGATGTTTTAACCCTATTTCTCAAGCATTTTTTGATGTTCTTGTATCAATTCAAGTCATTGTCTGCTTAGTTTCACCCAAATGTGTAGATAGTAATTATTATATAAAATATCGTGTTTTGATTAGTTTTGTGCCGGTTATAGAAACCGGAGTGTCGTGTCGGGTTGACATTTGGTATTTTTGTGTTGTATTGCAGGATTATAGGTTAACCAAGACCCCAAGTGACGCCACGTGTTAAACTTAACACGTCTTTTGAGGGCTAGAAGAGTGTGCCGGAAGCTAACAAGTCAAACGGATCTTTTGTCTTTTGCGTTTCTACCGTAACATACATTCAACGGGCATTTGACCCATCTTAGAGGCATTTTATGGAGAGGACTTATTAACTAACGTTGTAGATCAAGAAACGAGTTTTCAACGCATCTTGAATCACATCAATCGTAGCTCTACAACTCAAGTTATCACCGTTTTTCTGAGCTGCTCTGAAATTGGCGTACGCCAACTTATAGTGGCGTACGCCAAACGTCGTTGTAACTACAAAGAGAGTTTTTCTTCACAATCGGCGCATGCCAGACCTATAATGACGCACGCCAAGCATCGGGAAAACATATTTTCAGCATTTAAAACCTAATTTTGGATCGACTTTTATCCGAACCACCCATTTCGATCTTCTTCCCAACATCTCTTGAACCCTTGGAGACACACCACCGCCCCAAGGGGCTCTTCTAGCCGAATTTTAGCATAAAATTAGCTCTTAATTTCTAGTGTAAACATTGAAGAATTCCTAGTTGTTGATTCTACTACTTTTGTTGGAGCAAACTAGCACTTGTTTGTAAAACTTTATTGAAGGTTTGGAAGCTTTAATGAAGGTCTCAATTTTGAGTACATAGCTTGTGATTCGTACAATTATTTATCTTTACTTTGAATTAATTGCTCTTATGATTATGAATGCTTACATTGACAAGTTTGTATCTTTAATCATGAGTGGCTAGCTCACCATTTGCCAAGATGATGTTGTAGAAGTACTATAATCTCTCATGTTGATTGGGAATGGTTGTTTATGTTGCTAGTTTCATTTGTTGTGAATCTTTTCCTACTTTTTGTGTATGGTTGCTTGAATTGGAGTAATTAACTAGTGCTAGCATCTACACACTTGATGGAGACCGAAAGGAGATATTAGGTGTGAGAAGAGGGTATGAGAACCGGAAGGTAAAATCGACCACTTGAGGCATTCGATTTCTTATCCAGGGATTGTTGACATTGTCATTGCATTCATGTTCTTATCATGCCAATTCAATAGGGTTTGGACACCTAGGCCAAGGAGGAGGCATATAGTAGTTTCATACACTCGTATGAGGGGGAACTACTTGCTTAGGAATGCACCGTTTCACACTTTTGAATACCAATGGTAGGATGGAAGGAAATTATTCCCATGATACTACGAGAGATTAGCTTAATCTACACATTGTCTTGGTTAGGTCTCGTTTATTATTTATCACCCTTATTACAATAAAATTTATTTATGTACTTCAACTTGCAAATTGCGACCTACGTCGAATTAATACAAGCTTTTTGGTGTTTAACCTCACAAATCCTTGTGGGATATGACCTTGACCACTGGAATAGGCTACGATTGAGCCGGTACACTGCCGGTTAGATTGGCCTTTAGAAAAGTCGCATCAGCGTCCTCGCTAGGACGGCCAAGACTTGTTCCACTAGACTTGTCCCAGTTCGTCCCTACCATAGGATTCTAGAGGTGCCCCCACCGCCTCTCATGTTGCTGCACTTAGTTCCGTATGGCAGTCGGCTCTGAATACCATTATGTAACACCCCCAAAACCCAGGCTTGGTTGCGCTAAATGAGTCATAAATGGTCTGGTTAACTTCTTAGATAGTCGTCCTCGCTAGGTCTAAAAGGGCTAAACCCAATTGATAAGACATTTATTTCTCACACTTATATGGTGGTTATGCTCTTCCCCCACTTCCAATGTGGGATATCACAATAATATAATAAAGATATATTTATTATCGGACATTGACATGAGATTAGATATTAATGAGATAAAACAATGAAAATGATTTCTCCTTAATTCCTTATATTATTGGAAAAATGTTTTCCTGATCCCTACTCCAAGCATGAAGCTAATCTCAAGCCCATTGGGAGAAGAAAGAAGCACCATCTACACTTATAAAATAGGGGGTGTCAAGCTCTTTGGCGTCAAAATTACAAGTCATTATTTCTACAAGAAAATTAAGAGAGCTTTTTGATTGAGTTTTGGGAGAACAAAGAAAAAAGGCCTAGAAGCTGACATTTTCCAGTAGTAATACTATGGGATGATTCTGACAGTTGTTTGTGTGGCTCAACAGTAGAGGCTGAACACTTGGGTAACTTCATGCACAAAACTACAACCGTAGACTAAACGAAGATCTTTCTAAGATCATTCTGGTATGAATTTTGTCTACATCTATATTGTTTATTATTTAAATGAAGGTGATCCTAGATAAAAAGGAAATCATAATTTTAAATTCCACTGCATTCCAGCGTTGATTTCCTTACACCTTAATTGCTCCTGTTGAAGAAAACCTTTCACCTCTACAAACGGTTGTTTCTCAAATCAAAAGAAGAAGAAAATATCTACAAGTCGTTATAAGATGCGAGCTCTTGCAAAGAGGAGTCGAACTCGAGAAAAGTCCTTTATGTTGACCAGAGTAGTGAGAGAACTGAGGATGGGGTGTCTGCCCGTGCGTTTGAGTATGTATTTAAACAAAACCATGTGGATAAGGTCTTAAAAAAATGTGACCTAACCTACAACTCTCACATGTCCGATAAGCTCTGCCCCGAGTGGAGTATAAAATCAATGATTGGCTTAACGATCTTAAGATAGCCGGCATATAGGTTTGAGATGATTTTTTGAGATCCTGAGATAGCCGGCATATGATTTATATGCAATATTTACATTGGTTTGGTGAACAAACAAATATATAATAACAGAAATTCCATTTTATATATATAAACATAAAAGCTTAGTAGAATTGGGTTTAGGGAGCTACACTAACAGTCTAACACCCAGAGTACGGTATGACAGGTTTTCCTTTCATCTTATGTCTAATGGTTTTTAGAGAGGTAATTTTGAAGCAGGACAAGTCCCTACCTCAATGGTTACATGATAAGGTAAATAAAAGTTGAGACCCAAATTTCTGGGGGAAAATAACTAACCTAGAAATTGAGACCCGTAGTTCAGGATCCACATGATGGATATATCTCACACAATCTAAATTAAATTCTTAGGATTAGACTATAAAAAACGGAGACCTGTAGTTCAGGAACTACGTATTTGTTAGGTGTAGTGCCCAACAGACAACTTTTGTAATTGTTTTTATTATAAATAAATGACAGATTTATTTATCATCATATTATTTGTTTTGTGTTATAAGTAATACACCGTTGAAAACCCTAAGTTGTATCGTATGTATCTATATAACTTTGTGTGTGTCACACGTGAGGATTAATTTTATAGTGATATAATTAAATTGACAGTCTGTGGTAAACTTAATCAAAGTATGAGGTCTATTGACCACCATTAATGTGCCCAAAACACTTTATGGTGTATTCGTCTTATCCGGAGCGTCGATATTAGTTATCTAAGTGGGGCATGTATATATGATGTAGTCATATAGGATTAGACCAATTTAATCTGAATCTCATATAATTCGGCAATTTATAATTCTTATTAAATCACAAAATGATCATATATGTATTAACCTTAATCTTAGAGTGATTGTAGACTCCTGTTTGTTTAAACATAGGGTTTGATCTATTTGTTAAGGATTACTAAGAGGCGCGGTCTGAATCGCTTTCACGTTGGTACTATCGGAAATGAGTATTTGAGAATGTGTTTCACAGATACGAAATCCATTCCTTCGTACAGGAAGTAGAAAGACGATCCTCGTATTTGTTAATCCAATAAACTGATCGATCCACCAAGCTCGTGTTGGTTATGAGCTATTTGATCACTGGTGGGTTAATGGTAAATAAGGGTAAGATGTAATGAAGAAGTTTTACTGAAACATTACAGCTTCATTACGGATAGTCTATGAAGGGTTAGTCTGTATGTAATAATTATATCAATAAACACTTATTGACTCGACATATTGAGAATAAGAAATATTTATAATCGATAGAGTTTAGTTTCAGATTTATGGTAGTGTAACTCCGGAATTAAGAAGTTTAATAGAAATGTTTTGTTCGATAAATATTTTATTCGATTTATTGCAGCTACATGTTATAGGTCCATGGTCCTTGGGTTGGCTCCTAACACACTAGTGAATTATGGTTTTGTGGAACTTCGGTAATATATTAAATAGTTGGTCTATATAATAAATTTGTGAAATATTCTTTATTCGGTAAATAACATGTAATGTATAGAAAGACATTTTATATTATCCCAGTTGGTATTATAATTGGCGCCACATGTGTATAATTTGGAAAAACGTGTTATGGATGGGTTCCTACTTTATTGAAACTTGGAATTGGATAAACGTAGATATACATATGTATACCCAGAGTCTTATGAAGATAGTAGGAGCTACAGTCTAGGTTTGCGGTCACTTTGATTAAGTGATACAGTGAGCTGGAAATGTTCTTAGCTAGAGATCACTGTAGATTCTACAACTAGGCCAAAACACAGTATTGCCTAAGAGGCACAACGGGAGCAGTACATGGATCTAAGAGGTTCATTCCTGAACCTTGTATGGTTCTTCCACTTTTTGTGTATGGATTCATTGCTTGATGCAAGGACCAAGGTCTCGTCAGAGATTCATGTGTGTGTTGAGGCGGTTCCTTTTGACTTGGTTATTTGGAGCATGATATGAAGATAGTCTGAGTCCCCACAAATAGTGATCCGCTTACGCTTAGGGTTGGTTACGAGTATTGCATCAGATTCTTGTGCTTCAACTTAGTATTCTGTGTACAGGTGATTGGCTTTAGGCCAAGTGGGAGATTGTTGAAATAGTGTCCTAAACCCAATCGGGTTGGACTGGATGCGACCGGGTCAGATCATATCTACTATTTCTTTATGTTTATACATATATTAAATGGCTTTAAGTTATTATATATTTGTTTGTTTAACGAACCAATCATGACATTGTATGTATGATAACGTCCCTAGTGTCAAACTGTGAAAGAGAAATCATAATACTGATTATGGTTGATTAGATATCGACTCACTTTAAAAGGTTTGATACTTAAATGTCTCTAGTCGTATGTGCTATTAAATGAGACTTTAATAGTATGATTAGACTAGCACGTATTAGATGTCTTCTATCTTTTGAAGATAGGGATAAATCTCATATATCGAAGTGTTTAGACACTTGGATTGTACGTGGACGTGTATTAGAGAATGTGTACGTTAGACTGACCCACTTACATTACGTGTCACAGTATGAGGCAGTTGTGTAATTATCCTGAGACCGGAGTTTCATGGCATCACGGTGTGGATTGTCATGCTTTGACACTATTGAGGTTTCCTCTAGCCATGGGGAGATCATGCGGTAGTGATTAGGTATGATACTGAAGCATGCGTAGGATTCATGTTGCTCATCCAGAAATCGTGCATCCTAATAGTAAGAGTAAATATCTGAAAGGGCCTTCTTATAAGGAATGTCTAGCTCTCATGAATCTTTGCAAAGTGGGAGTAAATAGGTTACTTTGAGAGAGCATGATATCCAGATTATAAGATACGGTCGTTAATGTGATGACACTCGAGATACAACCGTATGGATATTGTAACAGCGATAGGATTCGATTTACACGGTAACTGTTTCACATGCAAGGTAGTAGTCATCACTTTTGACTTTTCCGATGATTGGGGGTCATGATGTGTTTATATACGCTATTTCATGGTCGTTAGGTATGAAGGGTATTTTAGTAAATGCATTTTATGTCTACGGTCAACATATTCGGAAGCCTATCGGGTCACACACATAAGAACATCTAGCCGTATTAAAATGTGGTTATAGTGATAACCAAATAAGTAAAGTTTATCACGACTATAAAGTGTTATAGTGTGATATTGCTGAGAATATCACGGTGGTTGTAGTGAAAATTATACGGTGGATATCTGCACGGAAGGAATGATTTATGATGTGAAAAGACGGTGGCTGTAAAGAACTCACGGCGGAGCTCAGCCCGTGGGCACGAGTGGTGACAAGAAAAGATAACGTGGTCGACAAATTAGCAGAGCTTATCTGCTCGTATTCAATAAGAAGTGAATCTTTTTTACAGGTGATATGAGGCCTCTATTTATAGGCAAGACGTTAATCGGGACTTATATTAACAATAACAAGACATAATTAAGAGTAATTAAAGAGACATGCAAGCATAGAAGGTCGCGCCGAAGGGACCCGGGGTTGTTCTAACGTCTTCATATAGGGACCCCCTTGTCCTTGCTAATGCTAAGTATGGATCGTGCTCGCCTGTGGGTAGAGGACTTGGTCTATCCGATCGTGGTGGCGGACAGGGGACGACGCGTTCGGCCCACAGCTTGATGGCTGATGATTATGCGGGCTCGATGACCCAATCGTCTTATTTCCAACCAGACTGGTGACGATGGGAGTCAAAGACTGAGATACAACTATTGAGGTGGGTCCAAGGTTGTCTGATCACTGTGTTAGGCCACGGTATATCAATGGCCCCCTACTCCGTGGTTAGACCATTCGTTAGGGTATGGACAGGGAGTAATGTGGTTCACACGCGGTATACCTTGATCCAATGATCTCTATTTTGAGATAATACTGATTTTGATAGTATCGGGCTTGAGCTAGCCTTGATACGTCAATGCTTGAGAAGCGCGAGGCGCTTTGAGCGAACAGTCTGGACCGTCTTGGGTGATGGGTTTTTCGTGGCAACTTTCGTGTCGCGTTGCAACTCATTGCAAGGCGCTTGCACGATGAAGCGGACAAGCGAAAAATGCTTCATCCTATGACAGATAGGTTTGGGACCGTACTAATGTGTGGGTTTTAGCATTTTTCATGTCACGATATGACTCATTGCCAGACGCTTGCACGATGAAGCAGACAAGCGAAAAACACTGCATCCTATGGCGGATAGGTTTGGGACCGCACTAATGAGCGGGTTTTAGCAAATTTCATGTCACGATATGACTCATTGCCTGTGCTGTGCTGTGAAGCGGACAGACTTATTTGTGGTAGCTATGACTGACCAGATGCTGGGTGAGGTGCGACCCCGATCGTCCGGTTGGTTGACGTTATCTGTGCCCCTAGCCGATTTTTATTGGGGGGAAAATCTCGTTAACCGTAAGGTGGTTTTATTTTGAATTTCGAATCTTAAAGCGGTTGAGGTGACGTTTCGGCTCCCGTGTTGTCTATAAATAAGGGGTAATCCCGAATCGACACATTTTTGTTTTTCCGTTTCCTCAAAATCCTTTCTTTTTCCGTTTCTTTATTGAAATTATTCATGTGCTTTGTGAAGAATCCGACGGCTCAGCCATAAATACCGGCGGCGTCTGTGCACTTCCGTGGTGGTTTATCTCCAGTTTCCGACTGATATTCATTCTATCTCCGGCAGATCATCCTATTCCAGGCAAAGCTCGGATTTTGTTTCTACATTATTTTCCTTACGCATTGGTAACTTTTATAAGCAACTTTGTTTAAGGCTTCATGGAGTGATTGATCATCGAGGGTTTGGGTAGGCTTTCCTCTGTTTTCATGTTCCCTGTGGTGTCTGAGCGTTTTTCATGTTCCTACTCCTGTTGGTTTTTGGGGTTTGCGAAACAGAAGAGACAGTTTGTCTCCATCCCTTTCTCTTTGGAATCTCTGATTTTGATCACCGGTACTGGGATGACATTGGCCCTATTAGGGAAAAACGGAGGTTCGAGGTGTCACGATGAGCGGACACGCTCGTCTTGGCCCGACTCTTGTGTCTAGGTGATTGATGATCCGCCTCGCCCTTATGTTTTTCAGGATGTCTTCCGAGCGCACTCCTAGCCAGGAAGGTCAAGAAGCTATGGGATATGGACTCGTTCAAGTGGACCATCACGGGCAGACCCTCGAGGATTTCGCTGAGCAACTTATAGTGGAAATGTCTAAGGGAGAGGCACCGGGTGTTTCTGATCAAGGCCCGGATGAGGGGGAGGCTTTATTGCGAGCAAATGCAGCTCGTTCGAGGAAACGGGGGGAATCCAGACAGTTGAATCCATGACCCCCGAAACAGTATACTGAAGAGGGCCGTGCCGAGGTCGAGGCCCAAAAAGCTTTTGATAGAGAGGTAGCCCAGCAGTGGAAAATGTTTCATCGTTCTGGTGAATATACTAGCCCTCTGGCTGCTTATGATATTTCTTCAGACTACCGTTTTATCAGATTTCCCAGGACAAAAGACAAGAAACAGGTGTGTGGTCACTCCAAATTTGACTGTATCTATTTGCATTACGATCATCTGGTATCCGGGGCTAGGCCCCCTTTCGATCCGTTCCTCGTAAAGTTTTTAGAGATTACCGATACTCATCCCAGCGATCTCACCCTAGGATTGATGAGGGTTGTTTTGGGCTTTATTGTCGTGAGTCGTTTTCTTGGTAGGGAGCCCTCTGTTGCCGTGTTCAACCATTTCTATTGGGTTACCAAGTTTGGAGAATTTAATCAAGTTGCGCCCCAGAGGAAAGCCTGTCAGTTATTTTTTGACCTTCCTGAAAAAGTGGACTCCTGGCATAATCGGTGTATGAAAGTTGAGTCTCGGGTCGGATGGCCCTTTAGGAGAATCACGGGAACAGAGCCGGATATCGAAAGCATCAAGGATGTCGAGAATGAGGTCGACGATCAGTGCTTTATTGCTAGAATTAAAAAAATTGTTGGGTTTCGTTGGAGGAAAGAAGCCCACACAAGAAAGGACTTCCAACCTACGTCTCCTTCTTGATCCTACCGAGCCTTACAGTCGCCTGGCAGGGATTATCGGTCCCGGTGAGGAAGTAGCGCTCTCCCCGGTCGAACCATTATTGTGCGATCCGGAATGGTATGCAGAATGTCATCATAGGATATGGCTGCCTTCTGAGTGTGAGGAATGTGGGGGTGATCCCCGAGTGCGGGAAGAGTTTCCTATCAGCACCATATGTACATCTCGATTATTGTACCTTGCTGCTTTTTTCCATATTTGTTCTCTTTGATATTGTACTAATTATGTATGTTTGTGCAGATATGCTGAATATGAGCCGTCTTCGTCAGCAAGCATGCGCTCAGGCGCAAGCCAATGAGGAGAAGAGGGCGGAACTATGTTCGGCTTTAGTGAGCACTATCTCCCCATGGTTTCTATTCCCAACAATGCTTCTGCTGCTCAGTCGAAGGGCAAATCTACTGCCCTAGTTATCAATGAACCCGGTCAAATGGCCGCCCCAAAGCGATTAAGAACTTTGACCGACGTTGGGTCAGCTGGGTCGGCGTCTGGCGCCGAGTTTATTGACGTTGAAGATGTGGAGGAAACTGTGGCCTTGAAGAAGTCACAGACCGATGGCGGTCAGAGCCACAAAGGTGCGGCTGCGGCTAAGGAAACTTTAGAGAAGATAGCTGCTCAATCAGATATTCGCTCGATTATGGAACGCAATGCGGCTAGATCCTCTTCTCCACCCGATATCCGGGCTTCCTAGCTGCTCCCTGGTTTCCAGAAACCGTGCACTGATAGTGAGGCCCTACTCTTGGCCAATGCGATTTCTAGGGTTCCCCAACTTAGAAACCTGACATTGGACGGTCCCGGTGAGGTCGGCCTAGCTATAGGGAAGGGAATTGCTTCGCGATCTGTGATGATGGACAGATTAGGCCCGCAGTCTGGGCTTTTACAACATCCAAAGGACCTGGCGGGCCTAATAGGAATGCTCACCACTTTTGTAAGCTCTTTTATCTGCCTCTCTTTTTCTGTCGTTATGTCGAGCATATCTTGATTCTTGTTTTCTTGGTAGGCCAATACTGCGGTGGCCCAATGTGATAGGATGGATGCCGATCGTGAGCGCGAGCGGGATGCAGCTTCGAAGAAGGTTAGACTATTGGAAGAGCAGGTAAACCAGGTTACCCTCGAAGCGGGCACGGCCAAAAGCCAATTGGAGGAACTTAACAGAAAACGTCGGGAGGATATTGAGGCAGCTGAGATTTTTCGTGTTGAACTTGTGTCCAAGGCTGAGAAAGAAGCACTTGAGTTTAACAAAACCATTTCGGAGTTGCAGGAAAAAACTGTTCGGGTAGCCGAGGCATGGGCTAACGAGAAAAAGGCTCTCGAATCGGATATGGAAGCCAAACTTGAGGCGGCCAGAGTTGTAGCCCGCACCGAAGCAGTTGCCGCCTTCCAGGCCTCTGAGGGTTATGCAAAAGCTCTTGGCGCCATGGGATTGCCAGGCTATGATGAAGGCTTTTATCATCTAGCGCGCTGTGCTCGATGGACTCTTGGGGCTGGTGCCCCCTCCTTGGAAACTCTGAGGGATTGGACTCTGACTGATCAGTATGATACTCGGTTGCTTCCTTTCCATGCTGAGATTCCCTTTACACAGGAGGAGCTCGCTGCCATTATTGCGGATTTAGTCGATAGAGGGGAAGCTCCCTGGAACCTGCCACCGGTGATCCCTAACATTTTGAGAGCATTAGTTAATGGACCTGTAGTGGCCTCGGTGACTCCCTCCGCTCCTTCTGCCTCGAGCCCGGTCGACTCGCTGCTGCACCCCTCGCTTCAAGGAGAGAATGTTCACGATGCATCCCTGGTGCCCAAGGGAGGGGAGAGTCAGCAATGATGTCCTTGATGTTTTTTTGATTGCGCCCCAAGTTATGATACTTCGAGACTCTTTATTTTCCTGTCTGTTGATGTAATAACTTTTAAACTCTAGATGTTTGTGACAACTGTTGTATGGCTTTAATCCTTATGCATATTTTCCTTTGCTGTATAGTGCTTGATGTATGCTCTCTTTCCTTTAATTTGCTTGAAAAGATAAGATATGTTGAGTGGTTACGACCCCCAAAAATGATTAGGATCATGTCTGAGGTAACTGCGACCTCAATTCCGTCCACATGCCCCCTTGTTTTTAAGAAGCTTTGGGCCCGGTATGTATAAGCTTGTTGAAAACATTTTGATTTCTGTCGATGGTCTCATTATTTCGGACATGCTACCTATTGAGGGCTGGTGGAGTTGACCTTGGATTTCTCTCTGCTCACCTCCCTGGGTGTGTCAGTCTTGGAAAGCGTAAGCGTTTGTCTCTATCAGGTTTCTTTATGACGTGCTTTAATAACCATAATCTCGGTCTGCCTGGCCTCTTTATGACGTGCTTTGATAAGCATAATTTCGACCGGAAGGATAGTAACTGACGCAGCATTTAATGTTTGAATTTGAAAAGGATTAATCCAATCCGTTTGTAGCAAATCAATCTAGACAGTCGGCCCTCTTGAGTCTGCCCATAAGAGGAGGTGGTTGATCCTTATATCTCTTTACGTGTGAAACAGCTTGTGTTCTTCCTCGGCCCCCGGCTTGAGTCTGCCTATAAGAGGAGGTGGATGATCCTTATATCTCTTTACGCGTTCGGCCCCCGGCTTGATGGCCGACGATTATGCGGGCTCGATGACCCAATCGTCTTATTTCCAGCCAGTCTGGTGGCGATGGGAGTCAGAGGCTGAGATGCAACTATTGAGGTGGGTCCAAGGTTGTCCGATCACTGTGTTAGGCCACGGCATATCATAGTGGTAAATTAATATGGTGATATTTATTTATTATGAATAAATTAAATACAAGATATTAATTATGTTGATTAATTAAATATACATATGTATTGGTCGAAATATGTATGTATATATGATATACATGGATTTTGCAAATTAATTAATCATAGTATTATAATAGGTATTAATATTGGATATTAATATATAAGGATATATGTGTAGTATATATATGTGATATATATACACATGTATAATTGATATATATATATATATATATATATATATATATATATATATATATATATATATATATGTAATATAATAAAGATATATTTAATATTAGATATTGACAATATAAATCTTGAAAATATTTGATATAAGATATTGAATATTTATCGTATATGATTTTAAGGAAAATCCTTAATAAGATTAAGAAAAGTATTTAATGATATAAATCTAGAATATCTATTTTCCTTATTTTATTAGTAAAATATTTTCTTTCTCCCTACCCCACCCAATACTCTTTTTCAAGGAAATTAGAGGGCATATGGGGCGCCACATTCATTATAAATTGGAGGTGAGTGTCTAGCTCTTTTGTACATTACAATTGCAAGAAAAATATTTAACTAGAAATTATTAGAGAGTCTTCTTGAGAGTTTTGTGAGAGAAAAAATGCCGGTCTAGCAACCGGGTTTTTCTAGTACCTATCCAAGGAGGATTCCGGCAATGTGCTCGTGTGGATATTGATGAGGTCAGACACGTGGACGGCTTGCGCGCATGACTACTCTCTTTAGACGGTCAGAGCTTCGATCTTATAGATCAAACAAGGTATTCACCATCTACTACTTAACGTGTTTATTGTTTTAAACGAAGTCGTCTTAGTAAAAGGGAATAAAAAACAAATTTCGCTGCGTTCCCGCGTAGATTTCCTTACAGTTGTATGTCTCATATCGCCGACATAGTGCAGGCTTATCTCAGTCATCTATATTTGAAGTTGAGCTAGTCGCTCCCGATCTCAAACAACAGAAACTCTCCATTAAATAGACACTCTCGACGCCATACTGACATTAAGCCACGGTTGCAACTGCACAATAGTGGCTCCGTGTTTGTCTCTTATCTCTATTATGGAACGAGTTATGCACTGCTCCATGATCTCTGCATGATCATCGACACGTGCGAAAAGACATTAACCACACGGTGGAGCTCTTTATAAAAGGATTTCCTTCCCTAATTATCCAGTACGCGCACCACCCGCTTCTAGTCATTTAGATAATTCTTTATCAAATACTGACTAAAGCGTCAGAGTGACCACATAGAGAACGATTCGGGCACATTCAAAGTTGTGTGTTTTGCAGGCATATTCACCTGAATGACCAGAAAAACCTATTTGGATCATCCTCTCGATGTCCATTTACCCGTATTCCATCTTGATTTTTACCCGAACGATTCTCAGCATCGTCATGGTTATTCTCTTTTTTGTTTTTTTTTTTGGGATTTTCCAGACAGTGTCTGTTGATAGTCCGGCTGCGTCTTTAAATTTTCTGACAGAAGAATGCGTTTGTCTTAATAAATCTTTTGTCTTTATGAAATACTTACGATATGTTCCGCAGAAAACATATCCCTTTCATTTCACCCTTTCTTGCCTTGTTCAAAATTAAATGGAATAATTTTTGTCCCACTATTTTACCACCGGTAAAACTACTACTTAAGAATACTCTAAAGAAAGTGAACCTACGAAAGCTAGCAAGCCACTTGTCAAAGATTTGAAACCGTGAAGAACGGAAAAACATTTAACTTTTCTAATTTAAATTTTTTGAAGAGTTACTTTATTCATACCACCATAGTGGGGGCACATGATCAAAAAGTTAACTATTTCCACTTACTGGCACTCTATTTTTACGAATGTTGTATACCAACGTACTTGCTTATTTTTAGGGTTGTGATATATCTTCAGGGCCGGCCCTTGTTTTAATTAGGCTTAAGGTCAAGTCTTCGATTTGGGTATCTTAGTTGAAGTTTTTTTTTTAAACATACTTATCGCGTTGTAACATCCGTAAATACAAAATTCAATTTATTGATAGTCTCAAAATATGCCTATAAAGTAGTCTTTTCTAACATATTTAGAAACAAAAATCAAATTCATACGTATACACAAAACATAATTTTTATTTTTCTTTGTGTGCTTTTTTTTCTATAGATATATAATAATATAAAATAATGTTTGATATTTTTTCATAAAGTAAATATTTTATAATCGTTTGCATACGAGTTACCGTACGAATTAATGTTATCGCAACAAAACGGGGTTCGACCTGATATGCACTTTCGGATTTTCAGATACATGCATTTTTTAACTAATATGTACTTACATTTTCGTGTAAGGATTGCATGCTTTCATCCGGTGAACAGTGACAATTCTACTCTTTCGTGCAAGGAGTACCTCCGTTCATTTATGGGGTACTAGCAGCCTATAAAAGGCACAAGTATGCAGGCGAAAATTCATAAGTTTGACCGCATCATCAGAAAAACTTTGAGTGTTCTCGGGTTTGATTCAACCAAGTCACTGTTTGAATCAAACACCTCCATTGTATCCTGAGAGAGATTTTCGTTTGATCCCTTAGTGACAAATCGTGTGGAACGAAACATCTCTTAAAAGACAACGTTATTAACGTGCCTTGGAGTTTCTACTTCTCTGTCAAATCCTAAGTACTACATTTTTTCCAACAAATAATATATTCTTTTTAATTTCTATAGTTTCCAAACAAAAAATTAATAAAATCTGTTTGTATATCTTTTTTTTTTTTGGCCAAGTAAAATTTTTATTGGGACCTTTATCAATTGGAGTAAAAAAAATTTGGGCATTTATCAAAAAAAAATTAACATATTATATTAGGTTGGATCGGATTGAATCTACACGAAATTTTTTTTTTCTTTTAGCGAAACATGTACCGTTGGGCTTAAGACCACGGTCTCTCTGGCCTCACTATAGGGCCGGCCCTGTATATCTTCTTCAGGTATGACTTCATATTTTTATAATTATTCATCATCGTATCACCCATATCAATAGATGAATTCTACGTTTGAGTAATAGTGATAAAAAGTTATAACGCTACACAGGGGCGGACACAGGCTCCCGAACGAAGGGGGCGACATAGTAACATGTTTTTTTCACAGTCCCCCGGACAAGAGGACAATTTCTTTTATAGTATGACAAGTACATTTTGTTTGAATATTAATTATAATATAGGAAATCGTCGTCAATTTAAACTTGAGAGTTACGGCATATACAATTTTTTAACATGGATTTGACAATAATAATATAATACGACATTACGGTTCGCTTCACATTGTGTTTTTCTATTGTTTTTACTATAATAAAATTTCTTAAAATGTATTACTTTGGTAATGAATAGTAAGAAATCTATGACGCCATGTCCCGGATACTGAGTTTTTATCCGGAAAAGAACGTCCAGCATGCACATAATTAAAATTCAATCTAATTATATACGTAAGGCTTACGTAGACAAACATTGAAAAACAAAACCGAAGACAAAATGATAGACTCGGGCAACTAAAACGACTAACATGACGATCGAAAGCAACACATGTTGCATCTAAAACATAATTAAAAGACTTTATTATAACTGTCAAATGCAAATAATCCATCACATTTTGATATCCACAAACTCAACCATTGATTTCTATCATTACAAATGTATGAGAGTCTATACCCCAAATTACAACAGAATACAAGAATCACAAACTCCAGTTGCATCATCCCCGGGGACACTTCTCAGTGGTCTTGAAAACAACCTACAATACACCATCTTCTCGGGGTGGGAAATAATAAAGAAATGGGTAAGTACATACGTACTTTGTAAAGGGTAGAAGATCGGTACTAGCATGATATATATATATATATATATATATAATAGGTATTAAAGAGCTTCAATCGCTACCACATAGGTTGTAACAGAAGAGCTCACTCACCCTCTACTAACCCAATTAGTGTAACCTTGCCTATGTAGGTTTGTTACAACAAGATCAAATGACACTATGTATGGTGAACATCTCACCACAGCATATTCAGCACGTCTAGGGCAAGGACAACTCCGTGAGGAAGATCACACGAGTCCATTGGCATCAAATCAAGTGTAAAGGTGTAATGTTTCCATGCTGCGTAGAATAAACGTGACTCACCAATGATAATGGTGTTTTAGATTTTAGACACATCATATATGTTTATTATGAGTTTAATCTAGCCAACTGATTCATTCACATAAAAAGGCTTTCTAGGGACATCTAGTCCTAGAGAATCTAGTTACACTACTTAGACCATTGTAAAAGGATCACTGACTACTAAGTCAATATCCTGCAAGGCCTAAACAGTCGTCTTCCGATGCTTTCATCATCTCCCCGTAAAGTGTCTCAATTGTTGTGTTGATCCGAGACTACCAGAAGTCGATGTTAGACATAGCTGAATTCCAGTTATTATGCCAAAAGGACGAACATAACAAATGGCATCAAGTAAAGTACTCAAAAAGGGAAAAGCTAGAAATTCTGGAGGGTCAGGCGCACACCTCTTCTATTATGTACTATTCGGTCCGCATTGTACTGTGCCCAGGCGTACGCCGGAGCTCAGTGGGCGCATGCCTAGGGCTCTTGCCCAATCAATCATTCCCAATGCAATATGGCCGGGCACAAGCCTCGGTCGATTGCCAGGAAGTTCAAGGCCCTTCTATGTACCTGTTCACGATTTCACCTGTACCAACACACTGGTATTTTCAAAGTACCAAACTACACCAAAAATATGCAATTATTCAACAATAAAACATACCAATAATAAATTAACAACACAAACATAACTACACCGATTAAGAACACCCCATTATCTCTTAATCTGTCAGAAACAGATCCAAAAGGCAAGAACACCAAGAAACTGCAATCTTTTCCTTTCCACTATGAATTTCTACAACTAAAAGCATATACTATTGTTACTAGACCATCTACAACAATCTAGGATACCCAAACCCAAGAATTCATAAAAAAAAACGATTGATTCTAAACTAGGGCTAAAAATGAATACTTACGAAATAAATATTGATATCGAATGGTTTGTTACATCGCGGTGATCACGTTTCTCTACTACGGCATGTTGAAAAGATGGACATATTGGCCCTGTGATTGAAAATTCCGTTGAACCTTTTCTTCCCAAACTTTTCTCCAAAGTGGTACGTATATCTTTTTTTATATGCGGTGCGTGTAATGTGGAGGAATAAGGGGATGGGGTTCTCTTTTATAAGAAAAAGGCATATAAATTTCATTATTTAATCCTTTAATTAAATATTAGGGAAAATTAATCCATAATATTACCTTTTTTTTTACCCTTACTCAAAAATCAAGGGTGCTACATCCTTCCCCATTCAAATAAGTTTCGTCCTCCAAAATTGCCAATTTTTCATCATTTCCAAACTAAGTGCCTAACATTTTCACTTACCCATTACTATACGTCTGATACCTCCTAGCGATTCAACTTATATGACCTTTGACCTTTAGACTTCCCACTATCCAACTTTAATTCACCTATGTATCCAGTCTTATCAACTCGGGTTAGCCATTTTAGACCAATCAAGGATGGAGGTTGAAGCAGTTGATCGGATACTTTATGGCTCACTTAGCGCTACCAGACCTAGGGTCTGGGGCCGTTACAATTGATATCAGAGCCGAATACAAGACGAAACTAAGTGTCAGGCACCTCTAGAGTCCTCTTGTAGGGACGAGTCTGAGACAAATCCTGGAGAGGTAGGTTCGTGGGTGCCAAGTGAGCGAGCCCAACCTCGACAATATGATGATGCCGACGTTCAACTGCCCAACATGTTCATGAGTGCGTGGATAGGATTCCTTGTGTTGAATGCCAATTGAGTGAAAATAATTGTGAATTTATGATATTCACAGCCCCCGTCCGTTTGAATAGATTTTATTTTCTTGTTGAATTGGCGTTCTACTAGCGACTAGAAAATATAAAAAACCTGCTCAACATAATTTATGTTTAATCTGATAAAGCCTAATATACTTAGAGTATTCATCCACAAAACTGCCATAATACTGTGAGCCATAAATTGATTGTTCAGGAAAAGGTCCTTAGACATCAGAAAATATTAAATCAAACGGTGCAGATGACGTATAATCAGATAATATAGCGGCTGGCGATGGCTTTTGGCCATCTGGAAGGCATCACAAACAGATTTCAGACGATACACATGAGCTTTTATTTGAGATGTCTTGAGCCTACATGTAACATTTTCATGAGAACGGTGGCCAAGACGATGCCATCGATCAATGGATGATAAAACTGGTGGCAAAAGCTTGAGCAGGATATTTATTGAAAGACTTAGAACTATAGTAAAGCCCATTGTTGATGTAACCTCTATGCATGATTTGGACCGAGAAATCCTTCACAATAAAGTAATTGGCATGAAACATAAAATATACATTGTTATCCTTAGCAAACTGATGAACATAAAGAAAAATTTTTTGCACCACCGGAGCAACAAGGACATTATATAAAGTAAAAGTGTGACAAGAATTATCAATAATAGAAGAGCCATGATGCGTGAATTTCATACTTGAGCCATCTCCAATATTGTTTTTATAAGGACCGTCAAATGGCTTAAACTGAAGAGAGATGTTACGGACATTGTTTGTCATATGGTGTGTAGCTTCCGAATTAGTGACCCAATCAGTGGAGGGGTTAAAGTAGTTTCATAAAGTGCAGGGGGCGGCGGTGATGGTCTGGGCTGATATTTTCCTCAAATCGATGCCAGCATACCTGGGCTATGTGACCCACCTTGTTGCAGATTTGGCATGTGGGCAGGGGAGACGAATTGCTGCTCTAACATGGCCCCATTGAGCTGCACCCCCGGTCACTGTGGGTGTTGGTTGGTCGGTCTCGGCTGGGATGTGGGGCAGTACGTGGTGTAATTTGTAGAGGGGTGGTATGGAATGAAGGGGTTGGTCGGTAGGGCGGTGGGAGTTGGTGGTAAAGAATATGGGCTTCAGTTGTAAGGTGGAGGGCATAAAATTCTTCCAGGGAGAGAGAGGTACGAGTAGATATATACCATGCCGAAATATGGACCAAACCCATATAAGAAGAGGGACCTCATCCCCAAAACCTAGGTTGTGAGGTGAGAGAAGTCCTTATCTTAATATGGTGGTTGATACAATAGCAAGTTCAAAATATGGGACACTTTTACATTCCCCCTCAAGTGTGGATCTATAAAGGGGCACTCTTAAAGCCAACAAGAGGCCCAACACTTGCACAATAAAGGGGTGTCTCTGATACCATGTAGAAATCTAGCCCAAACCCATATAAGAAGAGGGGCCTCATCCCCAAAACCTAGGTTGTGAGGTGAGGAAGTCCGTCTCTTAATATGGTGGGTGATACAATAGCAAGTTCCTCATATGGGACACTTTTACATACCATAGTTACGAGAAAATCTTATTTGGGTGCCAAACCGGCAATAAGGTAAGCAAGTTGATCGTCGGTCTGAATGGGATGTCCGGCCATAGTGAGGTCATTGGCGATTCTTTTGACATTCTAATAATATTCGGTAGCAGTGAGTGGTCCTTTCTCGGAGGCTGCTAATTGCGTGTGTAAATGAACAATGATTGAGAAGCAAAGCATGTGTGGAGGGCCTCCCACATCGTCGTCGATGTGGTGGCATTAAAAACATGGGCCAATACATCTTCTGACAGACTATAGGTGAATGTACTGAGTATTAAGTTAATATTTCTGGACCACACATTGTAAGCTGGATTATGTGTGGTTTTGCCGTTGGTGGTTATGGAGGGAGAAGGAGGAGGAGAAATTGTGCCGTCAACGCATCTGAACACACCTTGGCTGCGATGGTAGAGAAGAATTTATGCCTTCCATAAAAGAGAATTGTTTCGGGTGAGTTTGGTGATGTTAATGGAGGAGGAAGGAGTGAAGGAAGGGTAGAGATAGGTAGTGTTAATGGCGGCTGAGGTGTTTTCCGCTGTGGATTCTGTCATGGTGAGAAAGCAGACGGGAAGGGTGGGGGACAAATTTTTTTTTTTTTTGAAATGGTGGGACAATTAGGGGAAGGAGAATAAGGGAAGGGGGAGAAGTCAAAATTTAACATTGATACCATATTAACATTGTAATTGAAATGATTCTCATTGATTTAATTGTGTATCATAGACATTCTCATACTCATTACTGCTAGCTATAATAAAGGATTAGGGTAAAAGACCTTTTGCCTCCCTGTGGTTTGTCAATTGAAGCTTTTGCCCCCTCGTAATTTAAAAATATATGGTTCACCTCCCTAGGGTTTTAAAGAAACCATCAACTCTAAATTCAGGCAAACACAAAAGAATATTCCGTCGGAATATTCCTTTTTTAAGTGTCATCCTCATTTTACCCTCAGTCTTCTATTATTTTTTATTATTATTATTTATTAAATAACCCCTCACGTATTATCTTTCCCCAAAAATCAAAATAGCAAGCAACGGGAGGAACGGGAACGACGACAGACGACTAGGGTTCTCCATGGGCTGCGATTTCCGGCGAAATTGATCATTCCGACCGCGATTTGCTGCTTATTCCGGCAAGGTAACTAAATTCCTTCCTTTTTCCCGAAATCAAAGACATGGAAGCATTTACAGCAGGTTTTATCTTTTGTATGTTAGCTTTCATATCTTGGTCGAGCTAACCCAGATCTACTGCAAGAGTCAACAATTGAGAGCCTGAATTGATATGGAAGAATTGTGTAGTTAGTTCAGGATTGAAAATGATTGCATAAATAAGACAACCAATGAAAAAAAGATTGCTGGGTTTTTATAATTTTAAAAAAAACATGTTGTTGTCAACACAAGAATGATAACAATGGCTTCCGGTTAGCCTAAATCAGGCATTTTCCCTTTTTCTGAACCAGATTTAAAAACGTCTTTATGATGCTTTTGATTCGATAAGATATGGTCATCTTGAATTTGAAACATCTGGATGTATTGGAATGATAATGTGGTTTAGCTGCAAGAGTGGGAGTGTGTTTTGGTCGAGAGTTTGTTTCTGCCTTTCATCAGTGAGAGTTTGTTTTTTCTTTCTTGCAGAGGGTTGTTTTTCGGTTTGATACATGTTAATTGTTTGGGTTTCTTCCCTCTAATTAACTCACAATTTAAAAGAGAAGCCCACCGGAAAACGGAAAATCGGAGGTGCGAGGCCCACCGGAAAATGGAAAATCGGAGGTGTGATAAATAGGTGAAAAAGAAGCAGCAAATCAGGGGAAAAAGAAGCAAATAAGTTACCATGACGGAATAAGGAGCAAATCGCGATCGGAATGATCACTTTGGCCGGAAATCGCAGCCCAAGAAACCCTACTCGTCTTCGTCGTTCCGTCGCTTGCAATTGTAATTTTTGGGGAAATAATACAGTAAAAAGAAAGAAACGGATGGATGGGTTTATTTAATAAATAACGTAAAAAGAAAAAGAGTAATATAAAACTGAGGGCAAAATTGGTATTTTATTTCAAAAAGGAATATTCCGACGAAATATTCCCTTGTGTTTGCCTGAATTTAGAGTTGATGGTTTGTTTAAAACCCCAGAGGGGTGAACCATATATTTTTAAACTACGATGGGGCAAAAGCTTCAATTGACAATTACATGGGGGCAAAAGGTCTTTTACCCAAAGGATTAATTACAAAATCTTGCAGAATATTTTAGAATTATATGGAGTCGTTACTCCTTTCAAGGGCCGTCAATGTGTAGTATCGCAATTATCCTGATAAACATTTCAGTTATATATCTTATCACCTATATGTCATTGAGAAAAATGGAGAAATTATATTATCAGGTCAATTTAACACCCCTTATTTCATGTCAGGTCGGGCCTAACCTGGAATTTGTTTTTAAGTTTCACGTTCAAAATTTGAAACAGGCCCGTGAAAATTTGCACAGGCCTGACACAAGCTTCGTGGGAATTTGCACATGTTGCATTGTTAAGTTAAAAAAGAAAAGGAAAAGGAAAGCAACGTTGAAAATAGCGTGGGCTGTGTGTCCAACCTGTGTAAATTTGCACGGGCCCGTTTCAAAATTTACACGTGAAACCTAAAAAGAAATGTCTGGTCTGATCCGAACTAAAATGAAATAGGACGTGTTAAATTGACGTGTAAATATAATTTCTCAGGAAAATGTCATAAAAGTAGGCTATACAATTTATGTAGCCATGTGAGGAGTCCCATGGGCCGGTGAAATTTTGACACGACTGCAATGGCTAGTATGGAAAAAAAAAAAATCCGTGCGCACCTAGAAAATTTACTGAAAACAAAATAGACGGAATTGATTCGGATTTTTTTTTTACCCCGAAAACAAAAGCTTTTATTAACACACCTCCAGCTTAATAATCACATATGGCCTTCCATTAATGTCTTGTTTTATTTCCTAAGGTTAAAGGTGGTAAATGACAGGTTTTAATCTAAAATGATTAAGGACGATAAATATATAGTAACACGTGTAGTAACATATATATAAAAATGTAGTAACATATATAGTGACTGTCATTCTCATTTAAAACATGTCCTTATAGATTCTGACTCCTTTCTAATATTAGTACATATAAACATATAGATAATATAATGTTTGTTTATCTTTCTTTTTTTTAAGTATTTTACGCTAGCGAAAACACTATAATTGTTTACCCTAGCAAAAACACTATAATAATTTACCATTGAGGACGTGACGTGACATGATACATAACGTACACCTAATAAGGTATGCACGATTTTTTTCCTTTTGAAAAAAGGTAAGGTATGTACTATTGAGAATAATTATTCTATCGACTATAAAAGTAAATGGAATTCTAGGTCAATAACAATATAATTTTTTCCAGTCAAAAAATTTATATTTCAGTTTGAGAAGGAAAAGCAACAACTTTAACGTACAAATATATCGCACTACATATCTTAGAATTTCGCATGATTAAACATAAGGATGTACATGGTTCGGTTCGGTACGGTTATTGTTAGAAAACTGATGGTTAAAATGGAATATTTTAAATGATATGTCATATTGGGCCTAAGTGTGTGAATGAAAAGTGTTATGGAAAGGAAAAATGGGAAGAAGCTATTTCTCCCACATTGGTTGGAAGAAGGGAAAAGAGTCAATATTTATATGATGTTGTTTTAGTGTAGTTGGAATAAGAAACCAACATTATACACAATCTCGCGCGCGCAGAGGGGGTGCCGGATTTCACCTTGGTTTACCCTTGGGTTTGTGCATGCCCGCGTGTCCTGCATACACGAATGCAGCTTGATTCGAAGGGCTCACGATAAGGCTCGGTTTTGCAAATAAAATCTTTATTTTATTTTTTCCAATACTGAATGCTCTTGAATGATGCTGCTGAGACTGTTCCTATCCAACATAAAGGCGTGAATAAAAGAAGCTGAGGCTTTTGGCTTTTCCAGTTCTAACATAATGTTGATACTAATGACAATCAATTCGAGCTGAGGCTGTTCATTCCATATTCCATCAGTTTTTGCTACTCTCCTCTACTAGAGCCTATAAATACTGCAACTTTTCTTCATCAGTAAATAGACAATTCTGAAAACCTGAAAATCTGTTTCTTCTACCCTTTCTTATGAAACTAGAGAGTTCAAGCAACAAAGTTCTTAAGCAGCTGAAAGCGTGGTGCATCTTGTCGCTGCTAACCGTTCTATCCTGGGAGACTAACGTTCCGTTGAAACTCCAAGCACTCGAAGATGAGGGGACGAATTAGTCTTAAGGAAACTGTGTTCAACACAGGGCTCGGTTCACTTTATCTTCTTAATTCGTTTTCATTTTGCAATTGTAATTCGATTCAGATATGTTTTAAATTTTATTGTAATTGTATTCTAGTCAATGAAATCAGATTGTGCCCCAATATTGTGCAACAATCTTAAGACTAATTCGTGTTTCTGTATCGGTGAGCCGAGGACAGAATAATTCTGGTTAATTGACAGAATTGAAAATGAATAGTAAACTGTTGTTTACGAATTGAAGGCTCGTTTTCTGTTTCAAAACAGAGTTATAAACGGAGCAGAATTTTCGTGGAGTGATCGTATAAGATACTCACGAATATTTTGAGTAATCATACGGGAATTCTCAAACGATTTATTCAATAATCAGTATAGTTCGATTCGAGATCGTTCTATTTAATAAAAACACAAGTTCGAGATTGTTTTATTTAATAGAAACAGATTCAAGATCGTTCTATTTAATAAAAACACAAGTTTGAGATTGTTTTCAGTAGAAACAATTTTGAGATTGTTTTAATTAGTATAGTTCGGTTCACGAACGTTCTATACAGTAAACGTTCTATACAGTATTGAAAGGAATTTAATCCTTGTGTGTTAAATTTCAGAAATGGAAACCGGTGAAGGACAAAAAGGGGCTGATGATCAGACTCAAGCTTTGGTCCATCATGTGCCGAATCGAGTTGTTGCTCCTCTGAATCAGCATGAGAGGCCTGAAAAATTCAATGCGCTGAATTTTAAGAGATGGTAACAAAAGATGATGTTTTATCTCACAACATTGCATCTGGCAAAGTTCCTAACTGAGGATCCACCAACAACAGAAGGGGAGCCAAATCAAGATTTTATGTTTGCTATTGATGAATGGAAACAATCTGATTATCTTTGTAGACATTATATAATGAATTGTTTAGTTGACTCATTGTATGATGTATATTGTGAGAAAAAGAATGCAAAAGAATTGTGGGATGCATTAGATAAGAAATATAGAACTGAAGATGCAGGTACAAAGAAATTTATAGTTGGGAGGTTCTTGGAATACAAGATGGTGGATTCTAGACCACTCATGGAACAGGTGGAAGAATTTTAGTTGATTCTTCATGAAATTCAAGCTGAAAAAATGGAGCTTAGGGAGACTTTTCAAGTCGCATATGTAATTGAAAAATTACCTAACGGTTGGAAAGATTTCAAGAATTACCTTAAGCATAAGCGAAAGGAAATGAGCATGGAAGATCTTGTTGTTAGGCTTCGTATTGAAGATGACAATAAGAAGTCTGATAAAAGAGGAAACAATTATAATAATTTTCCAAGAGTTAATATGGTGGAACATGGCCAAAGCTCGAAGAAGAAGAACAAATTTGTGAAAGGGTCTAAGTCGGGACCAAAAGCTAAATTGGGACCGAAAGGTGGCATATCAAAACCTAAGTTCCAAGGGAAATGTTTTAATTGTGACAAGATTGGTCACAAATCTGTTGACTGCAAGCTGCCAAAGAAGAAGGTTTCTGAAGCAAATATTGTTCAAGGCATGGAAGATTTTGATCTTTGTGCTGTTGTGTCAGAGGTGAACATGGTGGATTCAAATCCAAGAGAATGGTGGGTAGACACAGGAGCTACAAAGCATGTGTGCTCCAACAGGATGTGTTTACTAAGTTCGAGCCACCAAGAGAATGAGACTTTATTCATGGGAAACTCGGCTACTTCTGCTATAGCTGGAAAAGGTGAAGTAATTCTCAAGATGACTTCTGGCAAGCATCTGACTCTGAAGAATGTGCTATATGTCTCAGATATGCGGAAGAATCTGGTGTCTGGAGTGCTATTGAATAAAAATGGCTTTCGTCTTGTTTTAGAGTCCGACAAGTTTACTTTGACTAAGAGTGGTATGTATGTCGGAAAGGGGTATGCATGTAATGGCATGGTGAAGCTGCATGTAATGGCATGGTGAAGCTGAATGTAATGGCTATTAAGCCAAACAATATTAAAAATAATATTTCCGGTTCTGCTTACTTGGTTGAGTCTCCTTCCTTATGGCATGGTAGACTAGGACATGTTAATTACGATTCCCTGCGTAGATTAATAAATCTAAAACATATCCCCAAATTCGAGATTGATAAGGAACATAAGTGTGAAACTTGTGTTGAAGCAAAATTAACAAGAGCGTCTTTTCAAAATGTTGAAAGAAATACGCAACCACTCGACTTGATACATAGCGACGTGTGTGATCTTAAAGTTGTGCAATCGAGAGGTGGAAATAATTATTTTTTACCTTTATCGATGACTGCACTAAGTATTGCTATGTATACTCGTTAAAAGAGAAATATGAAGTGATAGATAAATTTATTCTATTCACAAAAGAAGTTGAAAATCAACATGGGAAAAAGATCAAAACACTCCGAAGTGATAGAGGTGGTGAATACTTGGCACCACTCAGTGACTTTTGTGCTGAACATGGGATTATACATGAAATAACTGCACCTTGGTCTCCACAGTCAAACGGAGTGGCTGAGAGGAAAAATCGAACATTGAAAGAAATGATGAATTCAATGATGTTAAGTTCAGGAGTGTCACTGACATCCGAGTTTTATGGGTTATAGATATCATAGGCACTTGAAACCGTGAATTTACCGGTTGCTTCCACACTCCAAACAATATCACCATGTTTGTTAACATAGATCCCTGTCATTATTAACTTTGCAACTTTGCATGTGCTGCACCAAGTGTATGAACAATTCGGTTTTGGGCTTACGAGTGGGATGCCATATTTTTCCTGCAAAATCTTCACCCATAGCCGGTCCTGATTTTGAATGAGTTGCCAACCAATCTTGGCCAAGAATGCTAAATTCATTTGGCGTAGCTTCCGAATCCTTAGACCACTTGTATCTTTCGATTTGTGTATAGTATCTCAGGAAATATAATGAATCTTGCGGTAGAGCTGTTCATGGCCCCATAAGAAGTGCATGCTCGCATTTTCAAGAACAACAACGGAGAGAAGGAGTTTCGATATTTACATTGCATAATACACCATAGTGGACATCAAGGATTGAATCAGAATACGTCTAACTGCCTTGGATAGGTTCTGAGTTTTCTAGTTTTGCAATATGACTTTTACTTTGCCCACAATATAGCCATATGACGCTTTATTTAATCTGTCGTGGTGAAAGGGTACACCCAAGTATTTCTCCAGATTAGTCGTACAAATCATGCCAAATTTTCCCGAAATAATATTAGATGTGGTGCGCCCAACATTGGGTGAAACAAAGAATTTTGATCTAGCAAGGCTTATTTTTTCCCCGAGAGATCACAAAAACTTTCAAAACCGTGTCAATTACCCCTACTTGCTCGGCATTCGCTTCGGCAAAGAGTAATAGATCATCAGTGAAGAAAATGTGTGATAAACAGACATTGGTGTGAGGCAACTTTAGAGGTTTCCATTCACCGTGATCGACGACTGTATCAATGGCGTGGCTCAGAGCTTACAAACAGAGTGCAGAGAGATAGGGCGCCATAAGGTCTCATTGTTGAAGGCCTCTTTGTGGTTTAAAGTCTATAAGAGCTTCCCCATTCCACGGAACAGAGAGGGAAATATTGGTCAAGCAAAACATAATTATTTTTACCAGCTCAAGTTTGAAGCCCACGGTTTCAAGAATATATTGAATAAACCTCCACCTACTTCTGGCAAAGGCCTTTTCTAGATCAATTTTAACCACTATAAAGCCTTTTCTCCCTTTCTTGATTCGCATTGTATGTAGAGCTTCTTGGGCGATAATAATGTTATCAAAAGCCTGCCTTCCAGGAATAAAGGCATATTGATAATCAGAAACAAGTTTAAGCATGACCATTTTGAGTCGGTTGGGAACAACCTTTGTGATCACTTTAACAATGACATCTGATAGGGCAATGAGTCGCATATGATGAATTCCTTCTGGTGGTTGCACCTTCGGTAGAAGTGTTATTAAGGCGCGGTTGAGTTCAATAGGAATGGAGCCGATTTGAAATGCATGGATGATGAACATTATAACAAAATCTCCCACAATTTTCCAGTTCCGTTGATAGAAGATTGGAGGTAGGCCATTAGGGCCTAGGGCCTTATACGCTCTCATAAGGAAGATTCCGTTTGAATTTCACATTGTGAGACCGGGCGATTAATAAACTGTTTATCGGAGTGGTTCAACTGTAACAAAAAAGTGGGTCGTGGTTGCGGTCCATATTCTGTTTCCAGATAGAGGTCAATGAACAAAGATCTCGCCCCCTATAAGAGTTATGTATTGTTTTCGCCCCCTATAAGAGTTATATTCGCCTTTATCAACTATAATAATCTGATAATTTAACATAAAACGTGTATCATATAAATAAGAGTATATGGTTATTATCAAAGTGATACATTTAAAAAAAATATTAATCGGTAACGGAATATTGGTTTTCTTCAAAAACATTGTTTGTAGTGTTAAATCTTTATTGATAGAACTAGAATTGTTAATGCGTTCGGGTAATGCGATATATAGTCATGCTTTTTTGTATACCAACAGACACACACACACACACACACACACACACACACACACACACACACACACACACACGCGCGCGCGTATGTGTACATAACCTCACTGATAATACCGTTCTAAAAAATGTGAGAATATAAGTATGTATATATACTAACACACAAACACTCACACACACACACACACACACACATATATATATATATATATATATATACACACACACACACACATACAATGGTTAGTTTTTTTTCCAAATGTTGTTGTGTTGTGTTGTTTATAAATCAATAGACAGGTAATTCAAGAGTGTTCTTACCACCATCATAAAATAATTGATAATAACGAGGGAGAACAGTTGCTGGACAGAGCCAGCAGAACAGAGCTTAGATTGTTGATTTAACGGATGTTCAACTTCCGGCTGAGGCTTTATCAAGCTGCTGAGAACGGGAAAAGATTCTCTATTGAGAAGATCTTATAAAATTTTCTATGAGCTACGCTATATAAGGAGCTCCAATACAATGTTTGGGGATTAGGCCGACAAATCAGATCAGAAAGAATAAAAAACACCCTAGGGAGCATGCATTTCTAAGAACCTCATCAGGTCGAGGCGTACCATAGAATATGTCAAGATTTTCATTTGTAATTCAAACAACATTTATTTGTCGTATTTCTTGTTTTCAAATCATTGATTTAGTTGTTATTGGATTATAGACATTTTAATTGTAATTGCCCTTAAGAGTTAATTTATTCTGATCAAAATTAAGGTCATTTCACTCTACACATTTATACTATTTGGTGTTATATCAAAAGATTCAAAACTAAGGCCGTTTCATACTACACATTTCAAAATTAAATGCATATTATACTACACATTTATACTACTCAATCTCAAAACAACCTATAGCATACAATACTACACATTATAATAACATTCAAACTACACATTACAATATCATACAATCATATATTCAACCTAATAAGTTTCCATTAATTCTAATCACAAAATACACACTCAACCTACACATTACATCATATTATCATACACATTACAATATCATATTATCATATTATCATACACATTCAACCTAATCACAAAATCAAAACCTAAGTTTCCATGAATTCTAATCACAAAATACACATTAATCACAAAATAATGCATCCTACATGGCCATGAATTCTAATAAAAAAATCGAAATTGAAACTAGTAACATTGTAAATGGCTTACAAAAGGTGTTATCTCTTTCATTATAAGCAGCCATTGGTGACGATTCCACATTGGAAACCCTAACCCGTTGAATTTGCACGCCCTCAATTCCAATCCCTCTGTGTTTTTTTTTCCTTTATAAAACCGAATGTGTTGCAATTGATTGGTGGAGGAAGAAGAAACTCAGATAAAACTCGAATTTGCATGCCCAATTTTCCTAATATAAACGAGGTGTCTCTCAGCATTTTTTTCGCTAAACTGCCATTAAACTTCTGAACTTGTGGCGGAGGAAGAAGAAGAAACGACTCCCAGAACCCTGATGTATTCAAATTGAACGGGGTAGCCCGTGCAAATTGGCACGTGGCGTGTACCCGAGCCTAGGATTTGAACGAGGCGTGAAGGCCCTCGTGTCAATTTGCACGCGTAGCTCGTGCAATTTAATTCATTACCCCACCCCTTTCCACGTGCAATTTTGAACAGACCCGTTCAATTTTGAACGGGCATTAGGTGCACCCATTACAAATTGAACGAGGTCGTTCAATTTTGAGTTTTTGGAATTGAAGGTGGCGTAGAATTGCCCTCGTGTCATTTGCCACACTTTTTGCTGGACCCGTTGCAATTCCAATGTGGAACCTAAAAATAAATGTCATGTCTGATCCGACCTGACATGAAATAAAATCGTATACATTGACATGATACTATAATTTCACTTGTTAATTACCTAAGTTTCATTCATTTTTTGACTTTACTTAAACTTGGAAAGGGCAATATTGTCGATATATTCTTGGCAAAAACTTCTCTCACCTGATAAACAATACGTGAAAGCATGTGCCTTTGATATCTCTTTTCAATAGGGCTTGGATTTGAGATCTGTTAACGTGTCGATCTCCTAATCCATGGATCCACAAACGGTAACATTTTTTTACGCACCAATTATGAAAGAAGAAGCACTAAAATTCCTATTTACCAATTTAGGGTACTCCAAGTTATTATTGTAATCCGTAAAGCTATGGCGACCACATGCGGTGTCGATTATTTCTTCTCCACAATTGAGTATATGGACGGGCGACTCATACCAAACATTATAGGTTCTATTAGACTATTTGTAGTAAAAACAGTAAAAAGACAAAAGTGAACAAATAAAAGCTATTTAATTTATAAAAAATAAAATTATGTACAGTAAAATCTCTAATCGTATTGATAGGAAAAACAGAATGTTCTAATTCTCCATTTTCAATGCATATCATACACATACTACCTTTGTCTCAAAATTTAAATCCGTTTAGCATTTCGAATTTGTTCCAAAATAGAAACCAATGAAGCATTTATTAAATTTTTCTCCATTTACCACTCATTTATTATACATTCACTCACTTTTCATTATTTTACATTAATAACGTTTAAAAGTTATTTTAGTCTTTTTATCAAAATTAATGACACATAACCAATTTAACCAACTTTCGTCAAAAATCCTAAAAAGATTTACATTTTAGGACGAAATTAGTATGTAAAAATGGGTGAAATTAGACTTAAACTCAAGATCAATATTCACTCTCTTAAAAAATATCATATACGATAAAATATCTACTCATACTTATAACAAAGAAACAAAAAAATATATATATTTCGAAGGGGGTGAAAAAAAAACCTCAATTTGAGGAGAGAATTTATGGTGCAAAAGTTATTTATGAATTATACCAAGTGGATGGATGTGATTAATCTTTACACACTCTTTCACACATAGTAGTGGTATAGATGGATGATTTGGATGCATCACACTCATCCACTTGGTAAAACCCACAAATAAGTGGGATGAGATCACCTGTCCAATTTGTGTGTCTAATTTCGGTATCTAAGTAAAAACGACGTTGTTTCATATGTGTTTTATTTCTTGAAGAAAATAAAATAAAAATAAAAAACAAAAACCAAAAAATAAAACACACATAAAACGACGTTGTTTTTACTTAGACACCAAAATTAGACACACAAATTAGACAAGTGATCTCATCCCCAAATAAGTGTTGTTCCTTAACTCTTCTCCAATTTGAGAACATTCTTTTCTGAGAGATACAAAAGCCTAGAGTTAATAAAAAGTTACGTACACTCAGAATCAAGAACTTCATAATCGTGACACAAAACTTTAACCACTTGAACATGTCTGTTGGCTTGAAGTCTCACTACTAATAGCGTTTACAACTCAAAGTCCCTATTTCAGTTCTAAATGATATTGATTCAAATATATTCAATAATGAATTCATATTTTTTAAAAAGAAAAAAAAATGATATTTAAAAGAATATATTACAGAGGAAAACTGAGGATCAAACCCCGTGGGATGAGACTATTGTAAAGATTTCCAACTTCTTCTGAGATTTTAAAATCTAGTCTTCGAGCTTTTTCAGGTTAAATTCCACTATTTTAATCTCAATTTGAATATTAGGGACATAATTCAACATGCCCCACATCGAGCTTCTTGCCTAAAATTCGTTTAAAATTCGATTGAATCTAATTAATTAATTATGTCGAATTGATCCATTTTCATCGAAATAGGGATAATATATACATTCCAATTAGTTTTAAAAAAAAAAAAAAAAAAAGGAGACTTATTGAAAAAAACAAAAATATTTACAAAATTATTAAAAAGGACACTATAGGCTCAAACACAATAATACCCTTTCAGTCAATTTTTTTAAACAAAAATGCTCCACGCACCACTCAAAAAAAAAAAAAAAAAAAAAAAAAAAAAAAAAAAAAACTGCTCCACGCAAGTTCCCACAATCCCACGTTGAGTGCACTTGTTGATATATATATATATATATATATATATATATATATATATATATATATATATATATATATATATATATATATATATATACTAATAAACTAAATACGATCTACTTATGCAGAAATTTAAATTTAAAATGTAAACATAAAAAAAAAAAAAACAAATATAAAAACAAATTAGGTGAAAAATCTATATATATATATATATATATATATATATATATATATATATATATATATTTTTAAAAAGTAAAAATTTCAATAAGCAACTAAGCATGAAGGGAGACGTACCTTCAATTGACATAGGATGGGACAACGTCGACTTGTCATCTATTATGAGGATCCGTCGCCTTTTCGAACCAATGGTTTGGTAATTGTATGAGTCCATACTGCATGAAGTGTAAAATTAATTAATAGTATATGTTATTATTAGTATAATTTATATAAATAAATTGCCAGCTTCAGGAAATAATGTAATAACTTAATTAAATATTATATGAATTTTATGAATTTAATTACTATAATTTTTATAATATAAATTGAATTGATGAACCGAATGAATTAAATAATTAAAGATGGTTTACTAAGAACCCGACATCCCTCTCTCATTTCAGCCGCATCTCTGAAAACCTATCTCTGAAAACCTAATTCTCTATTTTCTCTCAGCCGCATCCGCTCTCCTCTCTCTCTCTGTGTATCGAAACGGGTAATCTGGTTGTTCTATTCTCTACATTATCCGGCCGTTTTCTTCATCTGAACGAATATTCCGGCTTCGATTAGGTTTTTAATGTCTATATGTCGATACTCAGAGATTTGCGGCTTGAGGGGTTGTCAGTCTGGTCTTATCCGATTCAAATCACAAAACGATTCTCAGAATCGTGAAGGCGTGAATCTTGGGCCGTTTCTTGGTGAAATCGTTTCGCTCTCTCTCTTTCTGTACTGATTATTGCTAGTAACGGTCGATTCATGTGCAGATTGTGATAAGGACTGACAGCTGCCGGTCAAAGCCCTAACTGGTTGAGGAAGAACGAAGATTTGGGGATTTCATCACCCTGATTCTTCGATTAGCGGTTGATGATGAAAGAAAACATCTTTCTGAAACCCTAAAAAAATGGAGCTTGCTATCAGAGTTTGTTTCAGAGCAACCTTGACTCCTTCAAATATGTTCTGCTGATTGCATCATGTCATCTGGTCAGGTAATGTCCAACCCGAGTTCTAATCCGTGTTGGCTTTGGTATAGTGGGGACCCGAACCTGGGAATCTCTGACCCGGTTTGACCGAGGGTTTTCTAACCCGAGGAAAGTCAAATAATTCGGGTTAGAGTGTAAACCTGAGAACCAAATGGTTCAATGATGGTTCACATCTTTCCTTTTTATTTTTGGAAAATCAGTGAACCTGTGTTGTTTAGTTACTCTTTTTTGGCTCTGAAGTTCTGTTCTCTGCAACTGTGGTATCATGAGGTTTCAATCCTCAGATGCAGCTGTTGCGATTCTGACTCCTTTGGTGCTTAGAAGGCAGAAAGCATCGAGCTTTGATGCTGAAAATGACACTGCTGAGACCGATGATGTTTAGCTGAGGTCAATGATGTCCAAATATATAAAATCTACACAAATCTGTTGAAAAAAAGTCACATCATTTCTTCTTTTTTTGGTAAATCACTGAACCTGTGTTGTCTCTTGTGTTAAAATCGTTTTCATATTGCTTTATCTCATTGGTTCTATGTTTTGATTTTATGAAATATTCGTGTGTTTTGATTTTATGAAATATTCATGTGTGTGATCTTGGCCGTTTGGTCTACTTGCATAATGACCTTGCTCTATCTCTTTCTGCCTACATTTGTGTAAATTTTATTGAAAGAACAGTTGGAAAAAGTCTCAATCACAATTTTACTGAAAGAACAGTAAGGTTGGTTTAAAAGAACAGTAAAACGATTTGATAGTAGATATACATTGATGTGGATACGTACATAGAAGATATACATTAATGTGGAATACTTACATGTGTGAAATAGGAACCTGCTGCAATGGTGTGTGGTTGCAAATCTGTATTGATGCGAATGTGTGTTGCTAGATGATGTTTGAATAGCTGCTGCTTGGCTGAATTGCTGTTAAGCTGTTGCTTGGATGAATTGCTGGATGCTGCTGCTCGGATGAATTGATGTTTGCTGCTGCTATTTTGTAATATCCCGATTTTCGAAAAAGGGCATTTCAGTCTTTTAACGAAAAATCGGAATATTATATTTATTTTAATTTTAGAAATAAAAGGAAAAAAAAGGAAAAAGAGAAATTTAATGATTTTGGTTAATGGAGGAAATTAATAAGGAAATAATGGTTTTGTTTAATGGGAGTTAAAGAAAAGGTAATTATGGGATTAATAGGAATTTAACTTCCATAAGTTAAAAAAAAAATAGAGAAAACGGTTCATCAGAGAAAGAGGCGCAGGTTTTTGGGAAAAGAAAAGAGGGGAAGAGTTTTTCGATAATCAAGCTAATCCGTTGCTCGGTTGCGCAAACATCTCAAGGAGAAAAGATTCTACGTGACGCAAGGATCGTGTGGATACAAATTTCTTTGGGAGAAGGTTAGTTTTTATCAAGTTATGGATTCCGTGTTTCGATCAAGTTTAGGTGTTCTAAACCTTCCTTTTCGTAGTTTTCAGCGTTTAGAATTCTTGGTAGATTGTTAATTAATCGATAGATGAATCATTTTTTTGTATAGGTTGAATTGAGAGCTAGGTATTTGTTGGAGTTGGATCGTTGTTGCTCGCTTTTAAAAGGTAACGGGGTTTTCATATTGAATGATTGATGTTTTATTTTGATTAATGTAAAGTAAATGGGTGTTCAACCGTAATTAACGTAATGTCGTTGTTGGTATTGTTTTCTTGTTTCTGTCAATTTTCGTCCCGTTTGCTGTAAGTATTGGTTTTAACATATTTTACTCTGTTCATATTTAGTACTTTAGTACTCTGTTAGTAGTACTTGTTTATTTGCCTTTGAAGAGAATGGGTATATGTATATATTTTCCGGATGCTGTGTAAATGTTGTATAATAATTAGAATAATGATAATAAAAAAGAAAGAATCAACCTAATCTATGCAGCTAGGCTGCTTATAGCCGAAAGTCTCCAGAAAAAAAAAAAAAAAAAAAAAAAAAAAGAAAATAAAACAAAAAAAGAAGAAGAGAAGATTATGAAATAATTATATAATGTATAGTTAAATGTTTAGTTTATTGTGTTGTGTTATTTCTTTTAAGTAATATATAAATATGATTGGTAGATTTAATGGTTTTAGTGGCTAGTGTTATTTTGATGCTTAGCTTGAATGGTTTTTTTTTTGTTAATGATCTTAGATAAGTTTAAATGAGAACGAACAAGCTTCGATTGAGCTTCCGATTCGTTTAGTTTCGGCACCGGATGTACTCTTAAAGGGAGTTGAAGTTCGGATCTGTCGGAAGGGCATGAAAGGGCTTGTGCTTTGATGAACTAGGGTTCATCAATGTCTCAGCTAATCGCTAGCTTGAGTCTAAGAGTCTAAGAAGAGGGAGTAGGGAGTTTTTGCCCTGAAAGAACTTAGGTGGCTAGCTAGTTAATCGCTTAATAAACGTAATTGACTAGATAAAAGATTAAGCATCATGAGAGCTTGAATAGGCACAGTACAACATCGGCAATGTGTTGGTTGGCCAGATAAAGTGGTAATGGTCACCGCCGGATTCTAGACAAAGCCGCTTAAAGTAGTGATCATACCGCCGGACAACCTCACGAACGAAATAGTCATTCACCGGACGACTTAGTCTTGCTTGCCGCCAGTGATTGATTGTCTCGGGACCGCTAGAGATTTATCTTTATAGGGTTGCAACTTTTGTCTTAGTGCATATCTCACTAAGTGTAGTGCCTCTCACAAACATGATGTAACATGCACAAGCTAAGCTAGTAACCCTGGGACCTCGTATGTTATACTATGAATATAACGTTATAGTTAGATGTAAGATCATGTTTAAACGGTTTATTAATAAGATGATGGTTACTTACTTTCTTTATAAAACGCATGATTTCAATAAACTTCTACTCACACTAAGAAATGCGTATGTACTTACCCGTTAAATGTTTTATTGAGAAGATGAAACAGTTTATGGAGACGAGGAGTATGATGAAGATGTTTGAGGTCTTGATACTGAAGATGTTTTATATGAAGTTGTTCTTTTGGAAACTTTCTTTTATTTCAAGTTTAATACAAACTATGTTGTTAATTCATTTTGAATGTTGTTTTTTTGTGTTTGGCTCGTTTAGTGGCCTTTGTTGTAAGACTAGATCGTTTGGCTTCTTTTATTTTGGAATTGATGTAAGACGTTTCAATTTCCATTTTGGATTTTAGTCAAGCAAAGATTGAATCCTGGTTTTGTTGGTCTTTGGAATTTATTTTCCCCGAGTCGTTTCGTTTCCGCATTGTGTTTATGATATATGACGTAAGGCTTATGTATAATATTGGATTATATTTAATATTATACATGCCGGACGTTCGTTTCCGGATAAGGACTCGGATCCGGGAACGGGGCGTCACATATTTGATGTTGTAATGTTGAGGAATTGCATATGAAATGGAGTTTAAACGTAGGTAGGATAGTAATCTCTTTTTTTTTTTATTTAAATCGTCTGGTGGTTTTTTTTGTTAATAACGTGTGTTATTGGGGTTTTTTTTTGTTAACTGAAGCAGAATCCCACCTAAAACGTGGGAGGTTATTAGTATAATTATTTGTTTTTCTTTTTTAATTATTCTGGATGTGGTTGGTTATGAATGGAAGTTTTTTTTTAATGATAGAAGACGTGGGTTTAATGGTGTAATTAAATTTTTTATTTTGGCCAAACGCGTGTTGAAAGCCGGGTATGGGTCGGTCAATTGGAAGAAGCAGGTTAATTGACGGTTTTTTACTCGAAAATATAATATAAGATATAATTTTTTTAATCAATTGTATCTTTTAATTTATATTTTCATTTATCATAATTTTTTCACAATAATTTATATTTTTTCGTTATCTTTATTTTGACCTCAAATTTGATATATTTCAGATAAAATTTCATAAATCTTTTTTTGTGCTCAATAATACGTAATTCAAATTGTTACTACTATTTGACTGACACTAGTGACGGTGATAATAACAAATGTCAGATAAAATATATCACTACTAATTGTCACACTATTTGACACTATCATTTGACATTGTTATACTATGTGACACTACTATTTGACACTACCATTTGACATTGTTATACTACGTGACACTACTATTTGACATATCATTTAACATTGTGATACTATTTGACACTAAATTGGACATTATTATACTATGTGGCACTACTATTTGACAATACCATTTGACATTGACATCACTAATTGACACTATGACATCAGTGACAATACAAGGGTCATCGTAAAAATATAAGTAGTGTCATTCAAATTGACACTATAGATTGACACTATGATAATAATGATAATAACAAGGTCAAAATAGAGAGACCAAAAAATAAAGATTCTAGTGAATAAATATAATGATTGAAAATATATTATTAATTAAAAATTATATAGAATTTTTTTTCCCTATAGTTTTTCTTTTTGAAAGCATTATTTTTTACCTACCTAGCGGAGTTTGAAGCTTTTCACTCGATGTCTTGAGGGAAAGCGGGCTGTGACAATCATTTTGCGAGAAACTAGACATGATGAAAGTTTTTGACCGTGTTGAGTGGAGCTTTCTTAGATTCATGATGGACAAAAGAGACCTTCTGAAATGAATTATTCTTTGATAATGACTTGTGTTGAGACTGTGACTTATCAAGTTCTTTTGAATGGTAAACCTTCTACTACTTTTAAGCCATCATGAGGATACGTCAAGAGGACCCTTTGTCTCATTTCCTTTTTATTTTATGTGTGGTAGGATTTTCAGCGTTACTCTGGCAAGCTTTGTCTTCTAGAACGATAAAGGGATATCTTTTTGTAATGGAAGCTTTGAATTAAATCATCTTCTCTTTGCAGATGATTCTTTGATCTTCCCGGAAGCTACTATGGAGTCTTCTTATTCTATTCATGATCTTCTTCACACTTATGAGCAATGTTCGGGTCAAAAGGTAAATTTTTCTAAGTCATCCCTCTATTTTAGTAAATCAGTCCATGTTGATATGCAAACTGAAATTGCGAATATTTTTGGGATGAGCATCGGTAATGGGTAAGGAAAATATTTAGGGCTGCCACATTTGATCGGGAGGTCAAAATCTGAAATCTTTGAATACATTAAAGAGCGAGTGAGGAAGAAAATAAGAGGTTGGAAGGAGAAATTTTTGTCAATAGCCGGGAAGGAGATACTGATAAAATCTGTTATTCATGCTATACCACAATATGCCATGCAATGTTTTTGGCTTCCAAAAAGATTGATTCATGACTTGGAATCTTTGATCCGTCAATTTTTCTGGAGTAAAAATAACGGAGAAAAGAGTATCCATTGGCAAGCTTGGGATCTATGTTGTAAGTCAAAAAAGAAAGGGGCTTGGGGTTTCGTGATTTGGAATCCTTTAATTTAGCAATGTTAGCGAAACAATCTTGGCGTCTCGTACATTTTCCTACATCTGTAGCAGCAAACCTTTTCAAAGCAAAATATTTTCGCACGAAGTCGTTTCTAGAAGCAAAGCTCGGTTCCAAACCATCATTTCTATGCATGAGTATTTTGGCCGAAGAAATTTTTTAAATAAAGGTTTGTGGTGGTCTATTGGAAATGGGGAATCTGTCCGAATATGCACTGATCCGTGGCTGCCAATGGAGCCAATTTTAAGGTGCAATTGCCGACTGAGGGCCTTTCTATGGACTCGCGGGTAAGATCTTTAATTCATCATGGTACTAGAACTTGGATTACTGAAAGGGTTAACCAATTCCATCCTCTTGAAGCGGCAAAAATCTTACAAATCCCTCTCTCAGTTCAACCTAGACACGATCATCTTGTGTGGCATTACTCGGAAAATGGAATTTATTCGGTCAAAACTGGTTACCATATAGCTTTCCAATCAAAGGCACATGGAGGACTATACAATGTGCTTTCTAGTGAATATGCAAGTGAATATATGTACAAGACGGCTACGATTGAATGTTTACACAAAAGGGTTAGCACATTATGAAAAGGAACGAAAGTGATACATACTATGTGCGTCTAAAAGCACTTTTTTTTTTACATCATTTTTGGTAGTCTGAGGATTTCTCTTTCTTGCGCATCCTGCAATCGATCGAGACAAACAATATATAGCATATGATAAGTTGATTACTATACTCTCCTTATCAAAAGACAATAATATACCGTAGCATTCCAAACAAAAATGATAAGCCCCTTATATTCTGTCACAGAATGGTAAAGAATATTGTTCATATATATCAAGAAGTCAAGCATAAATGATAAACCAAGGCATGGAAAAACAGTAAGCAAAATATCATAATTATAAACTACCATTAACATAAGTAGTCATTATCAAAACAGACAATCCGGCCACCTCTCAAAAGGAGGCGGAATTTCTATGATGATACGATACCTTCTCCATTTTATGACAGTGTTGAAGAATTGGGACTGGCAGTCAGCTCATCCTCTTCAACTCTCAAATCCGGCCACCTCTGTTTTTTTTTTTCTTTCTTTCCATTGAAAAAAATAAATCTTTCAATGGTGGAGCCATGTGCTTAGACAAGATTGTAATGGTATTTATTGGCCGACAATGGCAAACATTGAAACGGTGGAACTAAACCTTAGAAACTATAACAGTTGTTCCATTTGCCGGATCAATCCACAATATTTCCCCTTCGCATCCATAAAAACAAAATCTATTCACCAATATTTAATATTAGACTTACTTCTGTCGACTTGATAAGCTAAAAGGATTTACAAAATTTCTGAGTTTTCGGTTGGTTTACAAAAATTCGGCGACTTATTTAGCTCAGAGAGAAAAGAAGGCGGGGAAGAGGTGGGTGTTTTGACTCAAGGGTAAAAATGGCAATAAGCTAATAAAACTTTGACTTGCTTTGGCAGGAAGTCTTTAGCCCTGTCCTGTCCATACCACCCGTTAAAAAAAAATGATTATGTTGTATGAAACGTCGTCGTTTTAGGTTGTCAATGACATTTGGTCGTACCTTGAAATCAACAATTCTATAAGCTTCTAAGAATAAGATACATTACTTATCGTAATGATGAAATAATTTATTACACACAACTTAAGACGACAATTTTGCAACTTATGCCGTGTCGTGTTATTTTAATTTGTAATAACAATATTAATTGTATATGGTATTCCTTATGTAATTGAAATTTTTGTTAGGATGAGGGTCCTAAAGGACACAATATGAAATATATCAGGCAAAAAGAACTATAAGAAAACCAACGTAATTCATTTTCGAATTCACTTTCACTTTCACCGATGAAAATGTATTTTTAATAAAAAATCTTTTCTTATAGTCCTAAAATCCTGACATTTTTTTAAATGCGTCATAATTGACAATTAACTAATTTTTGTTTGGCTAAATGGATTTTAGTTTAATTAAATACATTATTATTTAATCCAAATCAATCATCATTTTACAAATAAAACCCCTAGTATCTGATTCTCTCCCAACAACCTAATCCACCGTCCCCCACCTAAACCCAATCCCTGTCGGCCCAATCCTTACTTTTATCCCAGCCCAATTTACTTTGCAATTCCTATCCTTCATCCCCTTCCTAGCCTAAGCCTTGTCGGCCCTTACACTTGTACGAGGCCTAAAGCCCAACCCAACATCTATCCCATACACATAACCTAATACTCTATCCGTCCCAATATATAAATTCGTTTAGCTTTTAGATTGTGTCGATACCAATGAAAAATTCATTACATTTTTCTTCTTATTATCATTCATTTATTATATATTCACCCGCATATAATTAATTTATATTCATTTCGTTAATGATAGTGAAAGGGTATTTTAGACTTTTACCTTTGAAATTAACTCTTAACCATTTTTTTAAACCGTGTGAAGAAAACTCAAATGAACTTATATTTTGGGAAGGAGGGAGTGCATTATATTTCCTCTAATACATAATGTTCTAAAAATTTATACTACAGCCGACACGGGGCTGGAATGCTGGATCCCCCCAGGAATCAAAAGATGTGTTTTCTCCTGTGTAACTATGTTGTTTCTCCACTTGGAGAGGAGTATATCTTAGCCTCTAATTTGCTTTGCTCTTTTTTTTGCTATCAAAACGAGGGGTTGAATTCCTCTTGATGCATTCATTGGGTTTTGTTTTCACCCTATTAGTAGAAATGATTGGAAAATAGTAGTCCGGGTTTGGTAGTTTTCACCAGCTTGGACGATAGGCTCAAGCGCATCAGGTTAGCCTGGAATAACATAGGGCTTAGTCAGGTTAGTCCCTACAGTAGAAGCAACAATCTGGTTAGGCTCTTTAGTAGGAACAATAACCTCTCTAGAGGAAACGGCTACATCGTTCACCTTGGTTTTCTGTGATGCAACTGTGAGCTTGAGAGAATCAAACACTGCAAGAGTTCAAGTAGAGTTTATCAGTTACTAATGTAGAGAAAACAAAAACAAAAGCGTAGATAAGTGTGAAAACATGAATGGGTGATCCTACAATGGATTGCCACTTATGAAGAAAGAAGTTCTTAATCTTCCGGACCAACACTCTCAAGTTTGGCTGACATAAGTAGTAATGCCCCGTTTCCGGACACTGAGTCCATATCCGGAAAATGAACGTTCAGCACGTATAATATAAAATAAATCTCATATTATACGTAAGTCTCTACTACGTCGTATCGAGTTAAGCAAAACGGAAGCGAAAGACTCGGGTATATTTTTTTCAACCAATGACAAGAATAGAAACATCATTCTAAAGATGGAAATGTAACTTATTACAATGAAATTCCAAAAGAAACTTATAACGTACGAAACCTTCAAAAGTTGTGAATAAAAGAAACTACAAATCTTAAAAGGAAACATTTCGTTTTCCAAAAACAAATGAAACGTCTAGTCTTAAAATGTCATAAAATAAAAGATTAAATATAAAGCTTCAACGAAGGCGTCCTCAAACATTGTCATCAAAGTCCTCTTCGTAATCCGGGTCAACCTGTTCATCTTCTCATCCCCAAACAAATAACAAACATGCATTTGAGGTAAGTACAAAGTACTTAATAAAAGAGAGAAGCTATGATTTAAATTAAGATTTATAAAATAAGTTTCAAGATTATTTAATTATCTTTATATGAACGACTCAGTTTAGGATTCACTTCATGTCCATCAACATGTCATGACTATACGTTTCTATCTTAACTTATATATGTTACATCCGCATTCAAGGGCACTACGCATGGTGTACATCCGCCATGAGATGTATTGTGCAACATATTGGTGGATCACACCAATATCCACGGGGGAAAGCCTGATAGCGTACACGTTCGGTGAAGTCCCTCTGTACTTAGGGTCTTATAAACCTACGGAGTTATTCACTTTCAGGAACGCCCACACATCGCGATATGGTCTGGTGCCTATCCAAAAATGACATGATGTTTAATCTTTTACTAGTAAATTATGTATTTTATAAATCGTTAGCTAGCAGCCTAAGTCTTTTCAAGGAAAGACTCACCTTAACAGACCTACTCCCTCACTTGGATAGCTAGACACAACATCCCAACACATACACAGACATTAATGAGTGCTAACTCATCAAAGCACAAGCCTATCATGCTCTTCCAATGGTCCCGAACTTCAACTCTTATGAAGAATCCATTCGGTGCCGGAACTAAACGCATCAGAAATTCAGTCAAGGCTTGTTCATCTTTAATTAATGTTATTAGATCAAGAAAAACAACGTTTAAAACTCATTCCATAGCTTAACACATCATTTCCCCCAAAATTGGGATCAATGCGTGCGCATTGATCGTCCAGAAACTTGCTGGAAGTTTCTGTCTGGCCAATGCGTACGCATTGCCCATGTTGGGAGCAAATCTAAACATCCTGAAACAGAAATGCGTGCACATTCCAATGAGTACGCATTGCCCATGTTGGGAGCAAATCTAAACATCCTGAAACAGAAATGCGTGCACATTCCAATGAATACGTGAGCATTGCACCTGCTGTGAAAAGGATTTGACATCCTGAATCACAAATACATGCACATTCCAATGAATGCGGGCGCATTCGACACTGTAAAATCCTAAACACGGCTTTCTGTACTTCTTACGATCTCTACACGATTCCAAACATGTTCAACATGAATATACTCATAAAAATAACATAAAAACACCACTTTTCTAAACCATAACAATCCTTGATCCTTAAACAACATATAGGTGTAATTTCTAACACAAAAACACATCAAATCCTCAACTTAACCTTATAAACCGTAGTTTAAATCATAGGAAGAGGCTCTTATGTGTTTGCAAGCAATCCAAATCCAAACTTCCAGAAAACCTGCATCCAAACGGTCCTTTGCTCACAGAAAACTTACGTGATCAATCCCAATTCGAATTAGATTCGATCACACGTTCCTATAACAACTAGACTACGAATTTAGGAGTTTGAATCCATTAAACTAGGTCCAAAAACACATCTAGGTCGAAATTTCTTACCTTGACAAAGCTCCAAACTTTTTGTGTTGAAACCTTGCCCTCTTCACTACGATTCCAACGCTCTCTTCGAATCTGAAAACAGTTGAGAGGCGACTTAGATTTCTGAAAAAGTCTCTCAGCCCTACTCTCTACTCTCCAAGCGTTTCTCAAGAACGTACAAACCAATTCTGAAAACTGATAGGTTAAATGAATAATGGGGAGCTATTTTCCTTAAATACTCCCTAATTCTTCATTAAACCAAAAATTCTAATTTAATATATATATATAAACACAATTTCTTAAATCCAAAAAATAATAGTGAATTCAATATTTCATTTTCGCATATTGACACGTCTACCATTTCCTAAAAATCGGAATATTACATTCCTCCCCCCTTAAAAGGAGTTCCGTCCTCGAAACTAAAACATACCTGGTAAATCCGCAAAATCTGGGAATTCACTGATCATATCGTCCTCAACTTCCCAAGTTGCCTCGCTCGGTGAATGATTGCTCCATTGCACCAAAACTAAAGGGATCATTCGCCTTTTGATCATCTTTTCTTTCTGGTCTAGAATCTTGATCGGTTTCTCATCATATGCAAGATTATCTTGAAGGATCTCCGGATCAACGGTTGCTTCAACATCCATCTTAGTCAAGCATTTCTTCAACATTGAGACATGGAACACGTTGTGTACTCTAGGACATTGAATCCGGTAACTATAACTTATAGGCTAAGGGTCCAACCCTCTCAATGATCTCAAAAGGTCCAACATACCTTGGACTTAACTTCTCTTTCTGTCCAAACCGTTTAACTCCCTTCATCGGTGAACCTCGTAGGTAAACTTTTTCCTCAACATCAAACTCTAGGGGTCTTCTTCTAACATTAGCCCAACTTTTATGTCTGTCTTGAGCTGACTTCAGATTCTCTTCACCAACAAAACCCTTTCTTTAGCTTGTTCAACCATTTCCAGCCCGGTGACTTGTCTCTCCCCGACTTCATCCCAAAACAGCGGCGTTCGACATCTTCTCCCATACAAAGCTTCAAACGATGGCATACCCAAACTAGCGTGATAACTGTTGTTGTAGGCAAACTTGGCTACAGGTAGGTAATCATCCTATGATCCGCCTACTTTCAAAACACATGCTCTTAGCATATCCTCTAGTGTTTGGATTGTCTTTTCCTATTGTCCGTCTGTTTGAGGATGAAAGGCCGTACTCAAATCCAACTTGGTGCCAAAGGCCTTTTGTAAACTCTTCCAAAACCGACTGACAAACCTCGGGTCACGATCCGAAACTATTGAGATAGGTACTCCATGCAACTTCACTATATTATCCAAGTATAGTGTTGTCATCTTTTTCAAAGACATATCCACCTTGGTTGGTAAGAAATGGCGGATTTAGTCAATCTATCTACGATCACCCAAACAATGTCACGTCTGCTCTTTGTCTTTGGTAAACCGGTGATAAAATCCATCATGATCATATCCATTTCCACTCGGGAATATCCAAAGGCTTAAGCATGCCTCTTGGCCTTCTATGCTCAGCCTTAACTTTCTGACATACATCACGCTCTGCCACAAACTTTGCTATTTCCAACTTCATTGAAGGCCACCAAAAGTGCTCCTTCAAATCCCTGCACATTTTAGTAGCTCCTGGGTGAACTGCAAATGCAATCCTATATGCCTCTTCCATGACTCTCTACCTTAAATCACCGACATTAGGCACACACAAACATCCTGATACCAAATGTTACCGTTCTTGTCCAACACATAACCCACTGTAGGTTTCTATTTTGCAACATGCTTTAAATCAACCAACACTGGATCTTCATCTTTCTTTTCTCGAATATCATCCATCAACTCAGATCTCACTAACAAAGGTGCCACAAACTGTTGGTCCTCAATCTACTCAAAACCCTGGATTTTCAGCCCATCTAACTGTTCTGCCACATCTTCAACACTTGAAACTACAAACACTGGTTTCCTACTCAAAGAATCTGCAACCACATTGGCTTTTCCCGGATGGTACTGAATATCCAAATCGTAAGCCTTTACGAATTCTAACCATCTCCTATGCCTCATATTCAAATTTTCTTGAGTGAAGAAATACTTTAAGCTTTTGTGATCCGTAAAAATTCTGGCCTTGACTCCATAAAAGTAATTCCTCCAAGTCTTTAAGAAAACTACTACTGCTAACTTCAAATCATGTGTTGGGTAATTCTTTTCATGCACATTTAACTGTCTAGATGCATAGGCAACACTTTCCCTCATTGCATCAACACACAACCTAAACCTTGTCCCGAAGCATCGGTGTAGACATCGTAGTTATCAAAGATCTCTGGAACTGCCAACACTGGGGCTGTAGTTAACTTATCTTTCAAGGTTTGAAAAGCTGATTCACACTCACTAGTCCATTCAAACTTCACATTCTTCTGTGTAAGCTTGGTGAGTGGTGTAGCCGTGTAGCTATCTTTGAGAAGCCTTGCACTAACTTCCTATAGTAACCAGCCAAACCGAGAAATTAAACTTCTCACTTATGAAACTGTAGTAAGTCTAGGCCATTTCTCATCTACTTCAATCTTCACCGGATCAACTTGGATGCCATCCCCAAAAATCACATGACCCAAGAAACTGACTTGATACAACAAAAAGTCACACTTTGAAAACTTAGCATACAATTGCTTTTCCTTTAACGTGTTCAACACTATCCTTAGGTGTTCTTCTTGTTCTTTCTTATCCTTTGAGTATACGAGGATATCATCTATGAATACTATCACAAATTTGTCCAAGTATGGAATGAAAACACGCCGCATTAAATCCATAAATGCCGATGGAGCATTAGTAAGTCCAAATGGTATAACCAAGAACTCATAATGTCCATACTTGTACTAAAGGCCGTCTTCGGTATGTCTACCACCTTGATCTTCAACTGATGATATCCCGATCTAAGGTCAATTTTAGAGAACACTCTCTTGCCTTGCAACTGATGAAACATGTCATCAATCCTCAACAAATCTAGTGAGGATTCATCTTTATCCTAGTCACACACTACACTACGATATTACACTTTTACTCTTAACAGAGCTTCAGTGTTCAGCTTATTAAATTTGATCACTTCAATAGTTAGCTCTGATTTATTAGATTGACATGTAGGTGTGTGATCAATCTTGCTTGTTTTAAACTTTATTTACAACGGTTGACCTAGTCTCCTTGCAGTGTCAATGCAATGTTCTATAACATATGATAATTTCTAAACGGTGACAAATCGACAATAATAAAAAATTGAAGACCGTCCACCTTTCACACCATTATTATGTTGTATACTCTGTCAATGAAACTTGTCCAAACATAAATAGCAACATCCAATGAACAAAGGAACATAGTAATGATATAGGTACAATCGTTATTTCACAACGATCGTCATAACGGTCATTTACAACGTTGATAATAATGAATTTATATCATGATCAATTTAGACTCATGATGATCAACGGTACAAATAACCATTGTGTCACTCGTTGTTGTAACGATGGTGTCTTAATTCCCTAAAAACAGAAGTGTGGACACAACAAAAGTCCTTGTCAAAATGACAAATTAGTAGTAATATTCATGAATTTCTTTCGTTGTACCTCTGATTTATGATATTCCACAAAACAATCAAATCTTATTAGAATATATAATCTCCAAAACAGTCATCAGTTTTCTCCTCTTGTCCTCTTATGAAAGTCATAATCATCTATTCATCACTCCACATAAGCCACAAATCTGCATTCAAATTCACAATGCCAAGAAAGAAAGAAAAAACATCCTAAATTTCTCCATAATACTTCCTCCTCCCACAACATGCATACATTACCATTCTAACATGTCCACAAACCATCTCAACATGTCAGTACAAGAATTTCTTCTTCTTGCCATCCTCTTTGCCTTTTGCAATCCTTATGTAGAACATGCCGCCTCTGCCACCGCCGACTGTCACCGGACGTGCGGCGGTGTATCCCTGGACGACAACCTTCCATCTCCATTCGGGTTCTCCCCCGGTTGCCAAATCCAACTAAATTGTACCCAAAATGGTACCATGGCCATACACCATTTCCCTGTACAAGACATTAGCCATGATAGCTTATTGGTTAACATTCAACCTCGTTGTGGTCGATCTATCGAAGAAGTTCGCTATCTTTTCGGCCCAAATTATGCTCCCACCACACATAATGGGATACTTATGCAAAACTGCACCTCTAATATAACTTCCTCATGTATTATACCAAACACTATGGTGCAAGCCCATTTTGAACAGCTTGATTGTGGTGGAAAAGATAGTAGTAGTAACATGAGTTGCTACTCGGAACAAAACAAGCAAATCCCATTTATGAACTACAAAGATTTGGAGAAAATTCAGTGTAGTTCCTTGTTTTCTGGGATTTCAGTGGAGTATCTTGGTTTTAACTCCAGTGCTGTTTCGCTTAACGTTCAAGTTGTTAAGTTGGGTTGGTGGCTTCAAGGGGCTTGCCCTGGACACTGCTCAGATAACGCTAATTGTTCTGCTGTTGTGTCACCGGATGATGACCGGAAACCCGGATACACCTGCCAGTGCTTGCAAGGGTTCACCGGCGATGGATATTCCACTGGCTTTGGCTGCCGGAAAGGTTAGTATAGTAGTTTTAGCTTGTCTTCGCTTGGAAGAAAATTAATATGAAACATCGTTATATATTAAAGAATCGCACACTTGAATAATCATTTTATCAATCTTCTGTTTTTTCATTAAAAAATCTACTATATTCCAAGGCTTGAACGCCTCTTAGATTTTGTTTTTCCAATTAATTTATCAAAACTCTCAAAAAAAAAAAATTTTAATTAATTTATCAAAATTATTACAATCAAGAGATTTTGAATTAAATAAAAATAATTTATTTAATTACCAAAAATATAAAAGAGGAGGAAGTAATCTAAATTTCTCAATGCCAACGTAAAATCTTGGATAGCAAGTAAAAAACAAACATAATTTTTTAAATAGGCTATTTTTTCTATAAATAAAGGATCACCAAAAAAAAAAATGATACAGTCACAACAAAAATACATAACCAAAAATCGACATAACGATTATTTACATTATTAATTATTGTGGAACCTATATCAATCAATATAGATCCCACACTAATTAATGGTGTAGATTATCGGGATGAGATCATCTGTCCATATTATATGCCTAATTTTGGTATCAAAAAGAAAAAAAATACGTCGTTTGATGGGTGTTTCATTTTTAACTTGGGTTTATTGTTTTTATTTTATTTTCTTCAAGAAATAAAACACACATAAACGACGCTTAAACCTTTACTTGAGATACGAAATTAGGCATTGCTAAATTGGGCGGGTGATCTAATCCCGGATTATCGTTACACGAATGGTTGTATATTTTCGTTTAATCAGATTCGCTTAAAAAAATACTAAAATATGATGGGTAAAACACCACTAAGTCATATTTAATTTTTTTTATAAAACGAAAGATTCACACACGCACCTTATTTCGCCTCAAATGCAGATACCTAGCTCGTTGTTAAGTCATATTTAATCTAAATTTAGAGAAACGTTACACCTAAACTTCTATATAAAATTTACACTCCTCTTCATCTTGTGCTAACGAATGTTTATGTTTTCAATTTTTTTTATTTTTTTATTTTTATTTTTTTGAGCTTTCTTGTAAATGAAAAAGTAGTTCTTAAAAAAAAATCCTTTCAAACAAAAAAGTATAATGAGATAATAAAAAATTGTATGATCATTATTGTTGCTTTTCCGTAAAGGAATCACGGATTTCATTTTTAAACAATTAAACATCATGTATTCAATACATCGGTCTAGCGGTTAGCTAGACTATATCCTGACAAGACAACATAGGTTCGAGCCCCGTCTGAAATATAATTAATATGTGTTAAATCTTTCGTATCCAAAAAAAAACAATTAAACATCATACTTATGAGTTATGAGTAACGCTCCATATGTATCGAAATGACCGGTGGGTTGATTAAAACCACACAATTTAGATGTTCGAACCACACTTCATTCTAAAAACCCTCACCACAGAAGAAAGTTTCCCCTTCTTTGGCGCTTGTAGGACCAAGGATGGTAGTATTATATAGGGTCATTATTCTCAATTATTATTCTGAATTATCATTCTTACCTACTACTACTACTACTTTCCTCCATTTGTTTCCATCGAAAAGTTTAATGGTGGTCAAGCCACTTATTCCTCTTGCCATTATTATGCAACCAACAACAATAATAATATTGGTTAGCAAAACCGGGTAACAGGGTAAGAACAAGGTTACCCCTCTTTCATAATGATTAGAAAACCCTAAAAATTAAAATTATATATATATATATATATATATATATATATATATATATATATATATATATATATATATATATATAGATTGAATGAAACTCCAAGACACGTAATATACGCTGGTTTTTAAGAAATGTTCGTCCCTATAAATTTATTTGAGGTTCACACGAAAATCTCTTTCAAGATACAACGTTGGTGTTTGATTCAAATAATAATTTGTTTAAATCAAATCCGAATACACTTATAAAAATCTGATAATTCTTTCAAATGTTTTTCGGAATGATTTCGTTTGCATGCTAATACCTTTTATGGGCCAAAAATACCTCTTACGCGTAAAGGTCATCTCAGTTCACATATGCATGCATTTGCTTGTAGAGGTATATTAAATCACTTCACAAATGCATGAATTCGATTGCATCACTTCTCATATGCATGCATTCAAACTGTATAGATGCATCGGTTCGGCTTTCACAGGTGCATCCGGTCAGCTGGAGACGTTTAGCTTTGGGGCTTTGCCCCCGAACCCCCACGAGTTGGCGATGCCCCCTCAACCACCATGAAGGGACTCTGCCCCTCAACCCACGCAAACTTGACTGCACAAGTTGAACCATGTTTTGTTGCGGTAATCCGAATAGAAACGATAACAAAATATTTAATTTATGATAAAATATCTTACATAGTATAGGGAGCCGGTGCTCTTGCCCCGGCCAGATGTATTTTTGAACTTTTTTTTTTGGTATAAAACAATGTTTTTAGTTATTATATAAAATAGAAAATTCAATTTATATCTATCAAAGGTTATTTAAGGCATAATAAATCAAGTAAATACTAACTAAATAAGTTTGTCGTCTTTGTTTAACCTGGAATGTTTAAGTGTAACTGTAAAGTCCCCAGATCCGGCCTGGTAGTGCTAAATGAGTCATAAATGATCCGGTCAACTGCTTAGACCGTCGTCTTCACTTGGTCTAAAAGGGCTAACCGAGTTGACAAGACATATATGTCTCACATTTATATGGGAGTGAGCATTCACATATTTTACCGATATGGGAGCGTCCTCTCCAGGACGGCAAGATTCCTCCCACGTGGACTTGTCCCAGTTTCGTCCATACCAGAGGATCTAGAGGGACCTGGTAGTGCTAAATGAGTCATAAATGATCCGGTCAAACTGCTTAGATCGTCATCATCGCTTGGTCTAAAAGTGATAACCCGAGTTGACAAGACCTTTATGTCTCACACTTATATGGGGGTGAGTATTCACTTATTTTACCGATATTGCGGGTGTCTCACACTTATATAGGGGTGAGTATTCACTTACTTTACCGATATGAGGTGGCGTCCTCGCCAGGACGGCAAGACTTGTCCCAGTTTCGTCTCTCCTAGAGGATCTAGAAGTGCCATTCAACGACACACGGTGTGGCACTTAGGTTCGTTTGATAATCGGACCTGATACCATTCTATAACGCCCCCAGACCCCGGGCCTGGTACGGCTAAATGAATTATAAATTATCCGGTCAACTACTTAGACCGTGGTCATTGTTTGGTCTAAAATGAGCTACCCGAATTGACAAGACATTTATGTCTCACACTTATATAGGGGTAAACATTCAATTACTTTACCGATATGTGACTTTACAGTAACTTTATTTTTATTTGGAAGCACCCGTGTTTTAAATATTTCATCTCTCTAAAATGAATTACACATAAAAACACGATTGTTTTTAAGTGAAAATAAAGGTATGCGTTCGAGCGGATGTACCCAAAAACTTCAAACCGGGATAGTGTTGCGGACCCATGTAAGATCAACTCCAACGGCTACACACCAAATTTACACCAAATCATCAATTTGATGTTACTTTTACATCAAATCTTATCTTTCAACTCCAATAGTTCTATACACAAAAAAAAATATTCTTGAAATATTTCTTTTTCTTCACACACACAAGAAAAAGGAAAAAAAAAAAGAAAAGAAAAAGAAGAAACAGTGTTTGCTGGGATCGACTCTATGCCTGGCAGCAAATTTGCCCGAGAAAATCGTCAGCCCACCAATTTGATAGGGAAAAACAACCACAATTGGAGTGGGACTTAACAGCAATTTGTGCTGTTTTGCTGGTGAAAAACACCACTGGAGTTGGACTAAGAGCACTCGCAGTATAATCTGTAAAATGTGATAAATCTGTAATTCACAGATTAATAGAGTCCAGATCCATGTAAAATAGAAGTGCAGTAGAATCTGTTGAAAGCATCTGCTAACAACAGATTCTTAGAACAATGCGGTACATCTCAAGCAAATATTGAGTAAACTCCAGATCAGCCTCGCCTCTTTCTCGCACGCTCTCTCTCCTCATCTTTACCTCATGCTTTTCTTCTCATCTTCTTTTTCGTTCAGCTCTTTTTATTCACTGATTTTATTCACTGATTTTGTTCAGCTCATTTTCAAGAATATACTTGCGGGATATACTACACCAAAATCCTTCTTTATGCATCAAATTAGATGTACCAGAAGCTGTATATTGATAAAATCATATTTAGATCGAGCATTTAAATATTTTATTTCTCTGTTTAAGCGTCACTCTTTGTCAATTGTTGAGTTATATGATTAAAAAAATTCTGTTTTTTGTTTTGTTTTGACAGAGGTAGCTCAATAACATTAGTTTGCATAATTAAAATTTTGGGAAAATATTTGTTGTCTTTTTTCTTCTCTTCTCATGTATGTTTGAGATAGGGAGGTGTAATGATGGTTTTTATACATACATATGTTGACCGTTGCTGTATTTATCTATTTTATGGTCTTGCTCTTTATGATTGGGAGGTTTAGTTGCTTTGTATCTCCCTTTTTTGTAGGGTAGATTTGCCACGTTCTTCATTCTGGCCCTTTATTCCGCTCCTTCAACCAATTATGGACAATTTTTTTTCTTCTTCCTCAGAATTTGACATATGCCCTTGCTCTTGATCCTGACCTTTGTCATTGGTGTTGTTGGTTCATATCAACTATATATGGTTTGGTTTCATATATGTTGCTAGATTTTTTGTGTTTTCAAATAATGCATATATCCTTCTGTTGTATCCGCAATTAATGACACTATTGTAAATAATTGCTATGCATATTCCATCAATTGAATGATAATAATTGAGAAAATTAATAGACAATCTATAAAATGGAGATTCACGATGCAGTTTGTCTCGAATAAAAATCTAAAAGAGAGATAATCATGCAGCGTGGTGAGAAGAGATTTTGTAAAACAAGAAAAAGTGATTTTTGAGTCTGTAAAATAGAGAATCTGTTAAGAGACACTTATGCGAATGCTTTAATGGGAAAATTCTGAAGAGGAAAATCAAGATTAAACTCAAAACGTGTGTTGCTTGTACAAACGACTCAATGTTTTAAATTCTCTAATATATGGATAAAAATGAACTAAATCAAATTAAAAAATGAACTCAATGTTTTTAGTGATCAATTTTGTTATGCTCTCAGAAACCAATCACTGCAGTGCGGGAAAGTTCATGGCCGGCCAATGTGGTGGAACTGCTAGAATTGGAGTCTTAATCGGAGGTATATATATATCTCTTCACTTCTGCTTCTGCATACTTAATTGAATGCAATATAATAGAATGCTTAAATGTAGAAATTTAAATGTTGCAGAATTAGAAATGAGTAACAAGGAGGTCTGTTTTCTTTCTTTCTTTCTTAGGTGTGGTAGCAGGAGCACTGATAATGGTGAGTATGGGCTTAATATGCTGCTTCATCCGCCGGAGAACCATCGAGAATAACCGGAAGAGAACAAAACGGGAATTCTGCGAAGCCACCGGAATAAGCATTCCGGTATATCCTTACAAAGAAATCGAAAAGGCAACAATGTCTTTCTCAGAGAATCGAAGACTAGGAACAGGTGCTTATGGGACGGTCTATTTAGGTAAGCTTCATAATGAGGAATGGGTAGCAATCAAGAGAATTAAACATGGCGATGCAGACAGCATTCAACAAGTAATTAATGAGATTAAATTAATCTCTTCAATTAGCCATCCGAATCTAGTCCGTTTGTTGGGATGTTCAATTGAAAAAGGGGAACAGATTCTGGTGTATGAATTCATGTCCAATGGAACTTTATCTCAACATTTACAACGCGAAAAAGGCCATGGATTGCCTTGGCCTATTCGTCTCACCATTGCTGCAGAAACGGCTCAAGCGATATCGTATCTCCACAATGCTGTTCATCCTCCTATTTATCATAGAGATGTTAAGTCAAGTAATATACTACTCGATTACAATTACATGGCAAAAGTAGCGGATTTTGGCCTTTCACGACTCGGATTGATCGGTTTGTCTCACGTTTCAACCGCCCCACAAGGTACACCGGGATATCTTGATCCTCAGTATCATCAGAATTTCCATTTATCAGATAAGAGTGATGTGTATAGTTTTGGAGTAGTTCTTATTGAGATCATAACAGGAATGAAGGCAGTGGATTTCAGTAGGCCACCCCATGATGTGAACTTGGTAAATGTTGCTATGGATAGAATCGGGAGAGGATGTTTAGACGAAATTATTGATCCGTTTCTTGATTTAAAACGGAATCATTCGCCTTGTTGGGCTTATTCGACGGTGCATAAGGTTGCTGAATTGGCATTTAGATGCCTTTGTTTCGACAGTGAGTTGAGGCCATCTATGAAGGAAGTAGCTATTGAATTAGAACAGATTAAGCTTAGCCAATGGGCTACTAATTCGGAGAAAACTACGAGTTTGAGTGCTTCAACGGACCCACCATCCGTGAATGAGAAACCATTTAGCCTAAGAATCATAGAACCTGGACTGGACAGGGTGAGCTCTAGGGGATTTTCCCCTGTTTCAGTACAGGATGCTTGGCCTAGTGAACCTAGTTCACCATCCTGTAGTACTCTCCTCGCTCATGTACCTAGGTAGTTTGGGAAAATTCTTATGCAGAGGGACTCCCTATTAGAACAGACCGTCGGATAACTGCCACGTGTAGAAAAAAGACAAAACTCTTTTGTTTGTATGTACACATGGCAGTAATCTGACGGTTCGTTCTAATAGGGAGTTCCTACAGCAGAATCACCCAGGTAGTTTGATATCAGATCCTCTTTTTTCCACTTTATGTTCCAATTCTGCTTGATTACTGGGCAACCGCGGACCAACTGGTAAGGATTGTTCCCTCTTATGGAAATTCCACTTGTTTCCTCCATATCCAATACCAATATTGTAACTTCTTTTGTGTAGTAAAAAGTTAGAAGAAAACAGTCACTGGGTTGCTTAGACAAAGAGAGTTTACCTGGTGATCATGAATATCATTGACTAGAATGTCTTTTTCCTAAGTAGACTAATGTACATATTATTAGCACTTATGTAAATAAATTTGAATAGGTAGGTTATGTTGTGCATTTATGCTGTTGTTCTTTCTTCAACTTCTTTAACTCCAATGCTATGTTTGCATCTTTTTTAGAAACTAATAAACTCTATTTTAGAGATCTTAAAATGAAAAATAACACTGCAGCAGATACTTTATTTTTTAATGTAAAATACAAATTGTGTAAAATTTTCTTTATATCTATCAGATTATGTTAAATAAAGGAATCTGATGCATTTTATCTTGATATAGAGATTATATAAACTAAAAAAAATGTATTTAAAACCGTAAAAGATAGTCATTAAAAGAATCTCATCCGAACGTTCTTAGATAGGAGCATTAAAAATAAGAAAATTCAACACTATTCTCAATGGAGAATAAGATAATGTGCAGAAACTCCGCATCAACTTTTGACAAAATTGAAATAAGACGTGCTCCATCCGATATATTTAATAGTCGTTTTTTGAGTATTCACAGAGATTATGAAAAGAGATAAATATGTCTGAAATTGAAGTTCAAATTATCCTTCTTTTACCATTCAAATATTCAACCCACCTATAAAATATTAGAGAACCGCTACGGTCCAGTTGTATAATTTAAATGTGACCCAGTTTTTATGATGCTACGTTTCCACCCACCGAGTCTTTATCCGGAAAGAACATCCGGCACGCATATATTTCTTTTTAAATCACAAAAATAATATATAAGTAAGCCTCGTAACAATCAAATCAGAGTAAAGCGGGAAAATTTAAAACTAAAGAAATGACTCGGGAATGTCAAAAGACAAACAAAAACGGACCAACCGTTCCACTATGTTAGGAAATCAACTACGCTACGCAGCGGAATTTAAAATTTTGATTTCCGATCTCAAAATCGACTTCATTTAATACAAAAACACATTAAGTAGTTGACTGTCATTACCTTGGTTGATCAAATAGATCGACGCTTTGACCGCCAACGGAGAGTAGTAGTGTGCGCGAGCCGTCCACGTGTCCGGCCTCTATCGATATCCATACGAACTCCTCGCAGAAATCCTTCTTGGATTGCTACTAGAAAAATCCAGTTGCTAGACCGGCTTTTTCCTCTCTCTAAAACTCTCTACAAAAAGCTCTCTATTTTTCACAAGAACTATTAGCTCTTGGAATTGTGATGTACAAAAAAGCTAGTCAACCCCTCTCTAATATAGGAGAGTGGTGCACCCCTATTGCCTCTTAATTTGATTAGGAGAAGCTTCTAGTAGATTGATGAGAAAGAAAAATCTTTTTCTAATAAAATTACTATGATTGATTTATCTATTTTAATTTAATATCTTATATTAAATAAATCTAAGATATTGTCAATATATTGAATATCTTTATCTTATTACAATAATTCTATTTTTCAAAATCAATTAATATCCAATATTAATTTATGGTAATCTTATTAATTAAATTGCACAATCCAAGTGTATCTAATACACATATAGCATGCGCCCCTTTAGCCAAATATTGGCATTCGTAATAATATTTAATTAATCAATATAATTAATATCTTGTATTTAATTTATTCATAATAAATAAATACTATCATATTAATTTAATCACTATAACACTTTATAGTCGAGATAAACTTTCTTATTTGGTTATCACTATAACCGCATTTTAATCTGGCTAGATGTTCTTATGTGTGTGACCCAATAGACTTCCTAATATATTGGCCGTAGACATAAAATGCAAATTACGAAAATTCCCTTCATACCTAACGATCACATGATAGCGTCTAGAAACACACCGTGACCCTCAATCATCGGAAGAGTCAAAAGCAATGACTACTACCTTTCATGTTAAACATTTACCATGTAAATAGAAACCTATCGTTGTAATAATATCCATACAATCGTATCTTGAGTGTCAGTACGTTAACGATCGTATCTTATAATCCGGATATCACGTTCTCTAATACTCATTTACTCCCACTTTGCAAAGATTCTCGAGAGCTAGACATTCCTTATAAGAAGGCCCTTTCGGATATTTACTCCTACTGATAGGATACGCGATTCCCGGATGAACAAACAATTATCCTACACATGCTTCAATATCATACCCGAGCACTACCGCATGATCGCCACATGGCTAGGAGAATCTCAATAGTGTCAAAGCACAACAATCTACTCTGTGATGCCATAAAGACTCCGGTCTTAGGATAATTACACAACTGCCACATACTACGACACTTAATGTAAGTGAGTCAGTCTGAAGTACGCATTCTCTAATACACGTCCACGTACAGTCCAAGTGACTCTGCACTTCGATAGATAAGATCTATCTCTACCTTCAATAAGATATAAGACATCCAATACGTGATAGTCTAATCGTACTATCAATGTCCCATTTGAAAGTACATACGACTAAAGAGATTTAAGTATCAAACTTATTAAGATGATTAGAGATCTTATCAACCATAATCACTATCATGGTTTCTTTATCACAGTTTAATACTAGGGACGTTACTATATATATTAATAACATAATAACAAAAGTGCTTTTATTAATCATAATAAACTTATTACATCCAAAATGAAGATGGAATGAATAAAAGTCTATCTCTCAAACAATAAATGTCTAACTCTCAGAATATAAATGCATAAATGAAAATATAACATCTTCATAACATCTTGAACTCAAACATCAATTCCGTCATGGCCATCCTCATAACCATAGTTATCATCCTGCCAATCACCTTCTCGGGGATGAAACAATTATAAGGGTTAAGTACTACGTACTTAGTAAGAGGTTAAAGAAATAGTTACACACTATATACAAATAACATATATAACATGATAAGTACTACAAACACTACCATGTAGGTTGTAACAGAAGAGCGCACTCACCCTCTACTAGCTCAGATAGTATATCTTTGCACAAGTAAATTTGTTATACCAAGATCAAGGACACTACGTATAGTGAACACCGCACCGTAACACAGTTAGCACCTCAAGGGCACAGACAGTATCGTGAGGAAGATCACACGAGTCCTTTGGCATCAGACCAAGTGGAGAGGTGCAACAGTTCCATGCTACGAAGTTAAAACGTGCATCACCAATGATAATGATGTCTTAGCTTTTAAATACAACACATGTTTATTACGAGTTTAAGTCTAACCACCCGATTCATTCACATAAAAATGCTTCTTAAGGACATCTAGATAGTCTTAGACAATCTTATGTGATTTCGGGTACGAAACAAGATTGGAACATGCCCAGGAACCTCCTAAGAGATCAATGACGAGCTATGAAAACCTAATCCTAGAAAATCCAACCTAAGATGTTGGACAATAATACTCAACATTTGCTCAAGACGCTGATTCGTTCTTGAAGGTTTGTATTCTTTACGACGAAAAGAACACTCACTCGCAAGTGTTTGGTTAAGTCTAAATCGACTTTCATAAAAGAGTTACACTCAAAATATATTCTGAATTCATGTTGTTGTATAAAATTACAAGTATAATGCCTTTATATATGCTACAAAATAAAAGACTAACAAACTCTTAAGCAATTTGAGATAAATTATTTAATAATTGTTGACACTTTATTTCCTGATGGGCCTAATTTGACTCTAATAAGCCCAAATGGTTTTTATTTGCTGAAAATAAACACTTAACTCAATATACTACCATATATACACCTTTTTTGCATAGGCCTTACTACCATTTAGGCCCATAAGACCTTTATTACATAAGTCCAACAAATAATAATAAGACAAGTCCAATAAATCTACTAATGGCGCCCCACACTAACGGGCTGGACTTATTGACACAAAAATTAACTAAAGATTTCTCTTGCATTTCATCCAAGCCCATCTTCGTTCACTTCAAGCCCAGTAACATAGATAGTGCATTTTAAAGGCTGATATTCAACTTTCTTGGGCTGGATCACATCATTCTCATTTGAGCTTATTATTAGAGTCAAGTTAGCCCCATAAGGAAATAAAGTGGAGAAAATTACTAAGTAATTTATCTCTCATTGCTTAGGAGTTTGTTAGCCTTTTATTTTGTAGCTTATATAAAGGCATTATAAATGTAATTTTATACAACGACATGAATTCATGTTATATTTTGAGTGAAACTCTTTTACCAAAGTCGATTTAGACTTTACCAATCACTTGCGAGTGAGTGTTCTCTTCGTCGTAGAGAATACAAACCTTCAAAAATGAATCAACGTCTTGAGCAAACGTTGAGTATTTTTGGCCTACGTCTTAGATTGGATTTTCTAGGATTATGTTTTCATAGCTCGTCATTGATTACTTAGGAGGTTCCTGAGCACGTTCCGATCATGTTTCCTACCCAAAATTACATCACAGTCTAATTACACTACTTAGCATGTTGTAAAATGATCATTGACTACTAAGTCAATGCACCATAAGGCCTAAACAGTCGCATTCCGATGCTCCCATCATCTCCCCACAGAGGGTCTCAATTGTGGTGCTAAGTCAAGGCTACCAAAAGTCGAAGTTAGACATTGCAGATTAGTAGATAATGCCCCCAAAGATATGCATACTAGTCAATAACATGTTGTACACAAGAAAAATATGAAAATAGGGTGAACATACCCTTTTTGCGCCCGCCAAGCCTGTCCAGAAATTAATTTAACATTCTGCTTCACCTTGGCACCCGCCAAGATTGAACAAAACTCTCTGCTTCCATTTGGCGTCCGACAAACCCTTTGGCGCCCACAAACTTTAACAGTTCATCCAGTAACCTGTTGTGCATCATTGGCGCCAACAAACGTTGGCACCCACCAACACTGAACATAGCTATCGTGAATATTTCTGCCCGGCTTGGCGTCCGCCAAACGACGAAAATATGCAGGTTCGGCTTCGTTCAAGGCAAAAACGACACAAACTCTTTCATAATGATTCCTCTTCCTTATTCCAACCAAAAGCCTGCAATTTGAGTACAACAAACATAACAAAAAACACCCAAATCCGTTTAAAAACACCCCTTCCCTCAATTGCGATTAAAAGCGTATCCAAAAGCGTATTTGAAAGCTACCAACTTGAATCCTTCGATTCATGACTTCTACGAACAACCTACGATTCAGAAACGATATACTACAATTACTAATCAAACCCATAAATTTCTCAAGAACGTTCAAGATTCCAAAATTTAGGGCTAAAAGAGATACTGTTAAGATCAAACGCTTTACCCATTGTACTAAAACCAACGGTAAGAGCTTGATCTTAACATATGGTATCAGAGCCAGATGTCACGAGATCGAACCCTGGTTGGAACATTATTTAAAAAAAAATTGTGCAAGTGTTGGGACAGATTGAGCTAAATTACAATTTTGGTCCTCTAACTAGACACGTTTTTTGATTTTGGTCCTGGTTTTTCTCCGGCGACAATTTTAGTCCTGTAAGTGGTCTTTTTTTTTGCAAAAATAGTCTTGAACGCCGGAAAGACCACTTACAGGACTAAAATACTAAAATTGGTCTTTTCCGGCAACAATTTTAGTCCTGTAAGTGGTCTTTTTTTTTGCAAAAATAGTCTTGAACGCCGGAAAGACCACTTACAGGACTAAAATTGTCGCCGAAAAAGTTCACTTACATGACTAAAATTGTCGCGGAAAAGACCAATTTTAGTCGTGTAAAGTCTTTCCGAGAGACAATTTTAGTCCTCGTAAGTGGTCTTTCCGGCGTTCGGACTATTTTTGCAAAAAGACCACTTACAGGACTAAAATTGTCGCCGGAGAAAAACCAGGACCAAAATCGAAAAACGTGTCTAGTTAGAGGACCAAAATTATAATTTAGCCGGACAGATTGCCCACACTTGACAGGGGTATTGGGACAAATTGCCCACACTTTTGAAAAAAAATTATGCAAGTGTTGGACAGATTGCCAACACTTGAGGGGGGGGTGGGACAGATTGACCACACTCTTAAATGATAAAGAAATATAGTAGCGCATTTACTACCACCAATTGATTTTAGTAGAACGGTAAGCGCTTGATCTTAACATATACTTACGAAAATTGGAATAGCTGGCATGGAAACGAGCGCCGCGATGAGACGATTACTTCTTCTACTGTGGTCGCGATCTGCACAGACGAACAACGAATTAACCGCGCGATTGAAGATTATTCTTATCCCTTTTCTTGCTCCTGTCTCTTTTTTTTTTTTTTTTTTTTCTTCTTCTCAGAATTGCCGTGAAATATTATGAGGGGATTAATGGAATTATTTCATTAAATACTATAAATTAAAATCCTTTTTTTAGTGGAATTAAAATCCTTTTAATTAATTAAAATCCTTTTTACTTAATTAGTTTAGGTCAACATAAATAGGAAAATAAATAATTTAAATCCCATTTACAATTTTACTCTTCCTAAAAATTCGGGATGTTACAGTTTTTTATTTTGACCATTGAAAACGTACGTGAATAACTATATCCGTTAGATCTTTTTTGAATACACCTTAACTAATATGCATTTTAACACATCTAATCCACTCTTATTAACCTATTAAACCTGTAAACAATTAATCATTTTTCCCTTAGCCCGAGGCACCATGGCTATGTTAAAAATAACTGCTTACCACAGACACCACACATTAACTCATTAAATGATGAATTTACCTGATGCACCACACATGTCAAAACCATTTTTTTTTATTGTATTTTCATAATATATTTACTATTGCCAAAAAACAATTAATTAAACCTTTAAAATATCGGAATTGCATTCAGACTCCCACCTCCCTCTATTCCCATCGTACCGTACCGGTACCAAACTAAACATTCCTCAATTTCTCAATTTTCTCCCAACTCTTCCTTTCTTTTTCATTACCAAATATTTTGTAATGAAGTTATGCATAGATAATCTTATTTAATGTGTGTATTATGAAAATAAACTACGTAAATTTCATTCGATGTATGAAAATAGACAATGTGACGAGGTGGGTTTGCCTTCACTAAATTCAAATGGTAAAAATGGTTAAACACTAATCACAATAGTCCCCATTCATCTGTCTCATGGTAATAGTGGAGATTTTAATCAGGTAACATAATGATTCAGAGTCATTGATTTACTATTATACCAAACAGACTGAAAGAAATCGTTCATTTACGAGATTCAAACCTCCACACTCCAACTCCAGATCCAGCTACCCTTATAAGACATCCAATTTTTTACCACCACACATGTCCTTAGGAAGATGTAAATAAAAGGTGAAGGTGGAGTCCACTTTCACTACCACTTTGTAGTGCACGCGATTTTAGACAAACATTAATAAAAAAAACTCTTTCTTCCTATATCTCTACCGTAGGATCGCTGACATAAGATTAAACAAACAACATTCGGATTAAAAAATTAAACCAACAGTACAATTACTTTTTTTTTTAAATAATAAACAATTCATTCTTTATTCAGTATAATCCCTCAACCCTTTTTTTTCACCTCCATTAATTGACTCATTGTGAAAACTAAATGTTTCAAGATAAAAAATAAATAAAATTTTATTAGAAATGTGTCAGCCTTCCACGAATTTGATAGAGGCCATTGCCAATGCTCTGAGCACCCACAGTGGCATGCTTCTTCACCCTGTGAAGAGCAGATAATATTTTATCCAAGAAATTTTATTTTCCCATGGCTCAAAAAAAAAAAAACCTCCATGGAATGTTGTCGGGTGAAGGTGGAGGGGGGCAGGGGGGGTGGGGGACCGTCCACCTTCACTACCACTTTGTAGTGTATGTGATATATTTTTTTTTTCTAATGTGATATTTTTTTGCTTGATTGACAGTTTAGCGAGGCATTTATAATGTGTTGTTGATTACAGTGACAGTCTTGAAAGCGTAGAAGATCACCGACATAAGGTCAAACAAACAACTTTCGGATTAAAAATTAAAAAAACAGTACAATTACTGTTTTTGAAAATAATAAACACTTCATGCTTTATTCGGTATAATCCCTCTATTCAGTATAATAAACTATTTCTTCCTATATCTCTACCGTAGTATTAACAGCAACATTTCGGACAACATCTATTCAGACAAAGACACAGAGAAACAGATCGAACATGAGATATAAGGATGGTTTTCTTGAAGAGATAGGGTTGAAATTCAAACAATTATCTGAGCATTATCTGAGTTGTAGTGTGTGGAAGTGATAGGATTATCTAGGAGTTACAAATTCAAAAGAAAAAATGGTGGTTTATCTCAAAAATAGAAAGAGGGCAAGATCCGGATCAAGTTTGAATCAAACAAGACTCACCTTATCCTCAGCAGCTTCAATCTTCAGCAGCAACAACTCTCTCGATTCAAATCTGTTTGAATTATTTTATAATTATCTGAGCATTATCAGAATAACAATAAATTAGGGTTTAGGTTGAGTATAAATAGTAGCACTTCTGTAATCGTTTAATCTTTAAGAAAGATAGAAATAAACTTATCTTTTGCCTTTGTTCCATTGCTTCTTCTCCGTACTCGTTTTCTTTCATGGTATCGAGCCAAAAACTGTGTAATCACACAGAAACAAAAACATCACAGATCACAAATCAAACACACACCAATCACAGTAACAAACACAATCACAGAAACACATCAGTATAAATCCACTCTACATTACTCAAAAACAACAGACTCCAAACAAAAACAAAAATTCACAAACAGCAGCAAACACAATCACAGAAACACATCAGTATAAATCCACTCTACATTACTCAAAAACAACAGACTCCAAACAAAAACAAAAATTCACAAACGGCAGCAAACAAATGGCAACACTATCACTCAATGTCAGCAGTTTCATCACATTCAAACTCACTCAAAGCAACTACCCACTGTGGAGAGGACAAGCACTTGCATTGGTTGAAAGTCAAGATCTCACTGGACACCTCACAAAGGATCCACCAGCACTAGATCAACACTCAAAAAGCACTGATGCAGAAAGGACAGAAATAACAATCCAAAATCTTGAATATAAAAAGTGGAAAAAATCAGATAGACTTCTCAGAGGGTGGCTAATAGGTTCATTATCAGAAGAATCAGTGGGCCTAGTAATAGGCCTAGACACTGCAGCAGATGTATGGAACGCACTGAAAGATGCATATGCACAAGATTCTCAAGAAAGAGAATTCACCCTCAAGCAACATCTGATTTATCTGAAGAAAGATGATGGAAAAACCATCTCAGATCATATCAGAGACTTCAAGGGACTATGTGACAGCCTTGCTACTATAGGCAAACCTGTTCAGGATTCTGAAAAGGTATATTTTCTCCTTACAAGTTTGGGACCTAATTACGAAACTTTCACCACCACAATGCTCAAACCACCAAGACCCACATACACTGAGTTAGTCTCTCATCTCCAAAGCCTAGACCCACGAAGAAACTGGTTCTCTACTAGCCTCAACATATCCTATCATCAGTCATCACCACAGATGGCCTTCTATGTCCAAAACCAGTCCAGGGCTCCAACATCAGGGTTCAAGGGATATCAGCAACCCAAGACAGCAGGTTTGTGTTCTCTGGAAGGGGATTTCCGGCTCAACAATCAAGAAACAATCCCTCAAACAGCCTGACACAAAGGAAACCACCACCACCAGGGCAGAGGAGGATGACAAATGCAGAAAGAGAAATGTATCAGAATGATAGTGCCAGTACTGTGGTGTCATGGGACACATTGCCAAAATTTGCTGGTGGGTACTACAGAAAGACCAACAAAGCACTTAACTACCCCAGGCACTGGCTGCACTCACACTAGACAACACCATTGCAGATACAGAGTGGACCGTGGACACAGGTGCCTCCCATCACATGACTGGTAAGTCCAATATGTTGCACCACATTCACAAACCACTAGGATCAGATGTTATAATTATTGGAAATGGCTCCACACCACCTGTCACAGGCACTGGACAGGCGAGTCTAAAACAGGCACAAAACACTATTCCATTAAAAGATGTCTTACTTGTTCCACAGTTAACTAAAAATTTACTCTCAGTAAGCCAACTTACTACAGATGAACCTATAACTTGTGAATTTACTAATAGTGATGTGTTTGTTAAGGACCAAGCAACAGGTCAGATTCTGACAACAGGGAGAATAATGGGTGATTTGTATGTCCTACAAAACACCCCTGAACTGCATTTCTCAAACAGATTCAGGACATGCACTAGTGAGCTATGGCATCAAAGGTTGGGACACACTCAGATGGCCACTGTTCAGGACTTAAAGAATAAAGGATTTATTGATGTTCTAGCTAGGACAAATAAAGACATATCACATTTGTGAAAGCTGTCAATTAGGCAAACTCAGTAGGCTTCCTTTTTTTGATTCAGAACATGTTACTTCATTTCCTTTTGAAATAATACATTGTGACCTATGGGGTCCAGCACCTATTAAATCTATTGGAGGTTTTTCTTATTATGCTTGCTTTGTAGATGACTTTACTAAGTTCAGTTGGTTTGTGCCTTTAGCCTTTAAGTCTGATTTCTATACTGCCTACTTAAATTTTGAAAGCTATGTAAAAGACAATTTGATGAGGACATCAAGATCTTTCATTCAGTTGTGTGCACGAATTTGTGAATAATAGACTTTCCACTCACTTCAAGCACACTGGCATTATCCACCAACTATCATGCCCACACACACCTCAGCAAACTGGCATGGTGGAACGAAGACACATGACAATTAAAGAATTAGGTATGACTATGATATTCCATAGCAATCTGCCCCTGTACCTATGGACAAAGGCTTTTGCAACTGCTATGTACCTCATGAACAGACTACCAACCTCCTCTCTAAAAAATGAGACACCCTATCACAAAATTTATCAGAGGGACCCCAACTACACTATGCTCAGAATTTTTGGCACTAGATGTTATCCCTACACGTGGGACACCAAAGCCAACAAATTTGACCCCAAGACCATCCCATGTATCTTTATTGGATATAGTATGCAACACAAGGGTTACAGGTGCTATCATCCACAAACCAGGAAGGTGCTTATCTTTAGACATGTAGTCTTTGATGAGACTCTCTTCCCTTATAGACACCAGCAGTCCCTTCCCGATCCACCTCAACCATACAACATTAGTATCTTTGAAGATTGGACCACCACATGTACCCCCCCCAGAACACCATCTTTCAGATACCTCAAACACACCCCCAAGTTTACCTATTCTTCCAGATATACCTCTTCCATGTTTTACCATTGACCAGTCCACCCCTGATGTTGTTCACAACACAGACAACACAACTATATATGAACCACATTCTCCAACTCCATCTACTCCTGACACACAATCTCCACTCCCAGATCCCTTTATGGACACAGATTCAGACATAGAAAACCCCTCACCTATTCCTAGTACCAACTCTGATCCAGCCACACCACCTATGCCTCCACCAGTCTCCTCCCATCTTATGGTTATCAGGGCACAATAGGGTATTCTCAAACCTAACCCTAAATATGCCCTCACTGTCTCCACCTTCCCAGAGATTCCCAGAGAACCAAAAACAGTCACAGAAGCCCTCAAACACCCTGGTTGGAAGGCAGCTATGTTAGAAGAACTCCAAGCCTTAGATCATAACCACACATGGGAACTAGTGCCCAGAACACCCCATATGCATGTAATAGGAACTAAGTGGGTCTTTAAGTCTAAGCTTAAACCTGATGGCACTCTAGAAAGACTTGAGGCTAGACTGGTAGCTAAGGGATACAATCAAGTCGATGGTATAGACTACACTGAAACTTTCTCCCCAGTCATAAAACCAGGCACCATAAGACTTGTCCTAGCCACTGCACTTATTCAAAATTGGACAATTAGACAACTTGATGTAAAAAATGCCTTCTTGCATGGCTTAGTTAATGTGGAAATCTACATGACACAACCACCTGGTATGGCACACACTCAGTTTCCACACCATGTTTGCAGACTCCAAAGGGCCCTCTATGGCCTCAAACAGGCTCCAAAGGTCTGGTTTGACAGGTTTAGTTCATATCTACTTGCACATGGCTTCTATTGCAGTCTAGCTGACCCCTCTCTGTTTGTTTGTCACTCCCCCCATGGATCCCTATATCTATTACTCTATGTTGATGACATGTTGCTCACAGGCTCCAATGAGCACTTAATTATTTCCTTTATTGAGCTGTTGAACATGGAATTTGCTATGAAAGATCTAGGTCAAATTCATCACTTCCTTGGCGTTGAGATCACTCATGCAGGTACCACTATGCATCTATCTCAAACACACTATGCCCTCACCATTCTTGAGAGGGCTCAGATGGTGGAATGCAAGCCTGTTGCAACTCCTTTGGAGCTCAAGCCTCACCCAGATCCTACATCTCCAGAGCTGTCCAATCCTACATACTACAGACAACTTATTGGGGCCCTACAATACCTAACATTCACTAGACCAGACATCAGCTACAGTGTGAACTATGCTTCTCAATTCTTGCAAGCACCAACACAAGCACATCTCAAGTATGCTCATAGACTTCTCGGATATGTGAAAGGGACTCTGTCCCTTGGATTACAAATCACATCAGATTCATCCCTGGCCCTATCTGCCTTCTCTGATGCAGATTGGGCGGAGTTGCTCTGTTACTGCATCTATCTACCACAGGATACTGCAACTTCTTGGGTACCAATCTTATATCCTGGTGTGCCAAGAAACAAAACACCATCTCCAGGTCCAAAGATCAAGCAGAGTATGAGCTCTTGCTCATCACAATTTTCTTGAATTAGCATGGCTCCAGCTTCTCGATCGGGATTCTGACAACCACAAACACTTCCTACCATCTACTGTGACAACCTAAGTGCTCTACATCTCACTATTAACCCTGTGTTTCATGCCCAGTCTAAACACATTGAGTTAGACTATCATTTTGTTTGAGAACGAGTAGCTCTTGGTAAGCTTGTCACCAAACATATTCCAGCTCAGTTTCAAGTGGCCGATCTGTTTACTAAACCCTCTACCCGCTATTCTCTACAGCAGTTTCTCACCAAACTGTAGCTTCACCCCAGGCACGGTTTGCGGGGGTGTATTAACAGCAACATTTCAGACAGCATCTATTCAGACAAAGACAGAGAAACAGATCGAGCAGGAGATATAAGGATGGTTTTCTTGGAGAGATAAGGTTGAAATTCAAACAATTATCTGAGCATTATCTGATCTGTAGTGTGTGGAAGTGATAGGATTATCTAGGAGTTACAAATTCAAAAGACAAAATGGTGGTTTATCTCAAAAATAGAAAGAGGGCAAGATCCGGATCAAGTTTGAATCAAACAAGACTCACCTTATCCTCAGCAGCTTCAATCTTCAGCAGCAACAACTCTCTCGATTCAAATCTGTTTGCATTATTTTGTAATTATCTGAGCATTATCAGAATAACAATAAATTAGGGTTTAGGTTGAGTATAAATAGTAGCACTTCTGTAATCGTTTAATCATTAAGAAAGATAGAAATAAACTTATCTTTTGCCTTTGTTCCATTGCTTCTTCTCCATACTCGTTTTCTTTCACGTAGGATCACCGACATAAGGTCAAACAAACAACTTTCGGATTAAAAAATAAAAAAACAGTACAATTACTTCTTTTTGAAAATAATAAACACTTCATGCTTTATTCAGTATAATCCCTCTACTCATTTTTTTCCACCTCCATTAGTAATTGAATTCACTTCTACCTAACACTGCACTAGTGCACTCACTCACCTAAATCATATAACGGTTCAAAAATGTTCAGCCAAGTTGAGCATATAGTTGATTTAGATCACATTTGTTTTATTCGTGTTGGGTGTATATACTTTAAGAATACACGATCTGGTTTTATTGTACTTATTGTCATTTTATTGTATATCACTTCATATTTTGTCTGATGTAAATTTTGTCCCACACTTTTATAAGATGATAGTATTGATTTTGTAACTCCCCGTTCCCGGATACCGAGCCCTTATCCTGAAGAGAACGTTCGGCGCGTACAACATTAAATAAATTTAATATTATACGCAAGCCTCTACGTCGTCGTATCAAATAAAAGCAAACGAAAGCTAAAAAGACTCGGGTAAAACATAAATGCTACTAAGAATAGAAATTAATCATACTAAAGATGGATAGTTAAATTACAACGACGAAAAACCCAAAGACTTATACAATACGATATCTTAAAAGTAGAAGTACAACAAGTCTAAGAAAAGAAATACAACTAGTCTAGTACAACCTTTACAAAGAAATAAACTAAGAGCTTTGTCAAGACTTCAAAGTCTTCAAAAGTCGCTATCATCACACTTGTCAACTGGGTTCGTGTTCTCACCCCACAATGCATACAAAGAAAATGCAAAGGAGGTAAGTACAAAGTACTTAGTAAAAGTGAGAAGATAATGAATAACTAAGTTATACAACGAAAGGTTATTATTATGATTATTAAATTATATTTATGAGACCGACTCAATTTAAGGTTCAATCTATGTCCATCGACATGTCATGACTAAACGTTTCTAGCTTAGCTTATCTTGGTTACGTCATCACTCAAGGACACTACGCATGGCGTTCATCAGCCTGAAGATATACTTGCTAACTAACAGTGATTAGCACCGATTAGCTCCGGGGTCTCCCCGGTATGCGTATACGTCCGATGAATTTCCTCCACTGCCATTCAGCCGTTTATAGGCCAGCAGCGTTGTTCACCTTTTATGAACGTATCACATCGCCGATATGAAAGAGTGCCTAACCGAGAATAAGTTACGTTTTATCTTTTACTACACGTATGTAATTATTACTGTGAATTAACTAGCCACCCAAGTGTTTTCGTAAGCTCCTCACATACACTACTCTCTTCCTAGACCACTTTAGACACGGACAAGTCCTAGAAAATACACGACATTGATGAACTCTAGTTCATCAAAGCACAAGTCCTTTCATGCCCTTCTCGACGGATCCGAACTTCAACTCCCTTTAAGAGTACATTCGGTGTTTTAAGCGAACGAATCGAAGTTCAATCAAGCTTGTTCATATTTAATTAATGTTATTGAACCAAAAAAATAGAAATTTAAAACTCAACACAAATATACCAAAACATACCACAACTCATTAATTACAACTTAGCATGAATTCTATCACCGAACAACACCAAAACTCACCAAAACTCAACCTATCATTATAAAACTATAATTACTCATTAGGAATAGCCGCTTACCTTAATTTCCAGCAAAACCGAAAGCAAAACGTCAAGCAACTGCAACAACTGTTGATCCTCAACCCCAAAACCTATTTGATCAACGAGAAACCCTAAAATCCTATTTCTTTATAGAAAACCGAAACTGAAAAGTGATCAAAACTGCAGATTACCTGGATTAACTGCTACAAAACTATTTTTAGATTGATCTAAGCTCCAAGACGATTGTTTCGACTACTCATGGCTGAAAAACAGAGTTACGGATTGAAAGATACGAATTTTTCAAGAATCGAACTCTACGAATACCGAAAACTAGGACTAAACTGAAAACTTACGAAATTGAGAGATTTTATTTTCCAAAGTTGCGTCTCCTCGCGCTGATCACTTTTCTCTCCTGAGGCATCTTGAACAGATGAACGGATTGATCACACGGTTCTCCATTTTATTTCGCTTTTCTTCTGCAAATGCATTATGCTATGTTGCCGCCTCCTTTTCTTTTTCTTCGAAGTTGCGTATGAAATAAAAAGCAGTTGATTTGGGGATTATTTCCTTTTATAGCCAATAATTAAATCCTTTATAATTAATAGCTAAATCCTTTAATTAATTCCTTTTTAATTAAATAAATGGGACAACTAATAATTAGGTCGTAGTAAATACATCCAATAACTATTTTACCCTTTTACGAAAAGTCGGGATGTTACAGATTTAATTTTACTCTGAGTTGTCTATGTTTGTTTATTGTTATTAGAGAATATATGAAAAATTAGAACCAAACCTAGGCAACGGTACAAATTTATAGGTTTATGGCATTCACGGCATTTTTTTTTTATAATTTGGGATGAATTGAATTACGACATGCATTTTGCATGTCGCAGAACTTTACTTCAATAACGACGTTTATTGTGCATGTCGTGAATGCATAGGCCCTGTGACAACAAGTTAGGACTCACATTAGTCCTTTTTCAACGTGCAAAAGCACGTTGTAATTCAGTTGGCAGGAAGCCATTTACGAACTCCATAGGACGTCATGAAATGATATAGTAATTTAGCAGGAAACTGTTTAATGGCGTTCATTGAAGAAATTGATAATGTGGTGAAGAAATTGTCTGAGAATTTTATTACAATTCAAATCACACTTTGTTTGATTACAAGTGCTGTCAATATATAGATACAAAAAACCTAACTTAAGCCCTAATCCTTAGAATTTCCGAAAATGCCCTCTTGCTTAGTCGAACTATCCTATCAATACATAAGAGAATAGGTTGCTCTTAAACTCTTGATTCACCAATATCTTGCTCTTAAATTCTTGATTCACCAATATCGCATGTGATCAATCAACCTTATCTCTCCAATCCTTCCTTATCTCTCCTTGATCACATTTAATTAATTATTTTGATATGTGCTGCGCTAATACTCCCCCTCAAACGAGGCTGGAACTTGCGAGGAGGCCAAGTTTGTCACGGAGCAGTTGAAACTGATGCTTGGGGAGAGCTTTGGTGAAAATATCAGCCAGTTGTTCTGAGGCAGAGACATGCTTGGTAATCAAAAGTTTGCGAGCGACATGTTCTCTAACATAATGATAATCAAGTTCGATATGTTTGCTGCGGGCATGGAAGACCGGGTTAATGGTCATATATAAGGAGCTTAAGTTGTCGCATAGAAGCATAGGAGTCTGTGGAAGGGCCACATGAAGTTCATGTAATAAAGAAGTGATCCAAGTGAGTTCAGCTGCAGTGTGAGCCATGGCGCGATATTCAGCTTCGGTTCTAGATCGTGAAACGGTAGGTTGCTTTTTGGAACACCACGAGATGAGATTAGGGCCGAGAAATGTACAGTATCCCGTAACCGAGCGTCGCGTGGTGGGACAACCTGCCCAATCTGTATCGGAGAAGGCATAGAGGTGGAGACGAGACATGGGTTTGAGCAAAATGCCAATGTGTAACGTGGCTTTGACATAGCGGAGAAGCCTCTGAACTTGCTGCATATGAAATTGACTGGGAGTCTGCATAAACTGAGATAAGTGATTGACGGCATATGTAAGATCGGGCCTGGTGAAGGTCAAATACTGGAGGGCACCAATGAGGCTGCGGTAGAGAGTGACATCCGCAGGAGGTGGATTGAGAGGTACCAAGGGCTTCGTTGCCATAGGAGTATTGGCGGGCTTGCAGTCTTGCATGGCGGCACGCTGGAGAATAGTGAGAGCATAGTGGGATTGATGTAAATGCATGCCGGCAGAGGTGTGGTGAATCTGTACGCCCAGGAAATGATGAATGGGTCCAAGATCCTTCATGGCAAATTCAGCATGTAAGACCTTAATAAATGAACTCAACAGAGGAGGACTGGAACCTGTAAGAAGCATATCATCCACATACAATAAAAGCACTAGCGTACTCTGATTAGTATGATAATAGAATAATGAGGGGTCAGATAAACTGCAGTGAAAACCAAAAGAGAGCAGAAAAGCACTAAACCGGTCGAACCAAGCTCTGTGGAGCTTGTTTCAACCCATAGAGTGCTTTACTGAGTTTGCAAACATGTTGAGGAAATTGAGAGTCGCACATACCTGGGGGCTGCTCCATATATAATGTTTCGAAATGTTGCCATGTAAAAAGCATTCTTCACATCCATTTGGCGGATGGACCAATCCCTAGAAAGAGCAAGTGACAGAACAATACGAATGGTGCTGGGCTTAACAACGGGTGAGTAAGTTTCAACATAATCGAGACCATCGACTTGGGCATAGCCCTTAGCAACTAAGCGAGCCTTGAGCCTATCGATGGAGCCATCAGCCTTAAGCTTTGCCTTAAAGACCCATTTAGATCCAATGACATGCATGTGAGGTGTCCGAGGAACAAGTTGCCAAGTATTATTCTCATGTAAAGCATTTAATTCATCAACCATAGCGGCTTTCCAACCTTCATGCTTGAGGGCACTTTTCACGGTTTTGGGTTCCGTGGGAATGGAAGAATAGGTAGTGACAAGGGCATACTTAGGGTTGGGCTTGAAAATGCCCTCTTATTAGCGCGGCACATATCAAAATAATTAATTAAATGTGATCAAGGAGAGATAAGGAAGGATTGGAGAGATAAGGTTGATTGATCACATGCGATATTGGTGAATCAAGAATTTAAGAGCAAGATATTGGTGAATCAAGAGTTTAAGAGCAACATATTCTCTTATGTATTGATAGGATAGTTCGACTAAGCAAGAGGGCATTTTCGGAAATTCTAAGGATTAGGGCTTAAGTTAGGTTTTTGTATCTATATATTGACAAAGACTTGTAATCAAACAAAGTGTGATTTGAATTGTAATAAAATTCTCAGACAATTTCTTCACCACATTATCAATTTCTTCATGGTATCGGAGCCAATTGGTGTCTGATCACCACATTATCCAAATTTGTATCAATGTCGACAACAACAATCAATGTCAGCAGTATCATCTCCCTCAAACTTGATTCGAAAAATTACCCCCTATGGAGGGAGCAGGTGCTTGCTTTTGCTGATACTCAAGATGTTCTTCACCATCTCACCGGCGAAACCGCTGTTCCTAGCAAAACTGTTCCGGAAACCGATCCTACAGCTCCTCCGATCAGAACCCACGACTACACGGCGTGGAAGAAAGGCGATCGTCTTCTCCGAGCATGGCTGATCGGCTCCTTGTCGGCAGAATCACTAAGCATCGTTATTGGATTGGACACAGCCAAAGCAGTGTGGGATGCTTTACAGAGGGCTTATGCTCATGATTCTCAAGAACGAGAATTTAATATCAAACAATAGATTACTTATATGCATAAAGATGAGTCAAAGTCCATTGCCGATAATCTCCAAAATTTTAAAGCCTTGTGCGACAGCCTAGCAGCGATCGGAAAGCCTATACAGGATGCAGAAAAGGTATACTTTCTTCTAAATAGTTTGGGTCCTCAGTATGAAACTTTTACAACAACTATGTTGATGCACAAACCGAGTTATGAAGAACTCGTCGGTCATCTGTTAAACCTTGATCAACGTCGATCATGGTTTGCCGCCAAAGAGACTGATAACTCCCACCTTGCGTTTTACGGGCAACGTCCTGGTCCTCGTCATGACAAGCGACCCTCTCCGGTCCCCGTTTTAGCTCATCCGGCCGTGGTTTTCAAGCTCAAAGAAAATCGTGGATCATCGCCGTTCGGCAGACTAATCAATCCAAACCAAGTATTCAAACGCATGACTCGTGCGAACGTGATAAGTATAAGGATCGAGGCGTGTGATTTCTGGAGTTCAAGGACATATCGACATTTGTTGGTGGAACAATAAGGCCAAGGAAGAGCTTCTTCCACAAGCACTCTCGGCTCTTATCTTTGGATAATACGATAGCCGACCTTTGAATGGTTAATGGATACAAAGCCACCAACCACATGACGTAATCCTCATCTCTTACATAATTTACGTCCATATACATCTATAGTTCACGTTTTTATTGGTGATGGCACAAAGACTTCCTATAACGGGCATTGGTGATATTCATATTTATCATAACAATGAATTAGTTGTTATCTCTAATGCATTCTCGGGTTCCAAAATGAAAAAGAATCTCATATCTGTGAAACAACTAACAGCTCAGTTTAATGCTCAATGTTTCTGCACTAATGCTGGTTTTTATCTTAAGGCCAACACCACAAACAGGGTTCTCCTGAAGGGAGCATGTAGAAGGGACTTGTACGCCCTTCCCAGTGCTCATCATGCTTTTGCCGCACAAAGAATAAATTCTTGCACCACTGAAGTCTGGCACCAGAGACTAGGGCACATTCAGTTTCCCACTGTTCATGCTCTAAAGAATAAAGGTTTTATTGAATTTTTAGGCACCAATAAACAGGAACACTTATGTGAAAGTTGTCAATTAGGCAAACTTTCAAAACTTCCTTTTCTCATTCGAACATGTTTCGTCTACTATATTTTTGAGTTAATACATTGTGATCTATGGGGTCCAAAGACTGTTGAATCTATTGGCGAGTTTAATTATTATGTGTTGTTTGTTGATGATTTTTCAAATATGTTTGGTTTGTGCCTCAGAAAAATAAATCCGATGTGTATGACGTCTTTCAGTATTTTGAAAAATATCGCAAAATCAATTTAATAAAACCATTAAGCAATTTCACACCGATGGAGGAGAATTTGTTAATACCCTCTCTCACTAAACATCTGTTAAAACCAAGGTATCACTCATTTAATCACGTGTCCGCACACACCACAACAAAATGGTATGGTAGAACGCCGGCACAGAACTATACGTGAACTTGGTATGACCATGCTCTTTCACAGCCGTACTCCGTTATTTTTGTGGGTAGAGGCTTTTTCCACGGCTGTGTACATCCTTAATAGAGTTCCCTCCCTTACCAATAAAACTGATTCCCCCTTCTATATCCTTCATAATAAGCATCCGGACTATACTAACCTCCGTATCCTTGGCTCCAAATGCTATCCCTACACTTGGGATACTAAAAAAAACAAGTTTGATCCTAAGACGTTACCATGTGTCTTTGTGGGCTATAGTAATAATCACAAAGGGTATAAGTGTTTTCACCCCCCCCACCCCACCCGAAAATTTTTTATGTCCCGTCATGTCATCTTTGATGAAACTATAATGCCCTACAAAACCATGCCCACCATTCACCGTCCTTATGTTCTTAATATATTTGACTCCTGGCTCCCCCCGACTTATTCTCAACCCGCACCCTCCCCTCCTTTTGATGAACCGATTGTCCCCCATCTTCCTCCCGACATAATTATTTTGATATGTGCTGCGCTAATATTCATTAGAGTCATTTTACAGCTTGCAAGGGCCCCTCAGGCCCGCGGAAACAAGATATATAGTCAATGATTTCTATCAATGATCATGATCACTAAACGGCTCAAATTGACAATAGAAAATCCGTGTATTTAGATGTATTTTTTACACTTTTACAACATGGGTTTCTACGACGTGCATGGGCAAATCTTAAAAGACAAATTACGATGCGCACTGCACGTCTAAAAAGGCAAATTTCTTACATCTTCACTTATGGTAGGTCATAATCGATTAGACTTACATCATATTTAATGATATAAAAGTATGTTATATATGACATTCGTTATGTCACAAGCTACATAGTGGTCGAATTTTCCTTTTGTATAAAATATTTGTCTTCTTTTAATTTTTTATTTTTATTTTAATGTGTTAATAACGTGACTGAGGGATGACATCTATCGCTATTCTTCTAGGAAAAATATGTCTCACAACAAAATATCATAATACATTTTTAATATTTATACATTTTTATACATTAATATTTATACATTTTTACACCATTAATATTTATGGGATCTATTTGAATGAATAGGTTTTACATAATAATTAATGATAAAAAAATACGTTATGATTATTTTATTGTGCCTCCATCACTATTTCAGCACTTTATCCTTGTGGTTGCAGCGTGCCAGCGTCCACGTACAACTTTAAACATGCATTGGATCCTTTCATAGATACCAAACAAAAGGAAATGGAAATCCTTTCAAACGTGCAAAATAACAATGTTTGTGAATAACATGTGGATTAGTGGGTCCTCACGAAAGATATTATTATATTAAGCGAAAAAGTGTTGGACGGATTAGCTGTTGGAAAATGTTTTGAACCAAATAAATTGTTCGAGAAAACCTCAACATATCCATGCCGGTAAATCAGAATCAAGATGCTTTTAAGTTTTTACATGTAATAAAACTATCATTAAAGAAAATAGAATATGTGTGGAAATATATAGCTATCTTTTGAACATCTTTTCTATTTTTTTATATTGTGTTTTAATACACTCCATTAAACGTTTGCGGATTTGGAGGTGATGTTTGTTATGTTAACGAAGAGGATGACACGGTTCTTTGTCACTTGGCTGATGGCTCTAGATTCTTGGTTCTTGGCTAGTCTGCCTATTGGCTATTGGCAGGGGCGTCATGTGGGGGGCCAACCAGGCCACGTCCAGATCCCCCTTCAAAATCTCTAAATTTAAAGGCCCTGAAAAATAGTTGATACAATAATATGCATATGTAAATTTTTTAGGCTTTAACTGATCTGTAGGCCAATGTCAATGAGAAAAGTTATGCAGATGTGGCCCAATATTATTTTTTGTGTTATATTCAGAAACTAGTATGACCATGAATAAAGAATTCATTGAGTTTTGAAAATTTTATAATATGTTTTGTTGATTGACTTAACTTTTTTTTGTTACCGGTAAAAAATTTAAAGAAGGCTCTGAAATTTGTTTTGCTGAGCACTTAAAATTGACAGGGACGCCTCTGGATATTGGATCCTTACTCTTGGCTTGTGACTTTTTTTTTTTTTTTTTTTTTTTTTTTTTTTTCACTTAAAGCCTCCCAAAGCCAAACCCACTCATCCGACTAATCCGAGTCGTCCTGGTCATGCTGCAGAGTCGCTCTTCTTTACTTGGTAAGCGCCTCACAAGAGCTCTTCTTGGCACTCTCGGGGAGAATCAAACTGATGGCCTTCCAAGATTTCAAGCGAACTTACCACTGAAAGAAAATTTACTTTGGTTGGCTTGTGACTTCTTTGATTGTCTAAAATATATTGAATCTTTTTCGGTGATCACCGTAAACTTGCTATCTCATCTCCTCATGGCTTGTTGACCAGAGGTTGCATATAGAGCATTTTGGACATTAATAGCAAAAATAAGAATGGATGTTGAAAAATATGGACAATTAAAAAAATACATATTTCCAACATGGCATCAACCCAACGGTAATTGCTGTTGTCATTAATCCGGGAGTTTCAGGTTTGAGTCTCAATGGAGGACAAAAAGTGTGCGTGTGTATCTTTCGTATCCGGAAAAAAATACATATTTCAAGAAGAATAAAATAACACCTCTTTTTGGGGGGGAGCTCTGTTTTGATATGATGGGAAGTGGGAACTAACAGCTTAGAGTGAGATTCGTGACGAGGAAAACTCTATATGGGTGGATTTCAAATTTGATGATCTCACATGTTGAGATCAAACATGAATGCCGGAGGTGAAATCAATGACATCAGCTTGGCAACGGAGGTGACTGGATTCTGAATAAGATCACTTTTTGTGGAGAAAAAAATTGTAGTTTAAAATGAAAAATGGATGGACGAGGTTGAAAGCCATTATTAAGGCACCGAAGGTCCGGAACCCTTGCTCCTTGCTCTGAAACCATAAATAAATCACTACATATAATATAGATTATTGAGTTGGAACTTGATTGTTTTATTAAACCAATATTAGTCCCTAGGACATTGCATAGTATTAAAGGGCTTGGATATCGTAATAACAACTGGATCGGGAGCTGGTGTGTGGAGGTTCGAATCCTGTAAATGGAGGACTTCTTTCAGTCTCTTGGAATAATAGCAGCCCATGACTCTGAGCCACTAGGTTACATGATTAACCTCTCCACTCATTCCGTGGACAGGGGAGTGGGGGCCCTTTCGGTTAGGTTTAACTGTTTTAATTAAACCAATAGTATCAATTTATGTTACATCATACACGAGTTTAAAAGGCTTAAGCTTGTATCAGCTATGTGTAATCTTATTTTTAGAATTGTATATTTCAAATTGATAAAATTTCTCGTTAATAATTTCTTTTAAATCGATATGATTTCTCTCCTTTATCTAACATGTCTGCTACTGTGTTTAAAAGAATACAGTATATCCTGTCACATTTTCTTTGGCTAGACACAAAAAAAGCAAAATGACATATCTGGACATGTTGTGAAGAAGCTTGCTTCCCCGCCAACGAGAATGGTCTTGGAACTAGAAACCTGAAAATACTTCAACAAGCCTTCTCTTGTAAACTCTGGTGGAAGCTGAAAATGGGACAGGGACTTTGGGCCAACACTGTCATGAGAGGCACTTACCCTCTCTACAAACTTTATACCTGGAAACTCCTAGGCCCCGTACAAGATGTTGCTGATGAGAACATGAGATATGTTGGTCAAAAAAGATGGATATGGACTCCCAACTCTAATGGTTAGTTCACCATCAAATCTGCTTATCCTTAGAAAAAAAGAAAAAGGCTCTTTATGATCTAAAAGAAGTCTGGAAGCCTTACATACCAGGGAAGATATCTTTCTTCATGTGGAGACTCAGAAATGGTCTTCTCATTTTTGCTGCTCAACTATATAAATTTGGGCTCCATGGACATTTTAAGAGTTTATCATGCAATAATGAGGCAACTGTTGATCATGTTTTTTGGCATTGCAGTAAGGCTCAACAAATTTGGAGATATTTCCAGACCTTATTTCAATAGGAAATAATTGTTGCGTAGTCTACAACAAAGTTTGTGATCACTTGGCTTCACCCTGATATTCAATGCGCTCAAAAATTGTGTTACCTTTGATCCTTTTCTTGATATCTTTGGGAACTCGGAAAGCCATGAATAAGGCCCTGTATGAAGATGTGACAATCACTAGTGATTCGATTATTTTTGATGTTATAGATAACCTAAAGCTCTCTTATGCCCCTCTTCAACTTGTTAGAATAACTATACATGATGACATCGTAATCTATCATGGCATAATTCAACATTTTTCCCCAGCATCACGATCCCGCAACATATACCGGTGAAGTGGCGGCTCCACGAGACCAATGGCTATAACATGAACTCTGATGGATCATCTATTGGTAATCCTGGTATTGTAGGGGGTGGATTCATCATCCGAAATCATTATGGGCATGTCCTCATTGGTGGGTATGAGGCATATGGAGTCAATACTACTATGTGGAAGAGATTCAAGCAATGCTCTATGGTATCCAAGAGTGCATTAACCTCAATCTGCAAAATGTGATGCTGGAGACAGATTCTCATATTTTAGTTAGCATGATCACTGGCAAAACTCATGCTCCCTGGAAATATGAGTAGGAAACTGTCCAAATCAAGCATCTCATTGCAACACACCAGTACCTGATCCAGCACATCTTTAGAGAGGCCAACTCACCTGCAGATTGCCTTGCAAAACGGGCCAGCACTACTCAAATTGGAGGGTGAAATTTGCCTGCTCATCAAGAGGGATTTTCTTCAACTCCCAACTATAAGAACACGAGAAAAATGATAAACCATGGCAATACATTACTGGAGTACCCTTCATACCTTTGAAGGGTGGAAACATGTGGCTTCTGTCTTATTATTTCTTTCATTGGTTTATCACTGATGTTTGCCTTCTCTTGCTCATATGGATCTCTTTATTTTGCAGGACTGGTTGCCCTCATAAACTTACTATTGAAGTTTCCTGTCATGGCATCCACAACTGGGAAGCACCCTTCATTGACATAAAGGGTGCAAGCATATTATATCTTTATTTTATTACTACCGGATGTCTATACTCCATTGGAGAATGCATCATTTCCACCGATTTGCGGTGTATTCTAAAACTTTGTATTATTGGAAGCCGACTGCTTCCACAAGAAATAACATCAGATGGATGTGGATTATAGCTTGTTTTTTTTGTATCACTAGCCTGCCCACTAATCAGATTGTCCATTGCTCCAGTCTTGCTGACTCCCTTGCTGATTTTAGCTGATGTGTGCTCCAGTTTCCCTCTCTTGTTTTGATACTTGGTACATCTTTTGTAACTAGAGTGGACTTTGAGCTTGTTTTTTCTTTATTTTTCCAATACATGGGGGCCACACTCTTTCCTTAGCACCCGGATTTTCCCATACGGGACGACGTTATTTTTTTGGTTGGATGTTGCCAAGAGATGGCATTGTAAAACTACAGTTTTTTACTTAATAAATTTTTTGAGTTTTACCAAAACAAAAAAAAAATGTAACATGTCTATCAGTTATAACATTTTCACCAATTTTTTTATCACATTTTGAATTTCCTTCAACTTCCTCCCTCGTTTTATGCTCCGTGTGTTGTTTCTTTTTTAAACTTTCTTTTTACTGCAACTTCTTCTTGTTGTTGTTGTGTGGCGATATTCTGAATCGTCCGGGTTAAATTGTGGTTTATTGGATCCTTTAGAGAGTAATCCAACTTTTGATTTGATGGTGTTTGTAGTATGTTTTGTAACACCCCCAGACCCCGGGCCTGGTAGCGCTAAATACGTCTTTAATGATCCGGTCAACTGATTTGACCATCGTTCTCGCTTGGTCTAAGGGCTTACCATAGTTGACAAGACATTTATGTCTCACACTTATATGAGGGTAAGCATGAGATTACTTTACCGATGTGGGACTTTACATTCTCCCCCCTTATAAGGGACTGGCGTCCTTGCCAGGACGGGCAAGACTTGTCCTGGGCTTGTCCCTACCATAGGATTATAGAGGTGGCCCTCACCGCTCGACACGGTGTGGCACGTGAGGTCCGTATGACGATCGGCTCGATACCATTCTCATAACGCCTCATACCCCGTGTGGTCGGTAGCACTAAATGAGTCATAAATGATCCGGTCAATCGCTTAGACCATCATCATTTTAATAAATCCATAAAATTGGAAAATCGTGAATATGGTGACACTAGTTAGACGGTATTTGGAACCGATAAACTAGTGGGAGGATTATATTAAATATTCATGATATATTGTTTTTTGGATTGTTAGAAAATTCTAAAATCCTAATGAGACTACCTAATTTTCAAAATAACGAGTGGGAGCGGGAAGGTGACAAACGACCACCCCACGGCCTCTATGTTGACACAAGCACGTGAGAGAATGGTGACGCCGTGTGCGCTTTGATTTCAGCCCCATACGGATGGCCTTCACCGCTATCAAAATTCAAGGCTTGGTTTCCGAAAGGATAGGATTTTGAGTACTCGTCTGGTCACCGACCTACCCTACTACGGCGGCATTCTCGGGGCGTACTTAAAAATATGAAACAGTAGGTCACACTCACAATGATATTTTTGGAAATATCTTGGCTAAAAAAGGAAGGTAATCAACAATTAAATAGGAGATGTTCGATTCTTAAATGGTTTAATTGTTGAGAGAGATTGTCTCAATTTAATCGTCACCTCTTTGACCTACCCTACGGCGGCACTGAGGTGTGGGATTAAATCCTTGGAATGGTAGGATAAACTACATGTATGACATCATATTTATTATTCCTAAAATTATTAAATGTTGTGGTGTATGATTGATTTATATTTCTGTCATAATTTATTTTTACAACTACATATCATCTCATGGTATCTAAACTGCTAAACATATTTTATTGACTTATAACAACTTCGTAAAAGTGGAAAAGTAACAAGAACGTTGAACTCTTAAATCGAGAATGAAAATTAATTTTTCGGAAGAGGATGTTCATCTTAAGCCTTCAAACTTAAGTGACATTGATGAGTATGTCACTGCTGTCACTCATGTTGAACGAGAGACAACCGATATTAGTTCAAAGATGACGAGAATGATTTGGTATCAATCTCACCAGACATCCCATAGTTCACGAGTAGTGTCTACTCAAACGAACTGCTAGGTCACGGCGATTTCCTTTAAAGAAATCCAAGAATGGGAAGGTAAATGTCTACAAGTGTAAGTCATCTAAACTAAATAAGTTAAAGGCTAAACCGGATTATTAATCGAAGAAAATAAAGGATAAGGAAACTGATTTCAGATCACTAACCTATGAATCCTTAGAGACTTTCTTAAACGAGTAATTGACTCGAAAGCTAAAGTTCTTTTGCAAGAACAAGGTAGCTGAGCATTCATGATAAAAGAGTAGACAACGGGCATTTATTTCAGCTAAGATAGTGGGAGTGATATAATGAAAGAAATTTCAGATTTTAATCCTTGAATATCACAGAACTTTAATTTCTGTTTTCAGATTCGTTGGAACAAATGGATTCACTTTCTCATCGATAATATAGTTGCCTTAAATGAAAGTGAATATGACATTTGTATACGATTCTGAGACTCGGACTTATGCTTGATAGAGTCAGAACCACTAAGTAATGCTGAAAAGGCATATGTAACACGTCAAAAACGATTAAGGCAAATGGTTTCCTTATTAAGATAAACGACTTCTTAGCATCTATTAATTAGTGCATATATCGTAAAGATAAGATCTTAAGACTGGCTAAGGGTGATTCCTATCTCCCAGTCTAAGAACACCATCTCAAAGGAAAAATGACTAAGTAACTTTTCAATTGGGAAAGGATAACAGAGCTAAAGAAGTATCATAGCTTGTTCATATTGACCTTCGGGGTCTTATGAAGGATAAAAGCTAGTGGGAGATTTCGAGTAATAGACCTTCTTTGTCTAATGACTACTCGAAACGCCGATTAGTTTATCTAAATATTTGGAGAAATCTCTGATGTCACCAGAGAAGAGAGTATTCCATGCTCAGATATAGGCCATAGTATAGTATTTGGAACTGACGCTCGGCCTACCTCCGAGTGAAATGATTTCACTGAAAGGATAAACCATAGATTGTCTTGTATAGTTATTGATATGCTACAATACAATTGCTTAACTCAATTAAGATATTGGTTGCAACATAACGGTTTACATTATTATGTAATACCAAGAACTCTACCTAGAAGACGCTTATGAATTTGTGGATAAAGAGTGAAGTGCATTTACTCCACTTCCGCAAATAGAGGCATTTAGCACTAGTGCTTGAAGGTAGGATCTGAGATTTTACATACACGTTCGGATGGTGACCTGTTAAGTGAAATATCTTGATACAATGAGTAAAAGTTGGTTATAAGATTCTTAAGATCGGATAGTGACGGTTACATCTTTGTTATATCCTTTCCAAAACGATTGTTTAAATAACAACCTTAGACCTTGAAGTAAAATTACTCAAGGAGTTACTATCAGATTAAACAGACCACATCTAACATTGGTTGTTGGGGGATAACACTGATAAATACTACCGAACCAGATCAGAATATCAATCCATCCAAATGAAGTGGGAGTATGGTTTATCCATTGACTCATTTGTGATTATGCACTTTACAATCTGCTTTGGGTGATTGATAATCGTGGAAATATTACTCCAAAGAGGTGCACCTCAAAGCAGAGGTGCTCTTATGCCTCTCTTTGAGTAACATGTTCAAAGCAGATCTCTATTTCGTGTATTATATTATTAGTACACTTTATTTATTTGTAAAAGACATATTAATTGTGATACATATAAACAATTAATATGTCAAACTCTAGTTTACTTTATGTCATAGACATAGCTTTTACTTTTACTTTTGCATGCTTGCCGCCCACATCTACATACTCAAGTGGCGCCCAAGCTAGCTAGCTAGCTCTCTCTCTCTCAATTGTATCTATTTATACACCTCTCATATCAATAAATAAACTAAGTTGAAGTTTACTCTTGTGTTAACACATTCTCAAACTCTCTTCATGGTATCGAGCCATTTGTGTTCTAACTTTTCCACGCCAAAACTCATATTTCAAAGAATGTCTTCCACATCCGACATTACTTCAACCTCAGCAGACTCTCAGCAGCCTCAGCTGACTGGGAGTACTGACAACTCCTCTTCTTATACAAACCATAGACTTGATGGTAACAACTATCTGTTATGGTCAAGGTCTATGAAAATACATTTTTAGACAAAGTAAGATGGGATACTTGTCCGAACAAAACACACTCTTTGCCCGACCCGGTTTTGAAGCATGGGACACAACAAATAATCAACTCATGACCATCCTCACGAGGTCAATGACAAAAGAGATAAGTGAAAACTTTATGATGTATGATCTTCGCCAAAGAAATCAGGATAATGCCGGAGATCTTTACTCCAAGAAGGATAATACATCTGAGGTATATGAACTAGAAGCTCAGATTCAAACTTGCAGGCAAGGGGATATGTCTGTAACTCAATATTTCAATCAACTATCTAAGGCTTGGCAACACTTAGATATGTTAGAAACTCACTCATGGAATGATGTCAAGGATGCTGCTCTTTATAAAGACATCATAGAAAAGAAGAGAGTATTCAGGTTCCTCACTGGACTGAATCCTACTCTTGATGATGTTAGAGGAAGAATTCTTGCCACCAAACCTCTTCCAAATCTCAAATCCATGTTTGCTGAGGTCAAACATGAAGAAAGTAGGAGAAAAGTCATGCTTCAAATCCCCTACCGACAACCCTATCAAGGTGCCGCCTGTGCCGATCGCCGTGAAGGCCGCTTTGAGGTTTCTTTGAGACATACAGAAGCCTCACCGAGAGAATCGGAAAATCTGTTGCGTGATCACTTTGCAAACGCACAAATCACACCAAGGACAACTGCTGGAAGCTCCATGGCAAGCCTAACTCCTCAAAAACCTCAAAACCTATCAGGGAAAGTCAAGGCAGACACATCAGTGAGGAGGAGAATGACAACCAGATGAATGCTCAGTTTGCTGCATTCAAAGCCTTCTGAATCAACAAAAGGAAGGTAGTCACTCTACCGATGTTGCTACTCATACTCATACTGAGTAAATTCTACTCTTCCTTAGCAATGAAACATGGATTGTTGATTACTGGCATCCTCCCATATGACTGGTAATAAAAACCTTATAACCAACTATATGCCTTGTCACCAAATTCATAACATTAAAACCTATTGATGGATCTATCTCTCGTGCAAAAGGTGTTGGAAATGTTAAACTCACTAATAAGATATGCCTACAGGATGTCCTATTTGTTCCAAACTTAGACTGCGCAATCTTATATCCACAAGAGACTCACTAAAGATTTGAATTGGACTGTTGTTTTTAAGGAGAATCAGTGCACATTCCAGGATCCTACTTCACGAGAAGTGATTGGGAAGGCTAAACCTTATACTGGATTGTTTCTCGTCAACCTGCTTTGAAGACAGAGGATCAAGACTGACCGCCTCGACTGCTGCTCCTGACTTTAGACAATATCATGTTATGGCATTATAGATTAGGACATCCAAGTTTTGGTTACTTAAAATCTTTAACTCTGAATTGTTTAAAGGATGTAATCTGAATGACCTTCAATGTGATATTTGTCAATTTGCTAAACTTACAAAATCTGTGTATGCTAAGTTACCTCATTTGCATTCCTCACCCTTCACCTTAATACACAAAGTGATGTGTGGGGACCTCTAGGGTGAAAAGTATAACGAGGAAAAGGTGGTTTGTCACCTTTATTGATGATCATACCAGAACACTTGGGTTTTTTAATGAAAGACAAATCAAAGTTGGCCCTATCTTTCAAGAATTTTATCATATGGTCTCCACTCAATTTGATACTAAGGTCAAGATCTTAAAGACTGATAATGCTCTAGAATACTATGAGTCTAATCTCAGTACCTTCTTGACAGATAGAGGAATTGTTCATATCAAGAGTTGTGTGGAAACACCTCACAGAAATGGGGTTCTTTGAGAGAAAGAACAGCACTCTTTGAAATGGCCAGATCAATCATGTTCACCACACATGTTCCTAAATATATGTGGGGTGAAGCTATCTTGACCGCAACTTATTTAATCAACAGACTTCCCAAAGAGTGTTAGGTTTCAAAACTCCACTCCAAACCCCCTACCGACCACACACTCTGCCATCATCTTGTTTCCCAGTTGCCTCCAAAGATCTTTGGTTGTACTGTGTTTGTGTATATCCATGCTCAACACAGAAGTAAACTTGATCCTAAAGCTCACAAGTGCATTTTCCTAGGTTATGCAAAGGACAAAAAGGGTTACAAGTGTTATTCCCCTATTGAAAAGAAATTTTACAATTCTATGGATGTAAAATTCTTTGAAAGGACCCCTTATTACAGCAAACCTACTGAGCCATTCACTGATGGAAACCTGATTGAAATTGACCTAAACCCCTTTCCTCAAGAAACTCTTAACCTCAAAGAACTCTCATCGATCCTCAAAGATCGAACTTCATGACTCTACCGACTCTCTACACCCTAAATACTCCTCAAAGAACCTCCTGAACAAGAGTCTCATCGACCCAGAGCCTCACGATCCCGAGCTCATCGACACTCAAAGAATCTCACAGATCCTCAGCAGCCTGCTGACATTGATGATAGGCCTATTGCTCTTAGGAAGGGAAAGAGATCATGCACTGATCATTCTATTCATTCTTATTTATCTTATGATAAGTTATCTCCTGCCTTTGCCATGTTTTCACAGGACTGGACTCTCACTCTATTCCTAAAAATATTGAGAGGCCCTTCAAAATGATAAATGGAAGGTCAGTTTGTTAAAACAGAGATGACAACACTTCGGATAATCATACTTGGGATTTGACACCTCTCCCACAGGGCAAGAAGACAATCGATTCAGCGAGATGGTTATTCACTATAAAATACAATGCCGATGGCACTATTGACAAGTACAAAGCCGATTGGTAGCCGTGGATTCACTCAAACTTATGGCATTGACTATAAGGAAACTTTTGCACCAGTGGCAAAACTCAACACCGCTGTGGGTTCTCGATCTCTCTAGTGTCCAACTTGACTGGCCTCTTCACCAATTGGACATCAAAATGCCTTTCTAAATGGGGACCTCACCGAGGAAGTTTATATGAATGTACCTCCTGGTTTTATCAATCCTCATACTCAAGGCAAGGTGTGCAAACCGAGGAAATCTCTATATGGCTCAAGCAATCACCAAGGGCATGGTTTGGAAAATTAACAAGCTGTGGTCAAAGCTGCTGATATCACCAATGCAATTCTCGATCACACTATGTTCATCAAGACAACCAACCGTAAGAGGTCTATTATTATTGTCTATGTGGATGATATCATCCTCACTTTGGAGATGACTCTACCGAGATCCAACATTTGAAGACTCTGCTTGGCAAAGGTGTTTCAAGTGAAGGACTTGGGTTTTCTCAAATATTTTCTTGGCATGGAAGTAGCAAGAAACAAAGAAAGGCATTTCTGTCTCCCAAAGGAAATATGTACTGGATCTCTTTGAAGAAATCGGCATCTTTGGGGTGCAAACTCTATGAGATATCCTCCCTGTAGACCCAGGTCATACCTGCTACATGGTGACATCATTGTCGTGAAAGAACAATATCAAAGGCTTGTAGGGAAACTCATCTACCTCTCCCATACAAGACCTCGAGATATTGCATATGGTGTCGATCTGTTTAGTCGGGCCATGCACGCCTCTTGAGCAACATTGGGATGTCGTGAATAGATATCTTGAGGTATTTAAAGTCCACTCTGGCCAAGGGTTACACTTCACCAAGTCTACCGATAGATCCATCAAGGTCTACACCGATGCTTGATTGGGGTGGATGCCACATAGATAGAAGGTCGACCACACAGCTCTATTGCTCATATGTATGGGGCAATCTTGTTACTTGGAGGAGCAAGAAACAACCTACAAGTGTCTAGAAGCGATCTTGAAGTTTCGAACTCGTGGCACTTGTCTTAGGCATTTGTGAAGCTCTTTGGCTCAAAAGAGTACTTACTCGAACTTCAAAGACCTCTTCAAAAACCTATCACACTCTGCTTTGTGATAATAACTCAAAGACTATGCATGGCAGAGGATCCACCCATCATGACAAAACAAAACATGTGGACATTGACAGACATTTTTGAAGGAGAAGATTGATGCCAAGATTATTCAACTCCAAGATGTTCCATCACAGATCGAATGCGATATCCTTACCAAGGCTATTCCACCTCTTATGTTCAAAGAGACTAAGTAGCAAACTTGGTTGCATTAATATATCTGACCAGGTTTGAGGGGGTGTGGAAATATTACTCCAAAGAGGTGCAACCTCTCGAGGGTGCTCTTATGCCTCTCTTTGAGTAACATGTTCAATGAGCTCTATTTCGTGTATTATATTATTAGTACACTTTATTTATTTGTAAAAGACATATTAATTGTGATACATATAAACAATTAATATGTCAAACTCTAGTTTACTTTATGTCATAGACATAGCTTTTACTTTTACTTTTTGCATGCTTGCCGCCCACATCTACATACTCAAGTGGCCGCCCAAGCTAGCTAGCTAGTCTCTCTCTCTCAATTGTATCTATTTATACACCTCTCATATCAATAAATAAACTAAGTTGAAGTTTACTCTTGTGTTAACACATTCTCAAACTCTCTTCAATAACCTATAGTCTTATGGAAGAACTGTATAGGATCCTGTAAAACCACCTGAGTGTCTCAAGCCCAGTGGGAGAAATTGGATCTACATGGAAAAAAGTTGAATGAATAAGAAGTTTATCTTTCTAAGCAAAGCCAAGGGGTTTTAGGGGCAACTCCATGAGAAGTAGACAGTTAACAGGGGTGATGCCCTGAAACTTTCTCACCACTCAGCCTTGCTTGACTCTATGGAAAGCAGAAAGATTAACATGGGTGATGCCCTGAATCTTTCTTTCCGTACAATGGAGCTTAGATTCATTCGGAACGGAAGGGTTTTAGCTTAAAGCCAATGGCGGATTGATTTGCCATTCTTATATCCATTGATGGATTAAAGCAAACCTCTAGGTCATTAAAAGTCACATGTTTTGGAATGTGTGAACTTGACCAGAATATTGATGAGTCTTTGTAGATTGGAGAATCAATATTGGTAAAATAGTAGACATTAGTGTTAATAAAAGATAACACTTTGCAAATAGCTTGGAAACAACATGGGTGTGTTATCCAAGTCAAAATCGACGAGCCAAAGCTTCTCTCTAATCGGAGAAGTGGACTATATTCTTAGAATTTGATTCGGTCGAATTCATGAGAACAAGTTGTTGGCAATATTCCATCCATCTTATTGGTTAGAGATGATAATGCATTTTCGAATGCAATATTCAACGAGAGGTTTCCTACCCAACCCCTCACGGAATAATTCTCTTAGTCTTCGGATATAGAGAAAATGAGATAGATTCTCTTTTGGATAGAGAAAGTCAAGTTATTAAAAGTCAAGTCTTGGATTTGGACGTTGAAAGCAGTATAGTGCATCCTCAAGTATCTTGAGAGAACGAGGAATCGTATGCTTGTCCATTCGGGTGTGAACCTGAGTGTTGTTGACTACACCGATTCTGATTTTTTGTCTGATTAAGGATGATCGTGAATCGATCTCAGGCTCTGTGTTTACTCATAGTGATGGAGCTATAGTCTGGAGCAATTAAGCACTGCCAGTTTGACTCTGTTAGTCGAATACATAGAAGCTTTCGGAGCAGCTAAAAAGGCAGTGTGGCTTGAGAAGTTCTTTGTTGGATCGGGAAGTGATTCCAGGTCTCGATGAGCCGATATCAATTTACTGTGAAAACAGTTGAGAGGTATCTCATGCAAATTGTTGGTCCCTTGAAAAGGCTTTGGTTAAGTTTAGAGGGGGGGTGAATAAATTCTGCGACTTGAAATCACGATACTTGAGTGTGCTTGAGACTTCATAAGCTTTCTTGATAAAACAGATAGTCTCATCGATAGTTGAGTTTGCTGAATTTGTGCAGCGGAATTATATCAAAATTAAGCCTTGATACTTGTTGTTAAATATGATACTAAGTATTAGATACTCAGTAGTGCAAGTGTGTGATTTCGATTCTTTGGATTCAGAGGTTGATATGTAAAATAAACTAAGTGCAGAATGTAAATGCTGAAAGTAAGTAGGCAGTTTTTATAGTGGTTCCAGGTGGTGTAATCCTGTCAGTCCACTCTTCTCCTGTGATGTTGGAGGAAATTCACTAGAGATCTTTGATGTAGCTGTTACAAAGATTCCTAAGTTGCTTGTCCTTCACCAATAACTATGGCTTCACAAACTGAAAACTGGGAACAGGTAGGATTGCTGCTCCTGAGTCTTCCACTGGTCCTTGAAGGGTAGGATTGCCTCTTCACCAGCTCCACCACAAACAACAGTCTTTCACACCAAAGTGCTTCACTGTCTTCAGCAGGTTCTTTATAAAATAAAGATTGAATCAAGTAAATGATTCAGTTGCAGCAACTTGATTAGGATGATATAATCAGCAGCTTGCAGTCTTCAAGTGTGTATGCTTGATGTAGCTTGAATGTAGAATACACTTGAAGAATTTCTCTCGGATCGTGCTTTAAGTTCAAGAGGTTCAAAGAGTTTGTTTTTCGATTGAAATAATATCTCTTCAAAGTTTATCAAAATTTATCATCTTGTTTCCGAGTTGAAAGTCCTCTATTTATAGGTAGGAGAACATGTGACTTGTGTTTGAAATTTAAATGTAACTGCCTTTGTTTTTGTCCCATCCGATTTGCATTCATCACTATAATTAGGGTCCACCTTCGCCGAAATTCCTTTTGAAAGCAAATCATCCACCCTTTGACTTGTATCCATTGGATAATAATCAATCATCCCAACGTCTGCTTAATCTCACCCTTGATTTGTTTGATAAATCGAGAGATAGTTGGTGTCATTTTCAATGTAATCTTCCAATGTAATCTTGAATTACCCGAGGTATTTAATAAGCGTGTTCATCGATCTGGCAGTGATACATGTCGATCTGTTTGAACTCCAATTTGTTTGTGTATAAAATATAATGCAATGACTTCTTTTATCTAACTTTTATTTGTGAAGTTAGATTACACCTTTTTTGAACATAACCAAGTTCCAAACATCATTCAACTTATGGAACTTGGACCTTGTACACAAGGTATATGTAATCAGTTTGGGTCATCACAAACTTGCCTAAATTCTGATTCCATATCCTTGACTTTAATTACTAAGTTTGATCCCTTAGCCTTCTGTAACTGAGTTTGAGCCCTCAGCCTTCAGTCTTCAGTCTTCAGCAGGTTCCTGACTAGTCTACTGACCTATCTACCCTACTGATATTGACTAGTCTACTGATAAAGCTCAGCTGACCATTACAGTGCTTGTTTGATCAAACCTATTTATGAATCAAACTCTAATAAACCTATACAATTGATCTAGACATCTTTTTGCCTTTGCACTATAACAGCTAGTCTGGCACTTATCATCAAAACTAAAAAAATAAGTCCAACAATTTCCCCCTTTTTGGTGATGATGCCAATACCCTCACCTAACAGCAAAGCAAAAAGATATAAAACAAAAATAGAACAAATGTAGTCATCTTTCATTATAATCAAGTGTTCAAAGATATTACAGTCTAGAATCAGCAAAAACATAATGAAGTTAAAGTATGCTGATCTACTGTCTTCTTTCCCTTTCTTCTCTAGCTTTCTCAGCCTGTTCTTGGTATTCTCTGATTTCTCTTACCATATCTCTCATCCAGTCATTCTCAATCAGAGAGAAATCAATATGAGGATTTACTTGTTTCCACCAATGCCAAGCTTCAGGTAGAGTAAGGGATATTTGACTTACCCTGAAGCCTAACCTCATATACACTTCTTTAAATTCATTCACTGAGTCCTTTGCCTTTGTGGTAGGTATACCAATGCCACTTCTACCACCTCTGTGTTTGATCCTCATTGATCTGACTCTTGCTTCCCAAAATTTAAGTCCCAAAAATGAATTCAGACCTTCATGAAATCCCTTGTCATGATAGGGTCTATGTCTGTTATTGTATACCTTCTTGTATTGTTGGAGAAGCTCATCAGTGAGTGGAAGTCTGCCAGGCGCTGGTTGTCTGAAAGCATTTGTATCAGCTTCCCATCTCTTCTTTGCAAAAATTCTGGCAGCTTCTTTTGCTTCAGTTGTTGCCTCTTCCCCCTTATTGACATCATCAACAAACCGGGAAGAGAGCCATGCACACTTTCCCTGTGTGATAACTAGGTTGTTCATTTGTCCTTCAATGATTTCATCTTAGTATCAATGGTCGTGATCCTTTCTTGCATTGTTTGCTCCAAAGAGGTTATCCTCTCAAGAAATTTAGGATCGTGCACAAGAGTTGTTGTGCAAAGCAAGAGCTCGAGATGTAGCGACAAGGTTGTCAAGTTTCGATGGATGGAAATAAGTTGGTCTTTCGTAAACTTATCTTTTGCAAGATTTTCCAACCCTCGATGCCCCTCACATCTAGTATCAGATCATTCACAGCATTTTGAGTAGATGTGAAGTTTGAAGCAACTGTGCTAGTAGATTGTCTGCTTTCATTTACCATTTTCATCAGTTCTTCAAATCTCTCTTCCTGTCTGGTCGGGCTTGAGTCCTTAATCATTGCATATCATTCTCTTACGTCCTCAACTCATGCAAGACTTCCTCAGGCACTTCTCCATTCATTCTTCCACCAGTACTATCAGCAGGCTCTTCCACATTATATTGTGGCCTCTGATTGCTCATAACCATTGCCCAGCTCCTATCCAGTCCAGCAGGGTTAGGTCCTTGATATTCCTCCAGAATAGGATCAATGGCAGGTTCCTCAAAAATAGGTACAAATGCCTGTTGGGGATCAACATGAACATCTTCTTCTTCAGGCATTTGAAACTCCTCATCACTGAAGTCATAGTCCAAAGAAATGCTCATCCATATCAACAAAGCAGTCACGACCATCCTTCCTCCAAAGGTCTTGTCTCCAGAGAGGCTCCACTACAAAGAGCCTCTTCAAAGAATGTGGCTTTCTTCCAAACCCAAAGTTTGTTCCAACCTTTGTCCAGTCTTTGCTTTGAGACTCAAGACTCTGCACTCTCCTGTTCCAACTCTGTGTCCAGTGTTGCTTGTGACCCAAAGAACCTGCACCTCCTCTTCAACTCTTGGATCAGTGCAATAAATGCCACAATCACTTGATCCGAAATATCTCCATGTTTTCTTGTTGAAATGATTCCAAATCGCTGATCCTCTCAAAGAGTTTGCTTTGCTTTGATTAGTACAAATTTTAGTGTCAATCCAAAGGTTGATATTGATTTGATTCCTCTGAATCGCACTCGGGTTCATTGTGATCGTGGCCTTCTCTTCATCCAAACCAAAGACTCACGAGCTTCGCTTGTGCAAGAGGCTCTACAACATGGAATGTATTTGGTTCATCACCACCTTACTAGCACTAAAATTGACTCCATCATTGATTAATGCTTCCAGATCATCCATGGTGAGATCTTGTAGATCCTCATCCATCTCTCGATCTACTTGCCCTCGCAGACTTACCAAGATCGCTGGATCACATGCAGGTGGTTCTTTCAACAAAGGCAGTCCCACCGGTTCCTCCCGGTCCAGAGGGAAAATCTTCTAGAATCGATGATGAGGATGAGTCATCATTGCCATCTCTTGGATCCCTAAACTTGATACCCTCCTCTTTCTGTTGTTCATCAAATAAGTCCATTAATCTAGATTGCAGCAAAGTGGTATCAACTAGGTCCAACAAATTTTCTACTCCCAACTTGTTAAAAGCCCATTCTTCAAAATCATTATAGGCTCAAAGAAATGCTTTTGTCTCTTGTAGAAACCAAACTTCCATTGGAAATAGTCAGCAATTTGCTGAAGTTTGGGATCTACATACTCTTCAGTTTTCTTTCTTTCTTTCACATGCCTTTCAAAGGGCATGAAAGATCTTCTGGAAGTTTTTTCGCACCTTGTTGGCCTCCAAAGGTCCCAACAAGTCGATTCAAGGTTTCTTCAACAGATGCCTCAAAGTCAAGAGGTTTCTTTGAGGTTGTGTATTGGTACCTACTACTTCCATCCAGACAATACTTGGTTCCCCACGACTTACATGCTCATCAAACAGGTTAGCAGCAGACGCTTCTTCCCACGAGTTCTTGCAACACTTGCAGGGGTCTTCAACTACCACAACAGTTCAGTTCGATGGGTTTGTCATGGGTCTTCGATAGATACTCTACAGAGGCTCAGGTCGATGATCTGTCAGATATCTCCAACAGATTGCTCAACAACAACTCATCTAGCCTTCATGACTTGACAACCTCTTCGGTGAGGAGTCGCACTTTCCACAGGCTTGATGATAGTCAAGGGCTCAGCCTCAATAGCCTCTTCTTCCTCTTCTACTGATGCTTCCTCTTGGACTCTTTAAGCCTCCAAGTTTTTCAGTTCTTTCCCTTTTCCATGTTTCTTTTTGTGGGTGATTTCTCTCATCCTCTTGGAAAGTGGCTCATCGTCTTTTTCAACCACAGTAGACTTCCTCTTTCTACTATCTTCTTTCTTTGTTCCTCAAGATTTCAACAACAGCTTTTTCTTGCAAAGAATAGCAGGTCAAGAACCTCCACTCAACCTCGATGAGACTCAATGATCAGTCTTTGTTTGCTTCCTTGTTCTTTTGAAGGCTTTAATACCTCGCTTATCTTCCTTGTTTCTCGCACCTTTTCTTTTCAAGCAGCTTTCTTTGGTGCAAAGGAGTTTAACAGTTTCTTTTAGTTTGCTTGACTCGCTCACCACCAAAGATCACCATCATCTCCACCATTACCATCATCAGCAGCTTCTCCAAAGAACCTCTTCATCATCATCCGCACTGTGAATTGCATGATTAATCTCTTTCTTGTATCCGGACTGATTTATCTTCTCGGTTTCTATGTCGTGAACCCCAAGTGATTCAAAGAGGTCTCAACCATTAATCCTAAGGGCGTGGCCTTGGATTTCCTCTTTCCTCTTTTTCTTCCTTGGCTACCTTCTTCATGTAATGAATGAAATAGCCACCCCATCAAACGTCATGCTCCTCGCAGATGATTATCATCAACTCTATCTTGGGTCCCGATAGAGTATCCATACTTCCAACTAGTCCTAGTATGTTCTTTGCAATGAGTTTGCTTAGCAAGGTTGTACTCATTGCCAATATGTCTCTGAGCTGATGCCTGAATGTGATTTGGTGGCTTCATTTGTTTTGATTTGATCAACAAACGCCATCTTGTCCAATCCCATTGCTTCGTGATTTCTTCGACCATCCACCATTTCTTCAAAACCAAAAACTTCCTCAATGAGACTGGGAAACTTCAATCTCCTCAAGATTCACAGCTTGTTTTGAATGCTACGCCTCTTCTTCCACAACCATGTGTTTCCGTAAATCCACAACATTTGTATACGAGATTGTTTCCAATCTTATATTGAGTTTGTTTTCCAAGCCAAAGAAACCTTCTTATTCTATTTACCCAATGTTGATTGCCAACTCTGCTTTGGTTTGCATCAACAACATAGCCTCTAACACTTTGGCTTGATTCGATTTGAACATCAATCTTTTCCGCCATTTGTATGAGAAGAAGGAGATGGGGAAGATAGATTAAGAATCTGTGTTCACACAGTGTGAAATTCGCAGTGATAAAGCAGATTTTGCAAGTAGAGAATCTGTTGTGTAACAGTATGAATATATAGACAGTGAGTGGTTGCAACTGTCTTTGCACGTACATTGATGCTGACCACGATTAATCTGAATAAATGCAGTCTTGACACTTGGCCCATTACTCTTCCATAACGTTTGTAACCGTTGGATAATGTTAACTGCGGTTATAAGGGATAAAATAAATATCCCGCCAATCTGCTTTTTGACTTTAAGAGCTTTGATCGTATAACGCTCCATTCAAAGCAGGTAGTCCTCGGCGAGGTGGGCTCAGCATCTCACGATCTCAAGCTTCAAAGCAGTCGACAAAGTGACTCTGCTGAACCTTGATTTCTTCTAATTTTGTTCAATTGATAATACAAAATGAAGTTTAATACCGATGACTGATCCACCAAGTGAGCTCACCCAAAATGACAAAGACCAATCCCTTGGCAACCTCATTTGCTCAATTGTCCAAACATAAGTACAAGGAATTGTTGATACCAATGACTAGTCTCGCTAAGTGAGCTCACCCAACATAGCAAAGACTAATCCCTTGGTGAATTTCAAGACACTCTTGATTATCACCAACTTTGATAATTCCAAGTTCATCCTTAGTTTAGCAAATCTTTCATCACAAATGGTTTAGTGAAGATATCGCTAAGTTGATCATCAAGTAGGGATGTATAGAACCACCGCATCTTTCTTTTCAACATGATCTCTTATAAAATGATGTCTCACATCAATATGCTTGGTTCTTGAATGCAAAACAGAATTTTTTGTGATTGCAATTGCACTTGTGTTGTCACACATAATTGGAATTTCCTTTTCTTCAATTCCATAATCCCTTAATTGTTGTCTTAACCATAATACTTGTGCCACAAAGAACTTCCAAAGAGCCTATATACTCACCTCAAGAAGGAAGTTGATATAGAATCTGCTTTCTTGCTAAACCAGAGACCGGTCTATTTCCCATTAACTCCATGTGTTCTCGAGGTGCTTTTTCTATCAATTTTGCATCCAACATAATCAGAATCTGAGTAGGATATAAATTTGAAGCTTCCATCCATGGAATACCATATCCTTACTCTCAAAGTCTCTTTTAGGTACTTGAGAACTCTTTTGATCGCACTCTAAATGGCTTTCTTTAGGTTTAGATTGAAATCTTGCACAAACACCTACAAAGAAAGGATATATCAGTCTGGCTGGCAAGAAGGTACAAAGCAGATCGCCTATCATCCTCCTCCAGATAAGGTCCGATCAACATCTTTGCCTTCTTTATCTTCATCCAATCTGATATTTGTACTCATATGAGTTGAATTTTTAGTGCTATTTTCCATACCAAACTTCTTCAAAGAATTCCTTGGTATACTTGGTTTGATGAATGAAGATTCCATCTTTCATTTGTTTAACTTGCAATCCCAAGAAGTAATTCATTTCTCCCATCATACTCATTTGAAATTTGCTCTTCATTAGATTTGCAAACTTTTCACAAAGTAAATCATTTTAGAACCAAAGATTATGTCATCAACATAGATCTGCATGCAAAGGTGTCTTTGTCCCTTCACTGATTCTCGAAAGTGTCTTGTCAATGGTGCCTTTTGTAAAACCATTATCCACCAAGAATTGAGATAGAGTCTCATACCATGCTCTTGGTTCTTGTTTCAATCCATAAAGTGCTTTGTTGAGTCTATACACTTTATCTTCTTGATCTTTAACTTCAAATCCAGGAGGTTGTTTGTACATACACTTCCTCCTCTAGAATGCCATTCAAAATGCACTTTTGTCATCCATTTGATATACTTTGAAGTTCTTATATGCAAAGATGTGCCAAGAATAACTGATAGCTTCCAATCTTGCAACAGTGCATAAGTTTCATCAAAATCTATTCCTTCCCTTGAGAATAGCCTTTTGCAACTAGTCCGGCCTTATTCCTTACAATGGTACCAGATTCATCAAGTTTATTTCTCAGATACCCATTTAGTACCAATGATATTTGCATGACTTGGCCTTTCAACTAGTGTCCAAACTTGATTTCTTTCAAATTCATTTAATTCTTCTTGCATAGCAATTATCCAATCTGGATCTCAAATTGCTTCTTCAACAACTTTAGGTTCCATTTGAGATAGAAAACAAGTAAACATAGCTTCCAGCTTGTCTTCTAGTCCTCACACCTTGTCAGATATTGCCAATAACTTGTTCAAAGGGGTGATTCCTTAACCATTGTGGATTCTCGGTTATTTTGATTATCGTGAGCCTCATCTTCGATAGGTCTCACTGTAGCTTCTTCTACTGTGGGTCACAGATCCTTGAACCGCTGCTTGCTTGTTGCATCGAGAACATTACCAAAGCAGGTGTTCAAGAGGGGCGATGATCGAAACTTTCAAGTCATTGAATCTTTCCAAAACTTCAACACAACTGGATCGCTGACTTGTTGATTCTCAAAGAGTTCACAATCTTCATCTTCCATACCAAGAAACTTAGGTTCATCAAACACAACATGTATTGTTTCTTCATGTTTCAGATGACCTCTTGTTCAAAGACTCAATGCCTTGCCGATCAAGATTATCCCAAGAAAATTCCTTCATCTGATTTTGGTTGGAATGTTTTCAAATGAACTTTGTGATTTAGGATAAAAACTTGCTTCCAAATGGATGGAAATAGGATATGTTAGGTTTCCTTCCATTCCAAACCTCATAAGGTGTCTTCAGCAGCTTCTTGTTTACTGATGTTCTGTTTTGTGTATAGCATGTCAGATTGATTCGCTTTCAAATAATATCTTTCAGTAGCAATGCTTCACAGATCATTGTTCTTCCTGCTTCCTTTAAAGTCTTGTTTCTTCTTTCAGCTACCCCATTTTGCTGAGGTGTACCAGCAGCAGCAAGTTGATGTAGTACACCATTCTGTTCACAGTATTCTCTTATTACTTTGTTGAGAAATTCATTACCCTGATCTGATCTTATTTTTATTACTGTTAAAATTTTCTCATTTTGTAATCTCTTCAAAAGATTAGGCATGCTTTGGAGTGTTTCACTTTTCTTGTTCATAAAAACCACCCAAGTATATCTTGAATAATCATCCACAACCACTAAGGTGTACTTCTTTCCTGTTACACTTGTTGGAGTTATTGGTCCAAAAAGATCCATATGCATCAGCTCCAACACTCTATTAGTTGATTGTTTGGTTTTTGACTTGAAGCTTGACTTTATCTGTTTACCCTACTGACATGCATCACATATAGCATCCTTTTTGAATGTGATCTCGTGTAAAACCAATCACCACTTTCTTCTTCACCAACCGATTGATATCATCAAAGTTTAAGTGATTCAACTTCTTGTGCCATAACCAATTGAGTTCAGACTTGGTATGCACAATCAGGCAGGTTTCTGGAACTGCAGTACAACTTGATCACCTCTTTCACTAATGACCAGCAAGTACAACTTGATCACCTCTTTCACTAATGACAATACAATTGTTTTTGTCAAAAGTGACTTTGTATCCCATGTCACAGAATTGTCCAGTGCTCAGCAAGTTGTAATCCAGTCCTTCCACATATGCAACATTTTTTTATTGTAAGTCCATTTCTCACAAGTGTGCCATATCCTCTTGTATATCCAGGTGTATTCTTGTTGCCAAAATTCACCCTTGGACCATCTTTTGCCACAAAGTTTGTTAAATAAAGGCTTATTCTTTGTCATGTGTCTGAACATCCACCGTCAAAGTACCGCAGACACCCTACAAAACAAAGTTAATGCATTTTAGGTACCCAAACCTGTTTGGGTCCATAGTGGTCAGTAGTAAGCATGACTTTTGGTAAGTTTCCATAAGGTCTTCTCCTAAAAGTGTCATACTTTGGTTCATACATGTATTCCACATATCCATAGGTTCTTACAGTAGGTTGTGTAGAATTCACATATGTTTTCTGGCCTTTTGGTTTATAATGCTGTTTGAAGTGACTTTTGTTGTTAAAAGCATTAGTATAACCATTTGTTTGTCAGTCTGTTAGAATGTTTCTGTAATATGGAGTCTCACGAGGTCCCCGCTGAGGCCTTTTATAAATCCTCTGCGAGTCCTTTGTTGATTCCATTGCTTAGGTTTTACCCTAGCAAAGATGGTTATACTTGTTGTTTTTAACGAGAGAGTACTGTATATTCCAATCATCATCGATGGGAACAGTCTACCCTTTCCCCTGAGATAAGTATCTCTTAAATGATTAACATTTTTGGGTTTAGGATTCTTATCCTTGGAATATTTCTGCTTCTTACCCTTCGTGGTCCAAATAGACTTGGCGGCGTGTCCGCTATCAAGAGCTTAGAAGGCACAAAGCAGTCCCATTTTGGATTCATTCTTTTGTTAGGAGTCATGACTTCTTTGACTTCGATTCACTTCCTTGAAGTGTTTTCAGAGGTTTTGTCGCCTCAAAGAACCTTACTTGGAGTTGGTTTTTGTGCAAGTACAAACTTAGGACCAATTCTGGTACTAGGTTCAGTAACTTTACTGGATCCACTTGATGACAGCTAAAATATACCTATTTATGTCATCAATTCTAACCTTAAATCGGAGTTAATTGTATATATTTCATATTTAATCACGTGTTTATATTTATTATTTAATGATAAGTGATTATTAATATGATAATTGGTATTTAGTTGTTTTATTATAAAAGAGCAATTAATTGTGTGATAAATGCTGATTTTGCGATCATGATAAATCGGGAAGATAATTATCACGCAATCGAGATCTCAAGATAAAAGAAAGAAAATCGGAGCATTGAAGAAAAGATTAATCGATCAATTCAAAAGCATGGAGTGGGGCACAAGTCGACGAACCAAGTGAAAACGCGTGAAGAAGAGGCTCGGTCGACCGAGCCATGCCATTCGGTCGATCGAGCGTGTGTAGGTTCGGTCACCCGATCCTAATGTGATAAACGCATTGCAATCTTCTCGATTCTCCTATGTCGGCTACAACTCCTATATAAAACAAAGAGCCACGATGTTGAGAACATATACCACTACAACACAAAACAATTCATACAATTTTAGCCTTTAAGTTTTAGTTTTATTTTCTTTATGTTCGTACATTGTGGATTCGTTGGATTCTCCGATTAAGGAACGCATTAAAGAGTGGGAGTCACTCTCGTCTTCGAGGGTATGACTATTCAATTATGCAATCTTTATTCGTAGATCTGTTATATTTTATTATGGAGTAGATTTTATTTGTATTGATTGGGTGATGTAGATTTATTCACGAACCCATGTGTTTAGGTTAGAAACGTTGAGAAGTAATCATGATTTGTTCCGACACAGAACTGTGTTCGGTCGACCTTGATGTCACTCGGTCGCCCGAGTCTTTGTCGCTCGATCGACCGAGTGTGTGGTAATGTGTAGGGCAATATTATGATCGGCTTCGACTACGCCGATTCTCTGAATTCGAATTAAAACGAGTAATTAAACTCCGATTAACTTAGTTATTCGTCATCATAATTTAACATGAAACCCAAAAAGTGATTGTTACTTAGGATATAGATTGAATCGGCATCTAAGAAGTACGCCTTACCCTAGGAATGTTGCTTAGATGAGGTTACGGTTTATACCGCATCCCTAATCTCGTAATTGTGTCGGGTTATATGAGATGGAGGCATTAAAAAGCGAAGTCACGTAATGGAGGCATGATGATTTAGAGGGCCTAATTGGAGCTAAATCTACCTTGGGGATGACTCCGTAGTCATAATAATTAATCTTTAACGCTTTGTTTTGTCTCGTTATCATCCTAATTCACATGGGGAGTTATAATCTACTAGCGTAATCAATACTCTTTGTTTAGATAATATCAACCGTATTATCCGTGTTTTAGTAGTCTTTAGTTTGTCTTTGTGGTCTTTTTGTGTCTTGTGGTTGACACTATTTTATTTTTCTCGCATTTAGTTGGTCGTAGACCGCCTCTTTCAATTTAGTTCTAATAGGATAAAGTTGTGTTTTATTTTTGCCGAGTCTCTCGTGGGATCGACTTCGACTTATCTCGGCTATACTACAATTGAACCTAGTTCTCTTGCTAGTGTGTTAGTAGGCATCGAGTTAATAATTTAACTTGACCTCCATCAAGTTTTTGGCGCCGTTGCCGGGGACTCGAGTTATTAAATTAAGATGTAGCTTATTTTGTTAGAACTGGATTCGTGAATATTCTGTGAATAAGAGTCTGTATATTAAACAGTTTCATAAAAAAATATATATATATATATATATAAAAAGTGTTCGGTCGACCGAGAAGTATTTCTTTTCTGTTTCTGAGTCTGTCTTAGTTTTAAAACATTCTGCTTCTGTTTGATTTACGTTTTCTTTTCTCAAACTTATTTCGAGTCTGTTTTATTTAGTTAGTTAAAGGCCTGGCCTTTACTAGTGATTAATTGTTTTATTGTTGTTTATTATTTTATAGTACGTTACTCGGAAATCAAAGGAACCGCTTGAGCCTTATAATCCTGAAATAGAAAAATTTGCGAGAAGGAATAGGAAGTTAGCTAGGGAACTGGCTAAACAAGGAGAAGAGGATCCAAATCTTGAGGAAAGCGAGCAAGGAGTGGAAGAAGGACATACAACCGACCATTCTGAGCATTCTGAATCTGAAACAGAGATGGAAGGCAATCCGGTCAATCCAAACCAGGTACCTAATCCTGTTATTAATCCTGTTATCAATAATGCCAATAATGTGAATGCAAATGCTAATAATGAGAACCAAGCCCTAGTTCAAGGAGCGAGGCGTACTTTGCAAAGTTATGCAACGCCCACTATTGAACAATTCATTCCCGCTATCGTAGCACCGCAAGATGTCATGAAGTCTATCACCCTAGGCCTAATGTAATTCAAATGGTGACCAATTATTCTACTTTTCATGGAGTCCAAAACGAGGATCCTGGTGTTCACGTGACGAATTTCTTGGAAATCGTCAGCACAGTGAAACCAGAATTAATCCCGGAGGGTAACATTCGTCTTAAGCTTTTCCCTTTCACTTTGAAAGATAAAGCTAAGCAATGGCTTCTCTCTTTAGAGGCCGGATCTATCACAACTTGGGAACAATTGTTGCAAAAATTCATGAATAAGTATTTTCCCTTAGGAAAAACTTTTAAGTTACGCCAAGATATCCTAGGATTTAAGCAACAACCTGGGGAGAGTTTTGATCAAGCTTGGGAGCGTTTCAAGGAAGCTATGAGGAAGTGTCCTCATCATGACATCTCTCTTTGGCTTTTAATGCAAACTTTTTACCATGGGTTGAGAGAGACTGAGAAAATTAGAGTAGACGCCTCCAGCAATGGAGCGTTTGTTCTTTTATCTCCTGAGGAGGCACAAGGGAAGATGGAACAAATAGCGATGAATAGCCAATGGGGAGGCAATGACATAGCTACTGTGAAGATGGCACCGACATATTTGATGATAGTGCATCTACCAAAATCTTAGAACAACTTTCTCATATCAATGATAAGGTAGATGGGATGCAAGAGAGGATGACAAAAGTAGAGAAGGGGCTGGAATCGAGGTAGCACCTCAAGGTGAGAATGTCTTGAATCTTGAAGAAGCCAATTATGTCGGGAGAGGGTGCAGACCTAATCATAACCATCCTGGATTCGATATAGTGACATTAACGCAGGAGAAAGGCCTAAACCACCTACCACTTATGTACCACAGCAGACTAAAACTTTTGGTTGGGAAGCTGCGATAGAAAAACTGAGTAATGTCGTCACTGACAATATGGGGCAACTTTCAAAATCTATGGCCGAGTTAGCCACTAACTTTAGCGAATATTGTCAGAAGACAGATGCCAAAGTAACCAACCAGGAAGCTTTAGTTCAGAATCTCACACACCAGGTAGGACAACTAGCTGAGCAAGTCTCAACCAGACCTCCTGGAGGGTTGCCAAGAAACACAGAGAAGAACCCTAAGGACTTGAACGCGATCATGACAAGGAGTGGAAAAGAAGTAACTCCACCATCCCTGCAAGAGAAAGCCGCAAAGGATAAGGATGGTGAGTCAAGGAATGAGAGCGATACTTCCGAATCTTTGCCTAAGCAAAAAACATATAAAGAACCTGCTGGCCCTAGAGTTGAACTTTACAACAACAAGTATCCAATTTTCACTGATGTCGATCCTTCAACTCTACCTTATCCTCCACCAAAGCCGAAGCCTAAGTTTGATAATAAGAGGTATAAGAAGTTCGTGGATATGTTCAGTAAGTTACAAATCAATATACCCCTAGTTGAGGCACTAGCTGAGATGCCTGAGTACACCAAATTTTTAAAAGACGCCGTCTCAACTAAAAGGAAACTTCTAGATTTAGAGACCATATGCCTTAATGAGGAGTGCTCAGCCATTCTTCAACATAAGTTACCCCCAAAATGCAAAGATCCGGGAAGCTTTCTCATTCCCTGCACCATAGGTAACGTATGTCTGAACAAAGCTTTGTGTGATCTAGGAGCAAGTGTGAACCTGATGCCACTATCTATTTTTCGGAAGCTAGGCATGAAAGATCTTAAGAAGACCTCAATCACGTTGCGCTTAGTCGACCGCTGTCAAGGAACCGTGTGGAGTGGTTGAGGATGTACTAGTAAGAGTTGAAAAGTTTGTATTCCCTATCCGACTTTGTCGTATTAGATATGGAAGCTAACTACAAGTACCATTGATATTAGGAGACCTTTCATGGCTACTAGTAGAACGCTAATTGATGTTTACAAAGGCGAGTTGGTGTTAAGAGTGAACGAAGAGAGAGTTGCATTCAATGTCTTCGACACTATGAAGCAACCTGATGATGGAGAGGATGCATGTTTCATGTTGGATTCCATTGATAGGATCGTTCAAGAATTTCAACAACATGAAAGCATCAAGGATTTCTTGGATACTGTCTTAGAAGAAGAAGATGAAGTCAAGTACGTGAGTAGTGAGGAGGAGAAGATGATATGGCCAGGATGTAGTAGAGGGACCCCAAGACCTGTAGAGGAAGTAAGTGCTGCGGAGATTGAAAGATTCTATCATAGACCAACGTGGCATAAGTACTTCGAACTCAAACTCACTGGTCAAAAGTTGAAGACCTCTTTGGAAGAACCTCCCACAAATTTGACTTTAAAACCTCTTCCTGCGAATTTGAAGTATGTGTTTCTTCAAGATGAGACTTTGCCGCTAATCATATCTTCTTCCTTGACAGACTTACAAGAGGAGAAACTAATGAGAGTTCTGAGAGAGTACCGCGGAGCATTTGGATGGACCATAGCTGACGTTAAGGGCATTAGTCCTAGCGTATGTATGCACAAGATCTCCGTGGACCACGAAAAAAGCGATTGCACAACCTCGAGGCGTTTAACCCCACAATTAAAGGACGTGGTTAGGGATGAGGTTATAAAAATGCTAGAAATGGGAATTATATTTCCAATTGCTGATAGCGAATGGGTAAGCCCTATCCACGTAGTTCCCAAAAAGGGAGGATTGACGGTACAAGCCAATGAGTTGAATGAGTTAATTCCTGTGAGGCTAATCACCGGTCATCGAGTATGCATAGACTTTAGGAAACTAAATGATGCAACTTGTAAGGACCACTATCCTCTTCCCTTCATCGATCAAATGCTCGAGAGACTGAGCGGGCATGCTTTCTATTGTTTTCTCGACGGATATTCGGGATACTATCAAATCCACATCTCACCTGAAGATCGTGAGAAAACAACATTTACATGCCCATATGGGACATTTACGTATAATCGAATGCCATTTGGATTGTGTAACGCCCCCGCAACATTTCAACGATGTATGATGTCATTATTTGCGGATATGGTGGAAGACTTCTTGGAAATATTTATGGATGATTTCTCCGTGTTTGGGGACGATTTCGATTCATGTCTCGCACATCTAGCACGAGTGTTGAAGAGATGCGAAGAGACTAATCTTGTGCTTAACTGGGAGAAGTGTCATTTGATGGTTACGGAAGGTATAGTACTAGGCCACCGCATATCAAAGAACGGTATAGAGGTGGATAGAGCCAAAGTTGAGGTGATCGAGAAACTACCTCCACCTACTAATCTTAAAACTTTGCGAGGTTTCTTAGGCCACGCCGGATTTTATCGTAGGTTTATCAAGGACTTTTCCTTGGTCTCTAGACCTCTTACCGAATTATTGGCCAAGGATGTACCATTTGTATTTTCTAATGAGTGCATAAAAGCTTTCAACGAAATAAAAAGTAGATCGATTCATCGCACTGTTCAGTCGCACTGCATTGGGATCTTCCATTCGAACTGATGTGTGATGCAAGTGATACTGCTGTTGGCGCCGCTTTGGGTCAAAGAAAAGATAAGATCTTCAGACCTATTTATTATGCAAGTCGGACTTTGAATGCTGCCCAAAGAAATTACGCCACAACGGAGAAGGAACTTTTGGCCGTTATCTTTGCTTTTGACAAGTTTAGATCTTACTTAGTGGGATCTAAAGTCACTGTATGGACTGACCATGCGGCTCTTAAGTATCTCCTAGCAAAGCAAGATTCAAAGCCGAGACTGTTGAGATGGATTCTACTGCTGCAAGAATTTGACGTAGAAATCCGAGATAAGAAAGGAAGTGAGAACGTGGTGGCCGATCATCTATCGCGCTTACAATTAGAGGATAGTGAGGAATTACCTGAGATAGGAGAATCTTTTCCGGATGAACAACTTTTCTCCATCACCACCATCAGGGGACATAATGATTGTCTTTGCTTTCTTCGCGAATAGAGGTTGTGAAGGAGAAGAAGCAACCATGGTTTAGTTTGTTTGTCAATTATCTATCCGCAAAGTACCTGCCACCAAATCTCACTGTCCAAGAAAGAAAAAAATTCTTTAAGGATCTTAGACATTATTATTGGGATGAACCGTACTTGTTTAAGCTAGGATCTGATAATGTTTTTCGAAGATGTGTGCCAGAGGAAGAGTATAATGATATCCTGAAGCATTGTCATTCTTATGAAGTTGGAGGACACTACGGGGGAGATAAAACTGCGGCCAAAGTCCTCCAATGCGGTTTTTATTGGCCGACATTGTTTAAGGATGCACACCAATATGCAAAGGCATGTCATGCTTGTCAAATGACAGGTAATATTTCAAGGAGGAATGAGATGCCACTCAAGAGCATCTTAGAAGTTGAACTTTTTGACGTTTGGGGAATAGATTTCGTTGGACCTTTCACTTCATCATTATCTAACCGATATATCTTAGTTGTCGTGATTATGTATCCAAATGGGTTGAGGCCATTGCTTCCCTACTAACGATGCTAGGGTTGTGGTTAGATTCTTGAAAAGAATATTTTTACAAGGTTTGGAACGCCAGGGCAATTATAGCGACAATGGTAGTCATTTTTGTAATAAACCTTTTGAAAGGTGATGATTAAGTATGGGGTTCGACATAAGCTAGCAATCGCATATCACCCCAGACTAGTGGGCGGTAGAAGTCACCAATCGAGAGATAAAGCGTATCCTGGAGAAAATCATCAATACGACCGTAAAGGATTGGTCGATCGTTTAGCGACGCTTTATGGGCTTATAGGATCGCATATAAAACCTCGATTGGAATGTCACCATATAGGATTGTTTTCGGAAAGGCATGTCATCTGCTGTGTGGGCTGAGCACCAGGCCATGTGGGCAACAAGGATGCTAAATTTTGATGAGACCTTGGCCGTGAGAAAAGGATGTTAGAATTAACTCGCTGGAGGAGTTTCGTTTAGAGGCATACGAGAATGCCAAGATTTTCAAGGAGCGCACGAAGAAGTTCCATGACAAAAGATTCAGAGAGGACCTTTCAAGAGGGTGATCTGGTTCTCTTGTACAATTCGCGCTTAAGACTCTTCCCGGGTAAGTTGAAATCAAGATGGTATGGCCCATTTCAAGTACAACAAGTCTTTCCTTCTAGAGCGGTGGAACTACTAAATTTTAGAGACGAGTCCAGATTTGTGGTCAATGGACATCGCCTTAAGCATTATCACGAGCTTCCGCTCTTTCTTGCAAGAGGAGGTTTTGTACCTCGACGACCCTGTCTATGAATAAACCATCTTGAGCTGAGTCGAGCTAAGCGACTATAAACTTAGAACTACTACTTATCACTATCTTTTTCGTTTCTCTTTTTAATAAAGAAGCATCGCCTATCACGGTTTTTTTTTATCTCGCCATGTTCCGAGTCTAAGTTCGGAATAAACGAGGTTTTTTCCTTGATAGCCGTCATGTGAGTTTTTATGTAGGTTTAAATCCCTTTTGGTCTTGTCCATGGCAGTATAAAATAAAGTGGCTTAAACTGTTTATAGATATCTATATCTAATTACTGCCACATTATTTTATAACTTCCATAGACATGGTATTTGACGATTTCGTGGGGCTTGTTTGTTTATACAGATGTGTCTGTCTCTCCACGCCAGGTGCGATGATTACTCCGATATTATTCCTTTACTTGGGAGCCGTTTCCAGAGCTAAGTCTTTTATCTTGAACTCTCATTTATTTTTGTCATTGAGGACAATGCCATGTTTAAGTGGGGGGCAGGGGACTTAGCTATATATTATGCTATATGTTGAAAAAGTCAAGGGGAACGGAATACTGAGACAATATTGAGCCAAATTTAAAATTTTTATGGATAAATGCCAAGTTGTTTAACTCGCACCCTTAAACTTGTGAAGTTCTTATACTTAGAATTAATAGGAAATGAACCAAGTTGCGTGAGTACGTGGTCATATTATACTTTTGCGATAAATTGTTAGTAGACTTAAGGATATTCATGCCAACAATTGCAAGTAGTTAGGTATTGTTCAATTACTCAACATGTGAATCGTTTAGTACCACATGAATTATAATAATTGAAAGAAGTATGTGTACATTGCGTAGATAATTGGTTATGAGGACCTAGTGTCGACATTTGTCGACCGATGTATTCTGATCTTCTAGCCAACAAAAGCGGAGTAATAAGCTTGGGACGTACCTGTGTTTTGACAATGTATTAAAACACTGGGCTTGTAGTAAGTTACCAAAGTAGCCTCGCGCTTGTGGTAATATTCGATGCTAATATTTGATCTAAGATAGAGGGATGCCCTAAAAAGTTTTCCTTCTTGAGATTAGTAGTATTCGAAAAATATGCAAAAATTGAAAATTTCAAATTTTTAGAGGCTTTGAGTAGTACTCGGTCTCCAAGTCCAAAAACCCTATAGATACGCTCTTGCTTATTGTTCTAGTGCTTTAACCATTGCGAGGCATAAGAAGTATGAATGCTGATGTTGGTGAATTTAGATATGAAGTCTGCATAAACTCTAATCTTGCTACATTAATATAAAACCAATGCACATGCACACAATCACTTCGATTCATAGCGAGTAGTGAATAATGCTTATCTTATGAGCATGACTGGTATGAGTTGACTCGGGTTTCTTGTGTAAGTATGAGTTGACCACGAAAAATGTTGTCTTGGGAATAACTTGTTAATGCTTTGTTCGGGATGAAGCAAAGTTTAAGTAGGGCATTTTGATGACGATTAAAATATACCTATTTATGTCATCAAATCTAACCTTAAATCGGAGTTAATTGTATATATTTCATATTTAATCACGTGTTTATATTTATTATTTAATGATAAGTGATTATTAATATGATAATTGGTATTTAGCTGTTTTTATTATAAAAGAGCAATTAATTGTGTGATAAATGCTGATTTTGCAGATCATGATAAATCGGGAAGATAATTATCACGCAATCGGGAGATCTCAAGATAAAAGAGAAGAAAATCGGAGCATTGAAGAAAAGATTAATCAGATCAATTCAAAAGCATGGAGTGGGGCACAAGTCAGACGAACCGAAGTGAAAACGCGTGAAGAAGGAGGCTCGGTCGACCGAGCCATGCCATTCGGTCGACCGAGCGTGTAGGTTCGGTCACCCGAGCCTAATGTGATAAACGCATTGCAATCTTTTGGATTCTCCCTATGTCGGCTACAACTCCTATATAAACAGCAGCCACGATGTTGAGAACATATACCACTACAACACAAAAACAATTCATACAATTTTAGCCTTTAAGTTTTAGTTTTATTTTCTTTATGTTCGTACATTGTGGATTCGTTGGATTCTCCGATTAAGGAACGCATTAAAGAGTGGGAGTCACACTCGTCTTCGAGGGTATGACTATTCAATTATGCAATCTTTATTCGTAGATCTGTTATATTTTATTATGGAGTAGATTTTATTTGTATTGATTGCGTGATGTAGATTTATTCACGAACCCATGTGTTTAGGTTAGAAACGTTGAGAAGTAATCATGATTTGTTCCGACACAGAACTGTGTTCGGTCGACCTAGACATGTCACTCGGTCGCCCGAGTCTTTGTCGCTCGATCGACCGAGTGTGGTAATGTGTAGGGCAATATTATGATCGGCTTCGACTACGTCAGATTCTCTGAATTCGAATTAAAACGAGTAATTAAACCTGATTAACTTAGTTATTCGTCATCATAATTTAACATGAAACCCAAAAAGTGATTGTTACTTAGGATATAGATTGAATCGGCATCTAAGAAGTACGCCTTACCCTAGGAATGTTGCTTAGATGAGGTTACGGTTTATACCGGCATCCCTAATCTCGTAATTGTGTCAGAAGTTATATGAGATGGAGGCATTAAAAAGTGAAGTCACGTAATGGAGGCATGATGATTTAGAGGGCCTAATTGGAGCTAAATCTACCTTAGGGGATGACTCCCGTAGTCATAATAATTAATCTTTAACGTTTGTTTTGTCTCGTTATCATCCTAATTCACATGGGGGAGTTATAATCTACTAGCGTAATCAATACTCTTTGTTTAGATAATATCAACCGTATTATCCGTGTTTTAGTAGTCTTTAGTTTGTCTTTGTGGTCTTTTTGTGTCTTGTGGTTGACACTATTTTATTTTCTGCATTTAGTTGGTCGTAGACCGCCCTTTCAATTTAGTTCTAATAGGATAAAGTTGTGTTTTATTTGTGCCGAGTCTCTGTGGGATCGACCTCGACTCTATCTGGCTATACTACAATTGAACCTAGTTCTCTTGCTAGTGTGTTAGTAGGCATCGAGTTAATAATTTAACTTGACCTCCATCACCACTCTTTTTGGATTGTTGAGTTCCAAATCCAAGCCCTGTTCTATCACCATAAGGCTTTCCAGATTTGTATGCAATAGAGGAACAAGATGGTTCAGCAGATTCAGAGGCTACTGAATGATCAGCAGGCTTATGCTGATTCTGTCCAACATCTTTTCCTTTACCTTTGAGAACCCTTAATTTAGCTTTCAATCTTCCAACTTCCAATTCAAGAGCTTCTTTTTCAGCCTTCACAATCTCATAACCAGATTGTATTATCCTCAGTTGATTAAGGATGGCATCCAAAGTCTCATTGTTGTCAGAATTTCTAGGATTTGAACCACAGGTTGATTCACAATCACTTCCAGCAAGAGTGTTTATAGATACAATGTTGTACACCTCATCGCTTTCATCCATATTAGCCATCAAAGCATAATCTTCCATCTCAAAGAACCAATCTTGTGTCATCCGATTCATTTCTTTTTGATTCCACTTCACACCCTCGATTCATCTTCAAAGAACCATAGCCTTCTTGCCATATCTTCTTTGTTGACTCTTGGTCTTGATGAGTCCGGACAATCGTGTCTAAAGTGTCCAGGCTTCTTGCGATTGAAGCAAAGATAATCGAGTTCCTTACTTTGTTTTAACTCGGAGACGATCGAGTTTGAAGTGTCCTGGTTTCTTGCGCTTAAAGCACGATAGTCATTGTCTTTCTTTGATTCTTCTTTCTTTCTTTCAAGAGGCCTCTTAGTGAAATTTCTTAAAGGGGCCTTTCGGTCTTCATCATCCCGATTTTCTTGCTCAAGTAGGGCAATCTGCTCCTGATCTCATCCAGCAGATCATCTTGTCCTCCTGATGTTTCTTCTTGATGTGAAGCACCCAATGCAAGTGGTCTTTGGCTCTTCCTTTTCAGATCTCGTGTACAAGCTTTTGCTAAATTCATAAGCTTTGAGATCTGAAAACAATTTGAAGCGTGTCTTCTTCATGCAACTTTCTCATTTCTTCTATTGCAATCACCTTCATTTTCCAAACATCTTTGCGAGTAGAGCCTCCAAGATTTTGGTGTTTATTTCTTCTTTTGAATAACTTACACTTAGAAGGGTAAGTTCATCCATGATTGCATTGAATCTTGATTCCATTTGCTCAATGGTTTCATTTAGCGAAAGATCTTGAACTTTTGGAACCTTTTAGCCACACCGATTTTATTCTTCTTTATTGCATCGATTGCCTTCACATATCAAATGTATCTTGTCCCAAAGTTCCTTTGCGCTTTGCAATCTTTAACCTTCATGTACATATTGCTATCCAAAGTTCTATAAATGATATCAATAGCAATGTTGTTGAGGTTTGCTCTTTTTCTCTTCTCTCATTCCATTCTCTTTTGGTTTAGGAATGTACTCGGTTGTATCACCCAATGGTCCATCAGTTAGTACATCCATCATCTCATCATGAGTTGCGACAAGGTATGCCTCGCATTCGACGTTTATACTCATCAAATCTATCAAAAGAACACATCAAAGATAGTTCTAGCATACTGGGTGTTGTCCATGATGCAAGTCTTTGAAAATCAAGAACTTGAAAGAAAGTTTCAAAGAATTTTCACAAGCACAACAAGTAGGATTACTTGAATGAAGCCTTTGCTCCGATACTAATTGTTGGTTCCTTGAAAGGCTTTGGTTAAGTTTAGAGGGGTGAATAAACTTAACACTTAAAACTTTGGAGTTAACAAATTCTGCGACTTGACTGCTGCGATACTTCAGAGTCTGCTTGAGACTTCGATAAGCTCACCGATAAAAATGAGAGTCTCACTGATAGTTGAGTTTGCTTGAATTTGTGCAAATGAATTATATCAAAATTATGTTAGAAATCACTAGTTTAACGCAATGAATTTAAAATTTTGATTTCCTTTTCTAGATCGTTCTTCGTTTAATGCAATAAACACGTTAAGTAGTTTGACGGTTATACCTTAGATGATCTACAAGATCGTCGCTTTGACCGCCAACGGAGAGTAGTTCAATCGCAAGCCGCCCACGCGTCCGGCCTCTATCGCTAATCCACACGAACCCCTCGCTTGGAATCCTCCTTGGATTGCTAACGGAAAAACTCCGCGCTAGATCGGACCTTTTCTTCCTCACAAACTCACTATGGAGAGCTCTCTATTTTACACAAGAATTATGAACTCTTGCAATTGTGATGTACAAAAGAGCTTGACACCCACTTCCTTTTATAGAGGAGGTGGCGCCTAAATAATGTGTGTGTAGAGAAGAAAACCTTTTTCCAATAAAATAAGGAAAATCAATTAGATTGATTTATCTCTTTAATTATAATTTATTCTGTCAATATCATATATTGATTATAATTATCCTATTACCATAAATCTATTTTTCCAAAATCAATTAATATCTTATATTAATATTATGGCAATATTTATTAATTAAAGTGCACAATCCAAGTGTATCTTATACACATAAAAGTGGCGCCCCATTAGTCAACTAATTGACTTCCGGAATATTCTTTAATTAATATAATTTATATATAATTAATATCTTGTATTTTATTTATTCATAATAAATAAATACCACCATATTAATTTACCACTATAACCTTTATAGTCTAGAGATAAACCTTCCTTATTTGGTTATCAACTATAACCGCATTTTAATCCGACTCGATGTTCATATGTGTGTGACCCGATAGGCTTCCGAATATGTTGGCCGTAGACACAAAGTGCAATTTACTAAAATGCCCTTCATACCTAACGATCACGGGATAGCGTCTAGCAACACACCGTGACCCCCAATTATCGGAAGAGTCAAAAGCAATGACTACTACCTTTCATGTAAAGCAGTTACCGTGTAACTTACAATCCTATCGCAATAATAATATCCATACGATCGTATCTCGAGTGTCAATACATTGACGATCGTATCTTATAATCTGGATATCATGCTCTCCCTCGGAATAAGAAGGCCATTTCGGATATTCAATCCCAATCATAGGATACGCGATTCCCGGACGACCAATCATGTATACTCCGCATGCTTCAATATCATACCCAATCACTACCGCATGATCGCCCCGTGGTTAGGAGAAATCTCAATAGTGTCAAAGCATGACAATCCACACCGTGATGCCATGAAGACTCCGGTCAAAAGGATAATTACACAACCGCCACATAGTGTGACACTTAATGTAAGTGGGTCGATCCTAACGTCGCATTCTCTAATACACGTCCACGTACAGTCCAAGTGTCTCTACACTTCGATAGACGAGATCTATCCCTACCTTCTAAAAGATAGAAGACATCCAATACGTGCTAGTCCGATTATACTATCAATGTCCCATTTGATAATATGTAAGACTAGAGACATTTAAGTACCAACCTTGTTATAGTGATTAGAGATCTCATCAACCATAATCACTATCATGGTTTCTCTATCACAGATTGATACTAGGGACGTTACTATATATATACAACAAGTAATATGAAGACAAACAATATATATAATAACATAAGTGCTTTTATTAATCATAATAAAGATATTACATGAACTAAATAGACTGTAAACGACCCAACCCGGTCGGATCCGGTCCAACCCGATTGGGTTTAGGACACCTTTCCAACAAATTAAGCCTTGATACTTGTTGTTAAATATGATACTAAGTATTAGATACTCATTAGTGCAAGTGTGTGATTTCGATTCTTTGGATTCAGTGAGTTGATATGTAAAATAAACTAAGTGCGAGAATGTAAATCTTTGAAAGTAAGTAGGCGCTTTTATAGTGGTTCCGGTGGTGTAATCTCAGCACCCCTCTCTTCTCTGTGATGTTGGAGGAAATTCACTAGAGATCTTTGATGTAGCTGTTACAAAGATTCCTAAGTTGCTTGTCCTTCACCAATAACTATGGCTTCACAAACTCGGAAAGGAGCAGGTAGGATTGCCGCTCTGAGTCTTCCACCGGTCCTTGAAGGGTAGGATTGCCTCTTCACCACTCCACCACAAACAACAGTCTTTCACACCAAAGTGCTTCACTTTGTCTTGAAGAGTTCTTTATAAAATAAAGATTGAATCAAGTAAATGATTCAGTTGCAGCAACTTGATTAGGATGATATAATCAGCAGCTTGCAGTCTTCAAGTGTGTATGCTTGATGTAGCTTGAATGTAGAATACACTTGAAGAATTTCTCTGGATCAGTAGCTTTAAGTTACGTAGAGGTTCAAAGAGTTGTTTTTCGATTGAGAATAATATCTCTTCAAAGTTTATCAAAATTCATCATCTTGTTTCTGAGTTGAAAGTCCTCTATTTATAGGTAGGAGAACATGTGACTTGTGTTTGAAATTCAAATGTAACCGTTCCTTGTTTTTGTCCCATCTGATTTGCATTCTGTCACTATTCATAGGATCGACAATCGTCGTAATTCCTTTTGACAAAGCGATCATCCCACCCTGACTTGTATCCATTGGATAATAATCAAATCATCCCAACGTCTGTTTAATCTCACTTACTTGATTTGTTTGATAAATCGAGGTAGTTGGTCGTCATTTTCAATGTAATCTTTCAATGTAATCTTGAATTACCTGAGGTATTTAATCAAGAGGTTCATCGATCTGTTTGTGATACATGTCGATCTCTTAACTCCAATTTGCTGTGTATAAAATATAATGCAACTGACTTCTTTTATCTAACTTTTATTTGTGAAGTTAGATTACACCTTTTTTGAACATAACCAAGTTCCAAACATCATTCAACTTATGGAACTTGGATCTTGTACACAAGGTATATGTAATCAGTTTAGGTCATCACAGACTTGCCTAAATTCTGATTCCATATCCTTGAATTTAATTACTAAGTTTGATCCCTTAGCCTTCAGAATCGAGTTTGAGCCCTCACCCTTCGTCTTCGATCTTGGCGAGTTCCCGACTAGTCTATCGACCTATCTACCCTCTTGATATTGACTAGTCTCACGATAAAGCTCAATGACCATTACAAAGGCTTGTTTGATCAAACCTATTTATGAATCAAACTCTAATAAACCTATACATTTGATCTAGACATCTTTTTGCCTTTGCACTATAACAGCTAGTCTGGCACTCATCATCAAAACTAAAAAAATAAGTCCAACACAAATGATCTTCGCAGGCACAAAAGGTCAAAAGTATATTGAGATAAAGTACCACATGGTCAGACAGATCGTACGAAGAGGCGACGTTTCGGTCCTAAAGATCGCCTCGATCCGACAACCTAACTGATCAGTTTACCAAGTTGCATGACATCTAGTGTCATTGATAAGCGCTTGACGGGTATGAATTTGGGAGATATGTCTCATCTGCTTTAGAGCAAGTGGGAGAATGTTATGGAAAGATAGAATAAGGGTGTGGTGCTCTAAAAACAGTCATTGCTTGTCTTTACGGGCAAGTGGGAGATTGTTAGATATAGTGTGCCCGAAAGACAATTGTTGCTTGTCTATACGGGCAAGTGGGAGATTGTTGGAAGTAGCGCCCGAAAGACAATTATATAATTGTTTTTATAATTGATAAATGACAGATTTATTCTCATCTTATTATTTGCTTCGTGCTTATAAGTAATACACTGCTGAAAACCACAAGTCGTATCATATGTAGCCATATAACTTAGTGTGTGTCACACATGAGGATTAAGTTTATGGTGATACACTTGAAATGTTAGTCCGTGGTGAACTTAATCAAAGTCTGGGGTCTATTGATTAAACCACCATTAATGCGCCCAGAACACTTTATGGTGTGATCGTCTTATCCGGACCGTCGACATTGGTTGTCTAAGGGGGCATTTATATATGATTTAATCATATAGGACTGGACCGATTTAATCTGAATTTCTCATATAATTCCGTGATTGAAAAATCTTATTAAATCACAATATGATCATATATGGATTAACCTTAATCCTGAAGTGATTACAGACTCCTACTTGTTTCCGGATAGGGTTTGATGTGTTCGTTAAGGATCGCTAAGTGGCGCTGTCCGAATCACTTTCACGTTGGCACTATTCTGGAATGAGTGAGAAGTGTGTGTCTCACAGATATGGAATCCATTCCTTCCTGCGGGAAGTAGAAAGACAATCCCCTTATTTGTTAATCCTAGAAACTGGTCGATCCGCGGAGTTCGTATTGGTTATGAACTAATTGATCACTAGTGGGTTAATGGTAAATAAGGATATTGAAGAAGGTTTATGGAAATAATCCCGCTTCATTACTGATAGTCTATGGAGGGTTAGTCTGTATGTAATGATTATATCAATGGACACTTATCGACTCGACGTTTTGAGAATAAGTTATATCTATAATCGATAGAGTTCAGTTTCGGATTTATGGTGGCGTAATTCCAGAATTAATAAGTTGGGTAGAAATATTATGTTCGATGAATATTTTATTCAATTTATTGTAGCTACTGGTTATAGGTTTGTGGTCCTCGGGTTGGCTCCTAACACGCGAGTGTTTTCTCGTTTTATGGAACCTCAAGAATAAATTAAATAGTTGTAATATTTAATGAATATCAATATTATTTATTTGGTAAATAATATGTAAAATAGAAAAGACATTTTCTATTAATTTAATGATGAAAGTGGCGCCTATTATTTGTGATAAATTAGGAAAAGAAATTTTTCTAGATTATGTCACATGTGTAATTAATTAATTATCTATTTGTTGGATAATTAATGGAAAAATAAGAGATTGATTTTTGGGAAATTATCTCTTATCTTTTAGCAAATATCTTTTCCTTGTAGGAATAGGTAATTGTGGTGTGAAAATGATAACTCTCTTGGCTAGTTATTTTTCTATATAAAGAGAGTTCATCCAAGCACAAAAGACACCATCAATTGCGCCACACTTGAAAATGAAGGAAGAAAAATTATTTTCTTGCATTAGTCATTTAGAGAAGAAAAACCTAAGGTTTTTCTTATGCATATTCAAGGAGGTTCTACAGCGAGGATCAACGTCCACCAGTCGTCGCTAGGAGATAAAATCCGGAAGACTACGGCATCTCCTTTTGGTCGACTATTTCTTCATTTCCATTAAGGTAAATCTACTAACCTTCTTGTAGATTGTTAATTAATTATGTGAATTAAAATCATGGTAAAATCGCATGCGAATTTATTCTTAGCTTCCGCTGTGCAAGATCGAGTGTCTCGATCGCTGCTGTGAATAAGATCTGACGATCCAATTATGGATCGGATCCGGATTCGGGTTTCTGTATATCCAGCACTTTTCACACTAATTACATATAGAATATACGCTGGCAAATCAGGTGCTTTCTTTGTTGATGGCCCTGGTGGCACTAGCAAGACATTCTTATATAGGGCTTTACTTGCTGTATAAAGGTCAAAAGGATTATTTGCAATAGTAACTGCTACATCTGGAATAACAGCTTCGATTCTACCAGGCGGTAGAACTGCACATTCACTGTTCAAGATCCCAATTGATACAACAGAGTTTTCAACGTGCAAAATAAGTAGACAATCTCCACTTGCACAACTAATAAAATAAAGTAAACTCATTATTTGGGATGAAGCCCCTATGGCAAAAAAAATCAGCACTTGAGGCTTTAAATGATTTATTACAAGACCTAATCAACAATCAAGAAATTTTTTGTGGTAAGGTAGTTGTCTTGGGTGGTGACTTTAGGCAGACTTTGCCAGTTGTTACAAGGGGTACTAAGTCTCAAACAATTAATGCATGCTTGATTAATTCAACCTTGTGGGACAACATAACCAAACTTCGTCTTACTGAAAACGTGAGAGCCAAGATAGATCCAGCTTTCACATCATTACTGATGTCCAAAGGAGAAGGTATAGGAAATACATAAGATTCTGGTCTGGTTAGGTTGTCTGCTTCATGCATTGTCCCAAGTACTAACGATGAAGAGTCTGACCTTTTTACACTGACCACATCAATCTATCCTACACTTCATGCACACACAACTACTTTATACCCACTGAACAGCTCAATCTTAACTACCAAAACGAGGTTGTAAACGAAATTAACACCATGATGATAAGTAGCTTCCCCGGCATAGAAGTCGAATACCGAAGTTATGACGAGACTATCAACACTGACTTACAAGGCCAGTAAATAGATATACTCAATAGTCTTTCACCTAATGGTTTACCTCAACATAGGCTGGTTCTTAAAAAAATGCTTCTGTCATCTTGCTCCGAAATTTAGACCCATCAGAAGGCCTTTTCAAAGGCACGCGTCTAATATGTCAAGTTCTGAAGAGAAATGCAATACATGCGGAAATTGCTTTAGGAGAATTTGCCGGCAAGCAAGTCTTCTTTCATAGAATTCCACTTCGACCAATGAACGATGAATGTTATCCGGTACCTTACAAACGTGTCCAATTTCTTATAGGCTTATGCTTTGCTATGACAATAAACAAGGCACAAGGGTAAACATTAGATATTGTTGGTATCTACCTTTAAGAACCTGTTTTTCACACACATCCAATTGTACGTTGCTTTATCGCGTGCAAGATCATCATTGCTTGTTAAGGTGCTTATAAGAAAAGGATTAAGTGATGATGTTCATACAGACATGACTAAAAATATTGTATACAAAGAGGTCTTAACCAATCAATAAGTGTAAGAAACTATTTCTGATTCATTTATTTTCTTTTTTGTGTTTACAAAAATTACTTCTACGTGAGAATAAGCTTTACTGGTGTCTCATGGTTTTGTAATGCAAGTTTCATTTACCTACTGCTGTTTTTACTACTTTACTTTTTACACTTTACATGTGCTTAAAGAGTATACTTATTTTTGCTTCTCACATGTTGTTCAATTTATTGATTGCAACTGCAAACTTTCTTTACTGAATTTAAAAGCAGCAATGGCAATGGTACCTAAAAGTCAACTCTCTTATGTTTATGAAATCACTAGAAACGCCAAGCCGTGGACAGTTGCAGTCTAGGTTGTAGAAAGTCATAGGTCATAAGTAAGTGCTGGCAAGCGCGGTGGAGTACCAAAAACATACAAGCGTTACTTGCTGGTTGATGAGCGTGTAAGTTTTATCTGTTAGGATCAAGCGCTTACCGTTCTACTAAAACCAATTGGTGTTAGTAAAGGTGCTACTTTATTTATTAACACAACACACTTTTTTTATGCACCTCATTCGAATCCTCTTACGCTTGAGGATGCTGATACACCCCAACAATCCCCCCAACATCTGCAACCGTGGAATCATTATGCAGCATGCTGCCGCTTAAGGATGATGGTACTCCCCAACAATCCCCCCAACATCTGCAACCGTGGAATCATTATGCAGGATGCCCCCATCATCTGCAACCACACCGTAGAATCAATACGCAGCATGCTGCTGCCGGGATTCAAACCGGTGACCTCGCTCTGATACCAGTTGTTAGGATCAAGCGATTACCGTTTTACTAAAACCAATTGGTTTTAGTAAAGGTGCTACTTTATTTCATAACACAACACAGTTTTTTTTATGCGCCTCAGTCAAATCCTCTTACGCTTGAGGATGTTAGTACACCCCAACAATCCTCTCAACATCTACAACCGTGGAATCATTACGCAGCATGCTGCCGCTTGAGGATGCTGGTACACCCCAACCATTCCCCAGCATATGCAACCGTGTAATCATTATGCAACATGCCACCAGCATCTGCAACCACACCGTGGAATCATACGCAGCATGCTGCCGCTGGGATTCGAACCGGTGACCTCGCTCTGATACCAGTTGTTAGGATCAAGCGCTTAACGATCTACTAAAATCAATTGGTGTTAGTAAATGTGCTACTTTATTTCTTAACACAACACAGTTTTTTATGTGCCTCAGTCGAATCATCATACGCTTGAGGATGCTGGTACACCCCAACATTATCACATAATTTACTTTAAAATCCTAAGATCTCATATACATTTATTACTTCTGCTAAATGCATCAATGAGATTAACTAAACAATGTTGAACTTATTTCTGTTTTGTTCATAGGGAACAAATGTGTCTGGAATTGTTTATGAAAACGACATCCGCTACTTCTCAACATCACTTCAGCCTTTCAAGCGCTATCTCGTTTATAATGCTACATTAACTCCTGCTTATTCTTTCTTCAAATGGGTCCATATGCTTTCTCGTTGGTTATCACCAATGATATTCCAATTGAACTAATTGATGAACCTGCCCCGTCAGTACTTCCATTCTCGTACGATGTTTGTGCATTTAAAGAATTCAGCCAACATGCTGATAAAGATTCGGGGATCAATAAGTTATTAAGCTTATATTGTCTATTATATCATTTAACGTTTCATTGTTCCTTGCTTAAAAGGACTTCCACAAATGTAAAAGGGCTGGCTATACATGTGTTTCCACGGAGGTAAGTTAATGCTGAATCAAGCAATCGAGAGATCATATTGATAGATGAAAAGTACCTGCAACTTTTGTTATGACATTTATTTGTATTCGGTTTAAATATGTTTCTGTTCTCAATATTGCAGCAAGATTCCCATCATTCTGACACTTTGGAATTCATTTGGAGACGTTGAGGGGAATATCTTATACCTTGTTGTACGTGTATAGGCAGGACTTTCATTGAGCTCTAGAATGTACTCATACTTCTTGATTGATTCCCTGCTAAGTGACAGTCCTTCACTCAAGAACTAGTAAGAGAATATACTGTAATTATCTTTTTTATGCCTTCATAAGATACATTATCTAATATCTATAGTTTCATGCTTACACATAGGTAGAATAACAACAAAAGTGAGATCACATAGGCGATGTGTACCGATGCATACAAAGAGGCTCGGTCTGTTGTTACATCCTCTTACCGTGGATAACACAATAGATGTACCAACATCAGTTGCTACACTTCCCACGGTGAGATTAAACCCAAAATAATGTTTTCTCACACTAGAGCCTTTTACTTTCTAGATCAATACAACTTGGGTTGTCGGTAAAGTGCAGTTGACAGCAACAAAACAACAATACTACATGAGTGCTTGCGAAACTGCCACAAAACTGTAAGAGCTGGTGCTAGTTGGTTTTTTCGGTGCTCTTCTTATGGTGAACAAAGAGATGTTCATCTTAGGTATATACTCTTTTTAATTACAATGTTACACTTCTTACAAAATAACCGTATAGTTTGAATATCTTGACAATGTTCTTCCAATGTGTACATCATATATGTGTCGTGTACCTTTACAACTAACCGGAGAAAACAAATCCTTGCCTGTTATAATGACTTCTCCAGACATTGAACGCTTGACTGGAATTACTGCAAGTCAACTGAGAGACTCTCATGAATTTGTAAGTACATGAGATAAAGCATTACATATTTCTATTCATATGCTTCTAATTTTTTCCATTCTGACATTTTTTCGTTCGATCGTGTATTTCCAAAGGATTTGAGTGTGGAAGATGATCTTCGGCAAAATTAGATAAGCTTCGGTGGTGTCTTTCGTTAAGAAATACAACCGAACCACATTGGGTAGTCTGGTGGCCCAGGCCTTCGATACGCAGTGGTAAAGAAATATACTATATATGGATGCTATTAAGCCACTTCTACTGTGAATGCTTTGTTGGCAGCTGCATCGGAAGAAGCCACATCTGCAGATGATGCCTAATTCCTTAGCCCAAATACCAAGAAAAAATTGATTGGAATTGAAGAAATAAATGAAAGCAACAAAACTGACCAATCTACTCCACCAGCAAAAAGAATCTTGGACTTTATGTCCATGCCTACTAAGGTTGAGAAAGGCAATGACAGCATGGTTAAAGAAACTTCTGATGTGCTGGAAAGTGCAAGGAAGAGCTGAAGTTAAACTAATGTGTTGGTGCTTGAAAGACTTTTAGAGATATTAATTTTGTTATTTAACTTACTTGCTTTTGTGAGGGTAACTATCTGCTGCTCTATATACTGGAACATGAAAATGCATGTATGCTGCTATTTGCATATTGTAAGCCAATACTTCTTTCTAAGAATGTAATGGTTTAGCAATATGCCTTTTGCTTTTACTGTTTCTTTTGTTGGATAAGCAATATGTAGTATTTTGTAGTTTTGAAACAATGCAGCATTCTACATCCCTAAGCATTTTCTATGTAATGTGAAACAAAATTATGCATATCACTTGCATGTTATAACCTATTAAAACATTTCCGCAGTCTGTATTCTATCCTCATCTGTCTCTATTCTATCTTTTTACAATTGCTCGTCTCTATTCTAGTTGTCCTGATTCCTGTAACAATCGCTACCTGCATCGATAATGTAATGAAACAATTATTTGTTCAATCCAAAATCAAGACCATCAATCATTTTCTAGGGCCGTTCTTCGCAGTGAATTGCACGGCAACCCCCTAGTGTGTGTGTGTGTATATATATATTACACATATAAATAATTAAAAAAAAGACTGATAAATTTAGGATAATTTTTTTTTAAATATGGACTTTCCCTTATTAGATTTAGCCTCATCATACTCATGGCGTAAAATTTTACAATACAACCAAATGTTTGTTATTTAATATTGTAACAAGTGGTATGATTACAATCATTATTTTTATCTTTCACATACGATAAAAATAAATTATATGAAAGAAAATAAAAATAAATGTCTCTAATATTTACCACTCGACATAACTTTCATACATCCGTTACCGTAAAATCTCTCCACGAGTGAATAAGCAAAATCGCTAAAAGCCCTTCCCACTTAAAAGCTAGCTCTTTTCAAAGACGTGAAAGTAACAGAAGCACCCAACGGCGACGCCCCGACCTCAATCTCGAACGAATCATACCGCCGGAAAAGTTCCACAAGCAATAACCTCGAAACCAACACAACAAAATCTTTTCCAGCACATTGCTTGTTATCCAATGTCGGAGTCTCTGTTTCCGGTCCATTAGACCACAGCACGTGCTTCAATAGCTTCTCCCCTTCTTCTCCCACAAACCGATCCGGTACAAACTCTTCGGGCCTGTCAAAAATCTTCGGGTCTTTCGTTGCAAATGGCTGAAACCCGAATAAGAGCTCCCCTTGTTTCACATGAAACGCATGATCATGTGATTCGACTATCAGATCAGTTTTAGCCCGTCCGTATTGAGATGGGACTGGTGGCTCAATCCTAAGAGCTTCGTAAACCACGGATTTCAGCAACGGCATACTTTCGATCGCTTTCATCGTTACTTTACCGTCCAGAGATGAAAGAACGGATCGAATCTCTTGGGCCAGTTGAATTTGAAGCTTCAAACCAGCTCGGCCTACCCATTTTAGCATATTGGGGAAGAAAATTCTCATTCCACCATAAGTATTGAAACAGGTGGCGAAAATCAGATTGTGGCAAGCTTCATCCCTTGAAATGCCCATTTTTTCGGCTTCGTCGAGGACAATAGTTGAATTTTCGTAGAAGAAATCGTAGAGTAATTGGTAATCTTTTTTAACCAGAGTCGGTGGGAGCCGGAATGTGTGCAACAGAAGGTCTTCAATGATGTTAGGTAGGCCGAGGACAAGGAGAGGATGGAGTTGGAACAGAACCCATTTCCCGATCACTTTAGGCCCGTTGATTCCGAGCTTTGACGCCGCCGGATCAGCTCCGTGGAGGGATCGAGCAAGAAAACCGAAAGCTGCTTTTTCATTCGCTTCATTGAAATTAGCTTTGCCTTTAGCAAAAATCTCTTTCTCCATCACCTCAAATAGCTCCGAGTAGCTGTTTAGAAACTCCGGGATGACGTAATCCCGGCGGGAAGAGAGAAGAAACAAAATCAGCTTCTTGAGCTTGGCATGATTGGGCTCAGACGGGTCGAGATAAGATAGAACTCGATATCCACCGGTGAGTTCCGTCGGCGGCATAAAAGTTCCGGTGAAGAGATCTTTCTTTTCAACTTTGGTAACGTCAAACAAAACCGGGAAGCTCTTTCCATCGAGTAAAACAATCACTTTGGGGTCGAATGAAATAAACGGTCCCGGCGGCATGTTTGTTCGGAAAACAGTGGATTCAAACTTTTGAATTCTTGATTTGAAGTAAACATCTCTCCCTTGATTGTAAAAGTAGTCGAGCCTGTCTTTCCATGGGCTTATTATCGGAACGCCATGGTCACCTGGGATCTTACGCATTGGTAGATTTGATGATTGTGATCTTTCAGGTATGGAAGCTGAGATTGGTTTGACTTTGAGTTTTGAGACTAAAGAATGTGAAGATGATCTATGAGTTGAGAAGTTGGCATGAATTTTAAAAGAAATAATTTGGGAAGAAGAAGCTGCCATTATTGATTTCTTGAGTGTATTACAGCAAAAGCATTACTTAATTGGAAATGGCTTTTACTTTTTTGGTCGTTTAAGACTATGAAATATGGGATTGAAGCCTCGGTAGTGAGAGGATTGAGATTGTAAGGATGATGAGCAACACTACCCCAACACTACATACTTTAAGTATCTTTATACTCTTCTTACATATTCGTTTTGCCACAATAAAATAATTATACGGAGGCCATATAAAAATCAATGATTTTAAAATTTGTTATGGTATTAGTTGCGTATATTTTTATTGTATAGTACAAATATTTCTTATTATATAAATATATGAAGTTGATTTCTTTTTTCATACGAAATTACTCGTTTAAACTACTACTCACACATACATACGGTTGAACTCGAACTTGTGAGGTGGACTCGAAGCACTCGTGGCCTTTTGGTCGTAACGTCTCAGCTTAGCCATTTGAGCTAAGTCTTATCGGCATATCAAGTTGGTTTCAGTACTACAAGGATTGGATGATATAATATTTTTTTCAAGGTGAGAATTCGATTATATAATTAATCATTTAACTAATGTATAATTTTGGATATGTTTTAGTATTTACGGGTACATTTGATAGATAAAACAAAATAAAAACATATTAATATTTTAATTTTTTTTTCTGAACTAAACATGTTTATCGCCAACATTTGAGTATTCTGGCAGCTGGTTTGAGAGTACGGACTTCATTTCTTTGTCGTAGTATTCTAGAAGGGCATGATCTTCTTATGGCTGGCTTACGCTGGAGTGTAGGGGATGGATCGTCTATATGTATCTTCCATAATGCGTGGACTGTGTTCCAAGCCGTCGTTCCACATTACTTTTGCTAGGCATCCGAACCCGACTACCAGCAAACAAGGGCTGTTGAAGTTTGTAAAATACAAACTATAAGTAAAAAAAATGCAGAATGAATATTATTGAACTAAAATCACAAGTTAAGTTACACTACGGCTGATCATGGGTATTTATAGCTTCATACACCTCATGAATGAGTTAAGAGTAAGTCACAAACGGTTACAACAAATTATAACTGAATACACTAAACCACTGAGCAGTCTGCTGAGTCTTCATGTGGTCTGTAGAGTCCATGAGCAGCTTGCACTCATCATTCCCTTCAGCTCTTATACTGTAACACCCCCCTCAAGTTGAGAGTGGTAGATTAACAGCTTGCACTCAGCATTCCATTCAGCTACTGGAACTTTGAAATATCTTTGAAATTCTCAATTTGTCTAGCAGATACGAGAAAATAGGAGCATTTAGGGCCTTGGTAAGAATGTCAGTTATTTGTTCATTTGTATTGACTGAAAGAATTTTGACAAGTCTATATTTGACTTTTCCTCTCATAACATGACAGTCAATCTCAATATGCTTTGTTCTTTCATGAAACACAGGATTATGAGCAATGTGCATGACACTTGCATTGTCACAAAATAACACAGCAGACATATGAATAGAAACTTTCAAATCTTGTAAGATGTAAATCAACCACTGGAGTTCACAAACTTTATTTGCCATAGCCCTGAATTCGGCCTCTGAAGAACTTCTTGCTATAGTAGTTTGTTTTTTTGCCTTCCAAGAGATGAGAGCATCTCCTAGAAATATCATGTAGCCTGAGACCGATTTCATTGTTTCAGGGCAACCAACCCAATCACTATCTGTGAAACCTTTCAGGGCAAGGTTATTCTCAACTGTAAACAAAATTCCTTGACCTGGATTAGCCTTCAAATATCTCAGCATTCTATGTGCTGCCTTTATATGGTTTTTAGTAGGGGTTTCCGGAAACTGACTCAACTGCTGAACTACAAAAGCTATGTTCGGTCTTGTAAAAGTGAGGTAGATTAGTTTACTCACTAAGGATCTGTATGCAGTATTGTCTTCTAAAAGTGGTGAATCACCATGTTGTAAATTCTGCTTAAACTCCATATGTGTCTTGGCAGGTTTTGCTCCAAAAATTCATATTCTTCTAGGAAGTTGAGAGTGTACTTTCTTTGAGAAATTGATATGCCTGCAGGAGTTCTAGTAGCCACAATTCCTAGGAAATATCTCAATTTTCCAAGGTCCTTGATAGTGAACTGGTGATGTAGGGCATCCTTGACTTGCTGAATCAATTGCTCACTGGGACTTGCTGCTATGATGTCATCTACGTATTCCAGCAAAGCAATAAAAGATTGTCCTGACCCTTTAGTGAATAAACTGTGGTCATTTTGAACTGAATAAATCATTGGGCTTCCAAGGATTCAGTTAACTTGCAATTCCATTGTCTGCTGGCTTGCTTTAGGCCATACAAGGATTTTGTTAGTCAGCAAACTTGATTTGGTTTGGTTGTTGCACAGCCTGGGCAGCTGCATGTATACTTCTTAATGTAGATCTCTGTGTAGGAAAGCAGTATTAACATCCATCTGATGGAGATCCCAATTATTGGCTGTTGCAGCTGTATGTAAAGCCCTATATGTAGTAATCTTGACACCAGGGGAAAATGTTTCTTGATAATCAATTCCATATGTCTGAGTGTGGCCTTTTGCTACTAGTATGGCCTTGTATCTCTATACTGAACCATCAGGATTGTACTTGATTCTGTAAACTACTTCCCAGGTATGAGTCTTTTTTAGAGCTTCAATTTCTTTTTGCATTGCTTCTTGCAACTCATCAGATAGCTTGATTGTAGGTCTTAGGTTCTTTAAGAAGGTTGAAGAAGATGAAGATGAATTTTGATGATGAACATGAAGATGAATTTTGATGATGAACATGAAGATGATTTGAATGAAGATTAAATTTGTGGATTGTTATGGATGTAGGTTAATAGTTGTGGATTATAATTGTAACACCCCAAAATTTTGGGTCGTTACCGCCCAATAAAACCACACATATATATTAAAATTAAACTAGTAATGATGCCGATTAACATTATGGAACTTCAAACGTGTTGTTCAAGAGTATAATTCAAACGGATGTGTATGGTTATTATTATTTTTAATCATTATTGTTATTAGTGTTCTACTGGAATATGTGTAAAAAAAAAAAAAAAAAAAAAAAAAAAAAAAAAAAATAATAATAATAATAATAATAATAATAATAATAAACCAGCTAGATTAGTAGTATTGGAGGTGGAATGAAACGTTAGAATTATTAGGGAGTAAATGCAATGCATTCATTATTTTTTTTCTCTCCACGTGACTCATAGGAGACATTATTTCCTGGCAATCATAGGGCATGATTTTGGGGATTTTGATTAATTATGGCAATTATAGGGCACAATTTTGAGGATTTTGATTAATTATGGGAGTAGTATAAATAGAGGCTTATGGTTAGACTTTAGGATCATTGGTACGAAGAAGAAGAGAGTGAGAGGAGAGCCGGAATAGGTAATTCTCAGGGCAAAGGCTATACTAAGCAAGGTGAGTTCCTTTCTTCGATCCTCTGGTTTCTTGTTTGATTTTCAAATTACTTTCGTTAGCGGTTTCGGTTTTATAGTTGTCTTTCATGTTGATTGGAATTTTTTTTTCAACGAGTCGGCCACAGTGGGATGAGTCTTGTTAAAGCCAAGTCGTGTATCGGAGAAAAGTCGATATTTTCGGGAACCGATTTCGAAAACCACGTATATATTTCCATAGTCGTAGTTATGTGATCAAGTATGGATACTTTTGGGAATCGATTTCGCTTCCCATTTCGTTTTGCTTATGTGATCAACACAGGTTGCAACAAATTAGATTATATAATATCCTCAGCCAAGGTGATCTCTAGTATAGTATTTTGTACTCAATGATGGAACTGATGTCGTATTCAAAAGTCAGTATATTTTTACACAGTTGAGTCCTTACTCCTGCTCGTGTTTTCTTTTTTTGTCGTTCCATCAAAGAAAAACGTGTGCAGTTTTGAACCATTGTTCTTATATCGTCGTCCGGACTAGTGCTGTTTTCGTTACAATTAAACATGTGTCTTTCAACCAATTTATTTTTAACAGACAAAAATTTTGACGCCGGCATTGTGTGTTGAATTCTAGACCATGGGTTAACGTTGCATAATGATCAATGTTATTCTTTTCTGTCGCAACCTGGTACTTTATCAAAATACTTTTAATAATGGTACATTAATAATGGTAATTTTCTTGCCGGCATGCATTGGTAGTAACTAGTCGAGTAGTTGTGATTTGGAACCTTGTAAAGCTAGTCCCCTTATTTGCTGCATTTCGTGAGCTGTTGATCACATTAAACAAAGGAATCTTCCTTTTTTTTCTTTTTTTTTTAATCAAGTGTCGTTAAAATTTTATAAAGTTGGGTCCTGGTGTATATGGTGATCATTAGTTTAATGAAGGGGTAATAATATAATCAAGTCTCGATCCTGCTTGAGTGCATTGCAAGTGTAGTGCAAGCTCTAAGCGACTAGTTGAGTTAGGGTTACTGCACCGCAGAACGGCTAGTCACCGGTCTCGGGGCCTCTTGACCTCGGCTCATCGACAGTCCTAGAGCTACGGTACCAAAATTCCCCAATGACCCATGTGCATGGTCGGAAAGCAAGGGTGACGGCCATGTCATGGTTCGGAGGCGCGATGGGGTTGACTGGAGCCCTTTGGGAGGTTCATTGGGTGAAGGTCTGAATCCTTTCCCTGACAATCGGCCGGAGTTGTCAGGCAAGAGCTTGCTTGTTGGAGTGCGGTAGAAAAACGTGTCACGTCTTTGGAGATCGGTTGAGTCGACTCATCGACCCGGCCAGGACGATGTCAAGTAACCAGATAATTCAAGTATCCTAAGTACCTTAAACCTATTAAGTGACATGAAACAAATTTATTATATGTATATTTATTGCATATTTTATCATGTACTAAAATATTTTGATGCAGGTCGAAGAAAAAATGGTCCGCTGTGGTATACTTTATATTAATCTATTTCACATGCTTGGCCTATTAACTTTTCTTCTATAAAGGACACATATACACACCGGAACTCATTGGGCTAGTAATAGCTCACGCGTTTGCGAACTTTTTTTTTAGGTATGGAAGCAGAATCGTTTGACGGCGAGGAAAATAAGGAGACGTTGGAGACTTTTTTTGAGAGCGAGGTTGACGTGGACTATAATGTGGATTTGGTCAATTGAGAGACTTTTGGACTTTATTATGTTTCGTTCTTTCTTGCTTGTTTCTTGATGTACGGATAATTCAATAACTTTCGTTTTAAAATTTGTGGTTAATATAATTAAGGACTAGTTCCCTCTCTTTTCTCATGGATCTAGTAAGTGTGGCGGTGGGTCGCCGACCCTTCCTTAACGAGATCCCAGTGGAACTAGAGGGGTCGGGAGCGGTCTATTACAGGTTGGTATCGAGAGCAGGTTTTGAAATGGAACCATAAGGACTCAATCCTAGGCGAGGGACTTAGGATCAACTTGTTTGAAAATATTCTTATCTGGAAACTAAGTAAATATTGTGTTAGTGCATATGTGTATATATTTTATATTTATAAATAACGGGCTGTGTTTGTACTTTAAAAATTTTATTATGTAGGTCATGGCGTCATCACAGAATAACGGTGTGTTCTATGGACATGGTAAACCTAAGATGAGGCCGTCTGCGATTAGGACATTTCCTCCTAACCTTTATGGACCGACTAAGAAAGAAGGTACATGTGCTAATGATCATGGAGAAGGTAGTAACCCACCTACCGGGTTCCCCAATGGTGGCCATGGACGTCATGAGGAAATCAACAAAGAACCGGTGGTTTTGTGGTGGAGGACGACACCGAGGAGGAAGAGGACCCGGAGGAAGAAGAAGACCCGGAGAGGGATGAGGATGCAGTTGGTAATGGCAACCCAAATCAAGAGAACGCTCCCAATGTGCAACAACCAGATGTCATGATAGAGGACCCACCCGTGATCCATGAAATAACACCCCTGGAGGTGGTCTTCGGTCGCTATCCAGGGGGGCGATAAGAGGTCGGCAGTATGAGTGGGCCGAGGGGCTATGAGAGAGAGAGTTTGGAAAGAGTCCCTAGCCTACGAGAGGAGATAAAGAGAGCTAAAGGTTGCTCTTTTCGACGCGAGGAGGAAGATCGAGGCAATGTACCCGTAGTGGTAGCAAAGGATTCGTTTTGGGGAACCTTAAGTATTAATTACAAATAAGCGACGGTTGAAATGTTGGAGTGATCTGTTTTTGCCTTTTCTTTCTTCGTTTGTATTGGGTGATGCCGTTAAAATTTTGTAACCGGAATAATTATGTAATAAAAGGAAATATGCATATGTTGATTTGCCAAAGTAATTAATCTATCTTGTATTCCCAAACTCTGTTGATAACTAAGGTTGACAGGACATTCAAGCTTTACATCAGATTCAAAATTGTCAAAAAATGTGCTGATCATGATTAGGTCATTCCTTATAGTTTTGAACGGAGTTTTGTTTTAATATAAAAATCGTATTGCAGATGGCACGTGGACTACGAGTCAACTACCTTTCCTTACATCAAGGAGAAAGCTCTAGAGGAAGGGGTAACCGGAATGAAAATCTGCCACCAGGAGGTGAAGAGCAAGGAGTTGAAGAAAATGATAACTCTTTACAAGGAAATGTCGAACAACCCCAAGCCAACGTGCAAGGAGTTGATCCCGCCTTGGTCGCTATTCTGGGGCAATTAAGTGCTACTGTGGCAATGTTAGCCAATCAGAACAATGTTGGACAAAACCCACCCAATATGCCAATGGGTCATGGGCAAGGCCAGATCAACCAAGAAGATGACCGGCAACTTGAACGCTTTTTGAAATTCGGACCTCCAGAATTTTTCGGAGTCCCTGACCAAGCTGACCAGGCAGAGAGATGGTTGGAGAGGATGGAGGATATTTTTGCTGCACTTGGTTATGCCGACAGACAAAAGGTGACTTTTGCGGCTTTTAGATTCAGAGATGATGCTAGAGACTGGTGGCAAAGCCTCAGAAGGGAATGGGAGAGACAAAATCAGCCACTCACCTGGAATGTTTTCACTCAAGAATTTTATAATCGATTCATTCCCAACTGGGTGAGGAATCAGAGGGAAGAGGAGTTTATGACTCTAAAACAAGGCACCTTGACAGTGACCCAATATGAAGCTAAATTCACCAAAATTGCAAAGTATTGTCAACGACTGGTTAACACCGAGGAACATAGAACCAACAAGTTTTTGAATGGGTTGAGACATGAGCTACAGACAGCCATGGCTAGCGTACCCCTACCACACACAAGGCAATGACAGGCGGCTACAAGGATTGAGATAAAGAGGAGGAATGAGATCAATGCTCGCCAAGCCGCTCAAGCCAAGCGGGCAAGTACTTTGGAAGAACGGTCGTCACAATTCACCAACGGGAAAAAGCCAAGGATGGTGGTGCCTGCCCCACCTACCCCACCACCAAATGGTACTCCCGTGGTGGCTCCTACACTCCCAGCAATGGTTTGTTCCTTCTGTGGGAGACCGGGTCACACAGAGGCTCAATGTAGGAGGAAGTTGGGTCTATGCTTGTTCTGTGGAAGCAAGGATCACATGGCCCGAGATTGTGCAGCTAAGACAAATCACATGGCTCAAACCGCTGGTCCAACCCCAAATGTGACGACACCGCCAACAGTCAAGCCAGACAATGGAAAGAAGAAGCATCAGGTGAACACCAAAGTTTTTGCTATGGCCCAGGAAGAGATAGCTGATGATGCAAATGTAGTGGAAGGTATGATCCATATTCTTGATCTCATAGCTAAAGTTTTGATTTACTCAGGTGCCTCCAATTCATTTGTAGCTACAAATTTTGCATCTGAGTTGAACCTTGTTGAGGAAGAACTTCCATATACGGTAGTAGTTAATACGCCTACAGGCGCCAGGGTAAAAACCGATGCAATTCATAAAAATTGTGTAGTAACCATAGGTGGTCGAAGAATGAACGTAGACTTGATATCACTCCCCATGAAAGGGTATGACATCATTCTAGGAATGGATTGGCTCTCGAAAAACTATGCTCACATCGATTGCAAGAGAAAATTGGTCCGATTCTGTGAGCCTTGGAAGAAAGAAGTAATATTTTTTGGGGTTAAACATCGAAAGGAAGTACACTTGATTGCGGGAATCAAGGCGAGAAAATTGTTATACAATAGTCGCCAGGGTTATATTGCATATTTAACTACTACACCAGAAGAGACTCCAAGCATCAATGAGGTAGAAGTGGTGAAGGACTTCGAAGATGTTTTCCCGGAAAAGTTACCCTCACTACCACCAGAACGGGAGGTGGATTTTACCATTGACTTAGTGCCCGGAACAGGGCCTATATCTAGGACCCCGTATAGAATGTCGCCCAAGGAACTTAAGGAGTTAAAAGAACAACTTGAGGAATTATTGGAAATGGGATTTATTCGACCGAGTTCCTCTCCATGGGGCACTCCTGTCCTCTTTGTTAAAAAGAAGGATGGAAGTATGAGACTATGCATTGATGATAGGGGTCTGAACAATGTGACAGTGAAGAATAAATACCCATTACCTTTCATCGATGAGCTTTTTGATCAATTACAAGGGTGTGGTTGGTACTCCAAACTAGACCTACGGCAAGGATATTATCAAGTAAGGATTAAAGAAGAAGATATACCTAAGACGGCATTTAACACAAGGTATGGGCATTTTGAGTTCGTGGTAATGCCTTTTGGACTAACCAATGCCCCTGCTGTATTCATGGACCTCATGCATCGCGTTTTTCAGCCTTATGTGGATAAATTTGTGGTAATATTTATTGATGATATATTGGTGTTCTCTAAAACCAAAGAGGAACATAGTGAGCATTTAAAATCAGTGTTACAAGTATTAAGGGAAAACAAGTTGTACGCCAAGTTTAAAAAGTGTGAATTTTGGTTGGAGAAAGTGGCTTTCTTGGGTCATGTAATATCGAAAGAAGGGGTGGAGGTAGACCCATCAAAGGCAGAGGCGGTTAGCAACTGGAGCGCTCCAAAATCAATCACGGAGATTAGGAGTTTTCTAGGCATAGCAGGATATTATCGTCGTTTCATTCAGGACTTTTCGAAGATAGCTGGGCCTTTGACCCGACTCTTACGAAAGAATGTACCATATGTATGGGACACGAGATGTGAGGAGAGCTTTCAATAATTGAAGAAACGTCTAACTTCAGCACCGATATTAGTGTTGCCCGAACCTGGACAACCTTATACACTTTATACTGATGCCTCGAAGGAGGGTCTCGGGGCGGTGCTTATGCAAAAGGATAGAGTGGTTGCGTATGCCTCAAGAAAGCTAAAGCAACATGAGCAGAATTATCCTACCCATGATATGGAGTTAGCGGCAATAGTCTTCGCACTTAAAAGATGGAGACATTACTTGTATGGGGAAGAATTCCAGATCTTCACTGGAGTTAAATATGAGACAAAGGAGGTGGATGGAGTTCCTAGAAGAGTTTAAGTGCCCGATCAACTATCACCCTGGGAAGGCCAATGTGGTTGCGGATGCTTTAAGCAGGAATGTTATGGTTGCATCTATGAGGATACAAGAATGGGAGATGCTAGAAGAGGCAAGCAGATGGAAAATGGAGAAAACCACTGACAGAGTAATCATTGCGAATTTAAGGATAGAATCAGAATTGATGAGTGAAATTCTTCGGGAACAAGGTAATGATGAAAACTTGCAACGCATTAAATCTCATGTTGGCACGGAAAAAGCTTTAGATTTTGAGTTGAGTCATACAGGGGTGTTGAAATTTCGTGGTAGAGTGTGTATACCGGATAAAAATGCCCTCAAATGCAAAATCCTAGAAGAAGCGCACCGATCCAAGTACACCATACACCCTGGAGAGACCAAAATGTATCATGACCTGAAAAGACAATTCTGGTGGCCGGGCATGAAGAAAGACATTGCCCAGGTTGTTTCATCATGTCTAAGCTGCCAAAAGATAAAAGCCGAGCATAGGAAACCTGGGGGAAAATTGCAACCCTTACCCATTCCGGAGTGGAAATGGGAGCACATTACAATGGATTTCGTCACAGGACTTCCAAGGTCTCAAAATGGAAAGGACACAGTATGGGTGATCGTGGACCGGCTTACCAAAACTGCTCACTTTTTGCCTATCAGCATTAAAGACTCATTACAAAAACTTGCTACACTTTATGTCGAAGAGGTTGTTAGGCTACATGGTGTGCCTGCAACAATAGTCTCAGATAGAGACCCAAGGTTCACGTCCAGATTTTGGCCCAAATTCCAAAAGCAATGGGGACAAAGCTTGATCTTAAGACGTCACACCATCCCCAAAACGGATGGGCAAATGAATCGAACAATACAAACTTTAGAGGATATGTTGTGGGCATGCGTTTTGGACTTTGGTGAGAAATGGATTGACTGTCTAGCTTATGCAGAGTTCGCTTATAACAATAGTCACCACTCATCCATTGGTATGGCGCCTTATGAGGCCTTATATGGGCGACGATGCAGGTCTCCACTATTTTGGGAGGAAGTTGGAGAACGTAAGATTTTACCAGAGGAACTTCTTGTCGAAGTTGAAGAGGCGGTCAAAAAGGTGCGCCACGTACGTGAGAACCTCAAGGCCGCCCAAAGTCGCCAGAAGAGTTATGCGGATAACCGCTGTAGGGAGCTGGAATTTAAGGTTGGGGAGAAGGTGTTCCTTAAAGTAAGTCCACACCGTGGAATCTCTCGACTCCCGAAGAAAGGAAAATTAAGTCCAAGATACTTGGGACCCTATGAAATTACTAAACGTATGGGTGCCGCGGCCTATCAAGTTCATCTACCGACTTCACTATCCGGACTACATAACATATTCCATGTCTCTCAGCTAAGAAGGTATATACAGTCCTCTGACCATGTGTTCTCGGAAGAAAACATCCCGCCAAATCTTGATAGAAAGCTCGCTTATGTTGAAACTCCCCTCAAGATCCTGGACAGACAAGTCAGGAAACTACGCAGGAGGGAAATACCAATGATACGAGTCCTTTGGATGCATCACGGCGTTGAGGAAGCCACATGGGAGCTGGAAGAGGACATACGACGACAATATCCACACCTCTTTAAAGGTATGAATTTCGAGGACGAAATTTTTTTAGGGGGAGGGATCTGTAACACCCCAAAATTTTGGGTCGTTACCGCTCAATAAAACCACACATATATATTAAAATTAAACTAGTAATGATGCCGATTAACATTATGGAACTTCAAACGTGTTGTTCAAGAGTATAATTCAAACGGATGTGTATGGTTATTATTATTTTTAATCATTATTGTTATTAGTGTTCTACTGGAATATGTGTAAAAAATAATAATAATAATAATAATAATAATAATAATAATAATAATAATAATAATAATAATAATAATAATAATAAACCAGCTAGATTAGTAGTATTGGAGGTGGAATGAAACGTTAGAATTATTAGGGAGTAAATGCAATGCATTCATTATTTTTTTCTCTCCACGTGACTCATAGGAGACATTATTTCCTGGCAATTATAGGGCATGATTTTGGGGATTTTGATTAATTATGGCAATTATAGGGCACAATTTTGAGGATTTTGATTAATTATGGGAGTAGTATAAATAGAGGCTTATGGTTAGACTTTAGGATCATTGGTACGAAGAAGAAGAGAGTGAGAGGAGAGCGAGAATAGGTAATTCTCAGGCAAAGGCTATACTAGCAAGGTGAGTTCCTTTCTTCTGATCCTCTGGTTTCTTGTTTGATTTTCAAATTACTTTCGTTAGCGGTTTCGGTTTTATAGTTGTCTTTCATGTTGATTGGAATTTTTTTTTTTCAACGAGTCGGCCACAGTGGGATGAGTCTTGTTAAAGCCAAGTCGTGTATCGGAGAAAAGTCGATATTTTCGGGAACCGATTTCGAAAACCACGTATATATTTCCATAGTCGTAGTTATGTGATCAAGTATGGATACTTTCGGGAATCGATTTCGCTTCCCATTTCGTTTTGCTTATGTGATCAACACAAGTTGCAGCAAATTAGATTATATAATATCCTCAGCCAAGGTAATCTCTAGTTTAGTATTTTGTACTCAATGATGGAACTGATGTCGTATTCAAAAGTCGGTATATATTTTACACGCTGAGTCCTTACTCCTGCTCGTGTGTTTTCTTTTTGTCGTTCCATCAAGGAAAAACGTGTGCAGTTTTGAACCATTGTTCTTATATCGTCGTCCGGACTAGTCTTTGTTTTAATTACAATTAAACATGTGTCTTTCAACCAATTTATTTTTAACAGACAAAAATTTTGACGCCGGCATTGTGTGTTGAATTCTAAACCATGGGTTAACGTTGCATAATGATGAATGTTATTCTTTTCTGTCGCAACCTGGTACTTTATCAAAATACTTTTAATAATGGTACTTTAATAATGGTAATTTTCTTGCCGGCATGCATTGGTAGTAACTAGTCGAGTAGTTGTGATTTGGAACCTTGTAAAGCTAGTCCCCTTATTTGCTGCATTTCGTGAGCTGTTGATCACATTAAACAAAGGAATCTTCCTTTTTTTCTTTTTTAATCAAGTGTCGTTAAAATTTTATAAAGTTGGGTCCTGGTGTATATGGTGATCATTAGTTTAATGAAGGGGTAATAATATAATCAAGTCTCGATCCTGCTTGAGTGCATTGCAAGTGTAGTGCAAGCTCTAAGCGACTAGTTGAGTTAGGGTTCTCGCACATGAAACGGCTAGTCACCGGTCTCGGGGCCTCTTGACATCGGCTCATCGACAGTCCTAGAGCTACGGTACCAAAATTCCCCAATGACCCATATGCATGGTCGGGAAAGCAAGGGCTGACGGCCATGTCATGGTTCGGAGAGCAGTGGGGTTGACTGGAGCCCTTTGGGAGGTTCATTGGGTGAAGGTCTGAATCCTTTCCCTGACAATCGGCCGGAGTTGTTAGGCAAGAGCTTGCTTGTTGGAGTGCGGTAGAAAAACGTGTCACGTGCTGGAGATCGGTTGGTACTGACTCATCGACCCGGCCAGGACGATGTCAAGTAACCAGATAATTCAAGTATCCTAAGTACCTTAAACCTATTAAGTGACATGAAACAAATTTATTATATGTATATTTATTGCATATTTTATCATGTACTAAAATATTTTGATGCAGGTCGAAGAAAAAAAATGGTCATTGTGGTATATTTTATATTAATCTATTTCACATGCTTGGCCTATTAACTTTTCTTCTATAAAGGACACACATACACACCGGAACTCATTGGGCTAGTAATAGCTCACACGTTTGCAAACTTTTTTTTTAGGTATGGAAGCAGAATCGTTTGACGGCAAGGCAAATAAGGAGACGTTGGAGACTTTTTTTGAGGGCGAGGTTGACGTGGACTATAATGTGGATTTGGTCAATTGAGAGACTTTTGGACTTTATTATGTTTCGTTCTTTCTTGCTTGTTTCTTGATGTACGGATAATTCAATAACTTTCGTTTTAAAATTTGTGGTTAATATAATAAAAGACTAGTTCCCTCTCTTTTCTCATGGATCTAGTAAGTGTGGCGGTGGGTCGCCGACCCTTCCTTAACGAGATCCTAGTGGAACCTAGGGGTCGGGAAGCGGTCTATTACAATAATCTTTCATTTTAATCATCAAAAGAATCAATTGCATTTTTTAAGATTTGTGGTATAAGAAGTATATTCTTATTTTTTTAGGTGGTGCTTGAAGTAAAAAAATTATAAAAATATTAATGTGCTACCGGGACTAATTTAAAGAGTGCCGAAAATAAATGTTGTGCCGTAAGCAAAGCTGTAATAAATATAGAAGCCGCCAATACATATTTCAAAAAAAAAAAAGAAGAAAAAAGTAAAAAAGTAGAAAGTAAACTTAAAGCAGAAACATACATTTTGCATCCATCTTTGTGTCCTTTATTTATTTATTTTTTTTTAAAAGGAGTGGGGTACACTCCGCAAATGGACTTACCAGGGAAAAAATCACCCCATTACTGCGTACTTTAACTATATTTATACTCTTCAAGACTATTACATATTATTTTATAAATATATGAAGCTGATTTCTTTTTTCATACGAAATTACTCGGTTAGATTATTACATACACATGAACATGGTTGGACTCGAACAAGTGGCCTCTTACGGTTGGACTCGAACCACCCGTTTTCTCTTGAGTCACTATCGCCTCGAACATGACTTGAAATTGCTCTCATTGCATATATGAAGTTGATTTCAGACACTAGTATAAGGATTGGATGAAATATTTTTTTTTTCAAGTTCAAAATTAGATTATATAATCAATCATTTTACTAATGTATAATTTTGGATCTGTTTTAGTATTTATGGGTACAGTTGATACATAAAATAAAATAAAATAAACACATTAATATTTTAATTTTTTACAAATTAAACATGTTTATCACCAACATTTGAGCATTCTTGCAGCTGTTTTGAGAGTACGGCCTTCGTTTCTTTCATGTACTATTCTAGAAGGGCATTATCTTCTTTGAAAGACTTTATGGTGCAACGGTTGTAAGAAGGTTGTATCAAATGGCATACATAGAGCCTCTCATTTTTACTCTCTTTCACATAATACACTTTTATCGTGTGTGAGAGGTTAGAAATGAATGGTTGTAATGTATGTCGGCAGTCTAACTTCTTCTGACGGTTGTATTATAAAATTTGTCATCTTCTTATGGCTGGCTTGCGATGGAGGGTAGGGGATGGATCGTCTATATTTATCTTCCATAATACGTGGACTGTGCTCCAAGCCGTCGTTCCACATTCCTTTTGCTAAGCATTCGATCCGGACTACCAGTAAACAAAGGCAGTCCCATAGCTTGAAAGGTGGGGCCAATGCCCCCCCCCTCCCCCCCACTGAGTAGCAAAAAGTGATATAGTTTTATTGGTAAAAAATGTAAAAACACTATTAATGTCCTCACTCGATCTTTGAATTTATTCCGGTGCCCCTACTGAGAAATTTTTCTAGGTCCGCCACTGCCAATAAACTCTCAGATCTTTTTTATCCTAATTCAAGGCAGTGGAATGTGATACACATTCGGGATGCCTTCCGGCCATGGGAGAGAGGTACCCCCATTGCGCAGAGGAATCATCCGGATAAGCTTATCTAGAATTATGATCAGCAGGGTACTTTGATGACGGTTAAAATAGTCTATCCTACAACATCAATATGCTATCCATTATGAGATAAAAATAGTTGTTTCGACCCATAGATATGAACAATTTGAGTTAAATATCATATGTCGGGTTCGTGAGTCGAGAAATCTGCACTTAACGTTTATTTTCCCTATTTCGATATTATTTCGTGTATTATTTGATGATTTTCAGGATACGAAATATTGGGCTGGGCATTGCGGACGTATCTGGAGTGGATTGAACGAATGGAATGGGCCTAGGGAATTCCAGAATATTCCAAGCTAAGTCGGCTGAAGAAAAAAGACAAAATTACCGTCGGTAAACCAAGAGTCAGTGCCGACTTACCGAGGCTCGAGATCCTTCCGAAACACGTTTTCTTGGACGAGGGGTAGTATAGGTGTTTCTAAGTCGGTTTAGGTAGCTATAAATAAGAGGCTTCGCTTCAGAATTCAATGTACCTCACAACTATTACAAGTATTATGCAATAAAAGTTCTTTGTTCTTTATTTTATTATTTTATGAGTTCTGGTCGGAGAGACGACGGAGTCGCCGCCTAGGGAGAGATCTGCGGGAGATCTACACTCGTCTTCGAGGGTATGATTTTCTGTCTTTTTCAAGATGTAGATCTGTCGTTGTTCTATTCGATTAGTATGTTTTAATTGCTTATTTAGTTTAATTATGTAGTAGTTAGTTTATTTTATCCCATATGTTATAGATCTGATTCGTTGGTGAAGAAATCATGAAGTAATAGTTGTGTTTTTCATATATGCGACGGTCTATATCGCTAGATCTGAATACCTAGTAAATTACTAGTTCATGATAATCGGCGCCAGCTACGTTGATCGATAGATTTAATTTTTCATGCTAGTAGCCTGATCAACTATTTGTATGTCTTCGTAAACTAGCATGAAATACTAATAGTGAAGTGCTATGTTTGGACATTATCTTGAGTGGACCCTAGGAACGTGCTGATCAGTGTCGACAACTGTCTAGGAGGGTTTGCTGTATGAGTTAGCGCTCAATATCGACAACTCTAGTTCTTTATGCGTATGGGCTATTACGGACCAATTAAGGAGGGTAGCTTGCGTATAGATTGTCTACTACCATTGTCGGAGTAGATAGGGTTAGGAGTTGTACCCGTAGCTGAACAATGAATTAAAATTCACCAATGGGGATGACTGTTACATGTGTGTGGGGGGGAATTACTAATTACTCATAATTGAACTAATACATTAGAAACTCTTGTTGCTTCGTTGAACTTGCATAATCTTGCTAGTTGATTGTTACCAAATTTACTACTGTCTATATGATAGTTGGTCGTAGACCATATAAGTGACAAGCTCAATCTTGGTAATTAGACGTTCTTACGAGTCTCGGTGGGATCAACCTTGACTCGCCAGTAATCTACTACGATAGACCTAATCCTATTGCTAGTAAGTGCTTTGCTAGTAAGTGCTTTGCACGAGTCTCAATCTTTTTATTTAAGATTGAGTTTTCTGTATATATTTGAGTCTGTTTAGACTGGAGTCGTACAGAGTCAGTCTTGTTAAATTCTGGAAAATATAGCTTCCAGTTTACCGAGGGTCTACCGTGGTAAACCGAGGGTTCTAGTTTTGGCAGAATCGTTTCTGTCAGTTTAGCGTCAAGTCAGTAGTCAGAGTCTGTATTTTTGAGTCTGCCAGGCGTGTGTAACAGCCGCCGAGGCAAGTCATTAACATTTTTATTTTCTTTTTGTGTCTTGTAGTACGCTACACGAAGTTCAGCAGCCAAACTCGAGAGATTGATACCTGATCGAAAAGTTTGCTAGACAAAAGAGAAAAGAAGCTCGAGAGAAATCTGTTAGGATGGCGGACGACGTGATTTCGCACGAAGGAGATCACAGTGAGAGGGAAGAAGAGATTCTATCTTTGGAGGATACATAAATCGACGGCACGCGAGCGGACAAAACGGACAAAATGGAGCAGGAGTTGTGGTACAAGCAGATAGGAGAACTCTACAGAGTTATCCAATGCCGACAATCGAGCAATTCGTGCCAGCAATTGTTCAGCCAGAGAATACGGCTGAGGTATTTCACCCAAAAACAAATGTGATACAGATGGTGAATAATTACACTGCCTTTCATAGAGTAATGAACGAAGATCCTAGTGTACACGTCACTAACTTTCTGGAGATAGTCAGCACGGTCAAGCCAGCAGGAGTGCCTGAAGACAACATCAAGCTGAAGTTGTTCCCATTCACTCTGCAAGACAAAGCGAAGATATGGTTATTGTCTCTAGCACCAGGATCGATCCAAACTTGGACTGATTTGTTGCAAAAGTTTATGAACAAATACTGCCCGCCTGGGAAGTCACTACAGATGAGACAAGACATTATGAATTTCAAGCAGAAACCCACTGAAACCTTTGAAAAAGCTTGGGAAATATTTAAGGAAGCATTGAGTAGGCACCCTCACCATGATATCACTTTGCCCGTACGGATGCATAGGTTATATCGCGTATTACGGCCAGTGAACAAATGAGAGTTGATGCATCAAGCAACGGATGTTTTGCGTTGCTATCACTTGAAGAAGCTAAAGAGAAATTGGAGCAAATTGCACTTACAAGTCGATGGGGAGCAGCGATCGAGATAGAAACGCCAAAGTAGTGGCGTATTTGGAGAAGTCACTTCTCAAAAGATCTTATATCAGCTAATGGCGATGAATGAGAAGATAGATGGCATGCAAGATCGCATAGCCAAGGTTGAGAAAGTTCAAGATATCTAAGCAACCAACACTGAGGACGTGAACTATATAGGGAGGCAATGAAATCCTTATGGGGGCGGATATCACCCAGGCTCTCATGACCACCCTGGTTTTAGATTGAGTGACCCTACTGGGGTTTTCGACAAAGTGATTCTAACGGTGAAGAGAGACCGAGGCAAACTGGTGGATTCATGCCTCAATTCAACAAGTCCGGTGGTTGGGAAGCAGCCATGGATAAAATAAGCTCAACTGTGACCGATACGGTCAATCAACTTACAAAATCCATGACTGAGCTGAATACAAACTTCAACACAGAATTGTCAGAAGAATGATACAAGATCCCGACCAATCAAGAAGCCTTAGTGCGAAATCACATGCGCACTGAGTGGGGAAGATTGCGAACAAGTGTCGACCCGTCCCCGGAAGGAGTGCCAAGTAATACTGAGAATAATCTGAAGGACGTGAATGCAATCATGAGTAGAAGCAGAAAGGAACTGTCTGGACCAGTTATACCAACTGTCCAGGAAGAATCAGGAAGCAGTCAGCAGCAGAACGCAGCAGAATCAAGAGAAAAAAAGGGGCCGGTAAATCGGGACACTACTCCGGTAAACCAGGAGTCTGAAAATTCAGCAGACAAGCAGGCAAATCAGCAGCAGTCAGCAGGTAAGTCTTCATGAACTGTAAATGTTAATCATGCTACTGTACCCTATCCCCCTAGGAAATACAAGCCGAATAATGATGATGCTCGTTATAAAAAGTTCATAAAAATGTTTAAGAAGTTGCAAGTAAATATACCTTTGGTAGAAGCTCTAGCCGGAATGCCAGAGTATGCGAAATTCATGAAAGAAGCAATCTCTACCAAAAGGAAGTTGTTGGACCTTGAGACTATATGCCTTAATGAGGAATTCTTGGCAGTTTTGTAACGCAAACTGCCTCCTAAGTGTAAAGACCGTGGGAGCTCCTCATACCAAGCACAATTGGAGCAGTATGCCTAAACAAAGCATTGTGTGATCTTGGAGCCAGTGTCAATCTAACGCCACTCTCCATCTTTTATAAGTTAGGCATGAAAGAGTTGAATGAAACATCTATAACCCTTCAATTAGCAGATAGGTCTATGAAGCAATCGTGTGGAGTGGTGGAGGATGTTTTGGTAAAAGTTGATAAGTTTGTATTCCCGGTAGACTTTGTGGTGCTAGACATGGAGGCTAACCACGATGTTCCACTATTCTTAGGAAGACCTTTCCTAGCTACGAGCAAGACATTGATAGATGTTCATAAGGGTGAGCTGATTCTGAGAGTGAATGAGGACAATGTAGTGTTCAATATGATGAATTCGATGAGATATGCATAAAGATGAAGGAGAAGCATGCTACATGCTAGATTCCACAGACGAACTTGTTTTGGAACTATATTAGGAAGTGGCACTAGACCCTAAGGTAGCAGAGACTTTGCTCCTGAAGGATGAGGAAAGTTATGAGGAAACCTGGCCTGGGTGTAGCGAAGGTCAAGTGCGAGAAGTAGAGCCTATATCTTCTGTGGATTTAGGAGGAACCATTCATAGAACTTCGTGGCACAAGTTATTTGACTTGCAATTGACTGGTAAGCTGTTAAGATCATCATTAGAGGAGCCACCAAGGAACTTAACGTTGAAACCTTTGCCATCTCACCTGAAGTACATGTACTTACAAGATGATACTCTTCCCCTCATAATTTCATCGTTATTATCACCTTTAGAGGAGGAGAAACTTTTAAGAGTACTGAGAGAGCATAGGGGAGCGTTCGGGTGGACGATTGCAGATATTAGAGGAATAAGCCCGTCGGTGTGCATGCATAAGATCTCTGTAGACCCTGAAAAGAAAGCGGTAGATCAACCTCAAAGGAGGTTGACACCACAACTGAAGGATGTTGTTAAGGAAGAGATTATAAAGATGTTGGAGATGGGAATCATTTTCCCAATTGCAGACAGTGAATGGGTAAGCCCGATTCATATGGTGCCCATGAAAGGAGGATTCACTGTCCAACCTAATGATTTTGACAAATTTATCCATGTGAGACTAATTACTGGACATCGATTTTGCATGACTTCAGGAAACTGAATGACGCAACTCGTAAAGATCATTTTCCCCTACCATTCATTGATCAGATGTTATAAAGATTAAGCGGTCATGCTTTTTATTGTTTCTTAGATGGATATTCTGGTTACTATCAGATCCATATTGCACCCGAGGTCCGAGAGAAAACAATTTTCACATGTCCCTATGGAACTTTTGCGTACAATTGCATGCCTTTTGGGTTATGTAATGCACCAGCAACATTCAAAAGGTGCATGATGTCATTATTTGCGGACATGGTGAAGGATTTTCTAGAGATTTTCATGGATGATTTCTCTGTATTTGGAGATAGCTTTGATAAATGCATGGACAATTTGAGTAGAGTGCTAAAGAGATGTGAAGAGACCAACCTTGTACTTAACTGGGAAAAATACCATTTCATGGTTACAGAAGGAATGGTGTTGGGTCATAAGATTTTGAGGAAAGGAATGGAGGTTGATAAGGCAAATATAGAGGTGATATAGAAGTTATCCCCTCCAACGAACTTAAAGACGTTGTGACCTTTCTTGGCCACGCAGGATTCTATAGGAGGTTTATCAAGGACTTCTCTAAAGTTTCTAAGCCTTTGATGGAATTACTTGAAATGGATGTACTTTTGTGTTTGGAGAAGAGTGCAAGCAAGCATTTAACACATTGAAGCAAATGCTTATAACCGCCTCAATTCTAGTAGCCCCGGATTGGAACAAACCTTTTGAGCTTATGTGTGATGCAAGCGACACGGCAGTTGGAGCAGCTCTGGGACAAAGAGATGATAAAATATTTAGCCTATCTATTACGCCATTCGTATCCTTAACAGTGCCCAGAGTAATTATGCGACTACAGAGAAGGAACTCTTAGCTGTCATCTTTGCATTTGGCAAGTTTCGACCATATCTGATAGGATCGAAAGTCACTGTATTCACTGCCCATGCAGCTCTGAAATACCTTCTAACCAAGCAAGACTCCAAGCCAAGATTATTGAGATGGATTCTACTCTTACAAGAGTTTGATGTCGAGATTAAGGACAAAAAAGAATCTGAGAACCAGGTGGCTGATCACCTGTCAAGATTAACTTTGCTGGAAGAAGAGCAACCGACTGAGATCAGGGAGAGCTTTCCGGATGACTTTTTGCCGTCTCAGTGGTAGCTTGAGTTGAATCTCAGCCCCCGACAACATACTTCAAGAGTGGGCAAGGTTTTGCTAATATTGTCAATTATATATCGCGAAGATACCTACCAACAGAATTCAAAAATACGGATAAGAAGAAGTTCTTCACATATCTGAAGCATTATCATTGGGACAATCCCTACCTATACAAATTGTGCCCTAATGCCATTCTTAGGAGATGCGTCCATGATGACGAGAATCCAAGTATTTTGCACATGTGTCATTCTATAGAAGGGGAGGTCATTATGGGCCAGACAAGATAGCAGCAAAGGTACTGCAGTCTTGATTCTATTGGCCTACAATTCATAAATCTGCTTACGAGTTGACAAGAACCTTTCATTCCTGTCAAATGACCGGTAATATTTCTAAGCGGAATGAGATGCCACTGCAGAATATCTTAGAAATGGAGTTATTCGATGTATGGGGAATTGATTTTGTTGGGCCTTTCACATCTTCAGAATCAAATCATTACATCCTGGTAGCAGTTGATTATGTTTCCAAATGGGTGGAGGCAGTGGCCTCACCTACTAATGATGCCAGGGTTGTCCTGAGATTTCTTAAGAAGAACATTTTGACGAGGTTTGGAGTGCCCAGAGCCATTATTAGCAACGGAGGGAGTCATTTCTGTAATAGGTTGTTTGAAAAGTTGATGATGAGATATGTGGTTAGACATAAGATAGCAGCAGCGTATCACCCCCAAACGAGTGGACAAGTAGATGTCACGAATAGAGATATTAAGAGAGTCTTAGAGAAGACTGTGAATCCCACAAGGAAAGATTGGTCTTTGAAATTAGATGACACTCTTTGGGCGTATAGAACAGCTTATTGGACCACGATTGGGATGTCACCATACATGATAGTGTTTGGAAAAGCATGTCATTTACCGGTAGAACTTGAGCACCGAACGCTGTGGGCTACGAGATTTCTAAACATGGATGAGAATTTAGCCGGTGAAAAGACTAGAGTTGAATAGATTGGAGGAGTTTAGACTTCAGGCCTATGAAAATGCTAAGTTTTATAAGGAGAGAACGAAGCGCCTGCATGATAAGAAAATTCTGAACCGCACATTTCAAGTTGGAGATAAAGTTCTTGTGTATAATTCGTGTCTTCATCTTTTTCTTGGGAAGTTGAAGTCTAGATGGTATGGACCACATGTAGTCACGAAAGTTTTCAATTCAGGTGCATGTGAAGTTAGACATGAATACTCTGGGCAGACTTTCATAGTAAACGGCCACAGGCTGAAGCATTACCTAGAGCACAAGAATAACCCTGATTTGGAAGTCTTTACATTGCCAAAGCCAGTGTACGAATAAAGGATCCCTATTAGTACAGTCGAGCTGGTGACTATAAACTCAGAACTAATTCTAAACCCTTATTTATTTCTTTTGTTATTTTGAGTTTAAAAAGTAGCATGTCAATCGAAAGGTTTTTTTCATCACACATATCTTTGGTCATCTGGCTAGAGGTATATGTGGTTTTTTCCTTCACGATTATCATGTGATACATTCGTAAAAGTTTTCACGTCTTGCTTAGGCCAATAAAAGAATAAAGTGGCTTAAACTATTTTTGCGCATTCCTCCGGTATGCACAATTACCACCACCTTATTTTCTTATTGCCCTTCGCATGTTACTCACAGTTTTTGGAAATATTTTGGAAAGCATGTAAGCACTTGGAAGAAGAGTAACCTAGGAGCCAATGATTACGCTCTGGGATTCACTTTGACTCAGCCGATCAATTCCAGAGCTAAGTACATTTTATTTTCTTACGATTAGTCATTGGGGACAATGTCTATGATAAGTGGAGGGTAGGCTTGTTAGGAAATCTATGCGGGAACACAGCAGAATTCAAAATTTTATTTCCTTTGACCAGGATCGACTTCGTTTAAGCAACAAACACATAAAGCTGGTAGACGGTGGTTACCTTCCTTGATCTAAAAGATCGACGATTTGACCGTCTAAGGAGAGTAGCGATGCACGGAGCCGCTCAAGTGTTCGGCCTCTACCGGTGATCCACACGAACACCTCGCCGGAATCCCAACATGGATTGCTACCAGAAAAACTATGCTGCTAGACCGACTTTTTCTCTCTCATAAATCTCTCTCTAGGAAGCTCTCAATTTTTCATAAGAACTATTAGCTCTTGGAATTGTGTTGTTCAAAAGAGCTAGCCAAACCCTCCTATTTATAAGAGTACCTATGCCCCAACTGTATCCCAATCTGATTGGGAGAAGCTTCCTAGTAGATTGAGGAGAAAGAAAACATTTTCATAATAAATAAGGAAAATCCCTTTGATTGATTTATCTCATTAAATATTCAATATCATGGTAATCTTATTAATTAAATTGCACAATTCAAATGTATCATATACATTAGAAAGTGGCATCCCTTCCCCACAAGATTTGGGAATTGAGATTTTCTTTAATTAATATAATACTATGATTATTTTTTTTTTGAAAAAATATATGTATATCATATACACATAAATTTCGACTTTTGTACACATCATATGTGTATTTAATTAATCAACATAATTAATATCTTGTATTATATTTATTCATAATAAATAAATACCATCATATTAATTTACCACTATAACCTTTATAGTCTCGAGATAAACTTTCCTTATTTGCTTATCAACTATAACCATTTTAATCCGGCTAGATGCTCATATGTGTGTGACCCGTTAGGCTTCCGAATATGTTGGCCGTAGACACAAAGTGCAATTTACAAAAATGCCCTTCATGCCTAACAATCACGGGATAGCGTCTAGCAACACACCGTGACCCCCAATCATCAGAAGAGTCAAATGCAATGACTACTACATTTCATGTGAAACAGTTACCGTGTAACTTACAACCCCATCGCTGTAATAATAACCCTAAAGCTCATAAGTGCATTTTCCTTGGATATGCACATGACAGGAAAGGTTACAAGTGTTACTCTCCTTCTGAAAAGAAATTTTACAATTCTATGGATGTGAAATTCTTTGAAAGGACTCCATATTACAAAGAAACCCATTGAGCGAGTCATCGATGGAAACTGATTGAGATTGAACTAAGTCCGTTCCTCGGCAGAAACCATTTACCCTCAAAGAGAGTCCTAACCCACAAAGCAGACTCATAACCTTCCCGAAGATCCTGCGGATACTCACATTCATCGACCCTCGGCATCTGACCCAGAGTCTGGCGACCCAGAGCTCTCTTGAACTGAGCCTCGGCAGCCCTCTTGAACCGTAGTCCACTGGACCTCGGCTTATTGACTCTCGTGATCTGCTGAAGTGGATGACAGACCTATTGCTCTAAGGAAAGGGAAAAGATCATGCACTGATCATTCTATTCATTCTTATTTATCTTATGATCAGTTGTCCCCTGTCTTTGCCATGTTTACACAGGACCTGGACTCTCACTCTATCCCTAGAAATATTCAGGAGGCCCTTCAAAATGATAAGTGGAAGGTGCTATTAAAAAAGCAGAGATGACGCCCCTCTGGATAATCATACTTGGGATCTCACAACTCTTCCAAAAGGCAAGAAGACAGTCACCGCAAATGGTTATTCACTATCAAGTACACCGCATGGCACTATTGACAAGTACAAAGCCGATTGGTAGCCGGGATTCACTCAAACTTATGGCATTGACTATAAAGAAACTTTTGCACCAATGGCAAAGCTCAACACCGTCAGGGTACTAATTTCTAAATTTGTCCAACTTGACTGGCCTCTTCATCAATTGGACATCAAAAATGCTTTTCTAAATGGGGACCTTCTTGAGGAGGTTTATATGACTATACCTCCTGGTTTTATCAATCCTCAAACTCAAGGCAAGGTGTGCAAACCGAGGAAATCTCTATATGGCTCAAGCAATCACCAAGGGCATGGTTTGGAAAATTAACAACTGTGGTCAAAGTCGCTTTGGATATCACCAATGCAATTCGAGTCACACTATGTTCATCAAGACAACCAACCGTAAGAGGTCTATTCTTATTGTCTATGTGGATGATATCATCCTTCTTGGAGATGACCTGCTTGAGATCCAACACTTGAAAGAATCTGGCACGCAAAGGTATTTCGGGTTAAAGACTTGGGTTTACTTAAGTATTTTCTTGGCATGGAAGTAGCTAGAAACATCAAAGGAATCTCGGTCTCCCAAAGGAAATATGTCTTGGACTGCTTTGAAGAAATCGGCATCTTTGGGGTGCAAACTCTCTTGTATCCCCAGTAGACCCTAGTCATACCCTGCTACATGGTGACATTGCTGTAAGAAAGGAACAATATCAAAGACTTGTAGGGAAACTCATCTACCTATCCCATACAAGACCGGATATTGCATATGGTGTCAGTCTGGTTAGCCAGTTCATGCATTGCCCTACTGAGCAACATTGGGATGCAGTGAATAGAATCTCATGGTATTTGAAGTCCACTCTGGCCAAGGGTTACACTTCACCAAGTCTGGCGATAGATCCATCAAGGTCTATATCATTCTTTGATTGGGCTGGATGCCACATAGATAGAAGGTCTACCACAGGCTATTGTTCCCATGTATGGGGCAATCTTGTTACTTGGAGGAGCAAGAAACAACCTACTGTGTCTAGGAGCAGTACTGAAGCTGAACTCAGGGCACTTGTTTTAGGCATTTGTGAAGCTCTTTGGCTCAAAAGATTACTTACTAAACTTCAGCAACCTATTCAGCAACCTATCACACTCTGTTGTGATAATAACTCAGCACTATGCATGGCAGAGGATCCAGTCCATCATGACAAAACAAAACATGTGGACATTGATGGACACTTTCTCGAAGGAGAAGATTGATGCCAAGATTATTCAACTCCAGGTATGTTCCTCGTAAGATCAAAATGCGATATTCTTACCAAGGCTATTCCACCTCTTACGTTCGTGAGACTAAGTAGCAAACTTGGTTGCATCAATATATCTGACCAGTTTGAGGGGTGTGGAAATATCACTTTCAAAGATCTCTTTGAGGCTCAAGCAGGTGATCGGCGAGGCTCTTGATCCTCATGATCACAATGAGACTATGTCGTGCATAACTTTATTTGTACACTTTATTTATTTGTAAAAGACATATTAATTGTGATACATATAAACAATTAATATGTCAAACTCTAGTTTACTTTATGTCATAGACATAGACATAGATTGTACTTTTACTTTTTGCTTTTGTGCCGCCCACATCTACATACTCAAGTGGCCGCCCTAGCTAGCTAGTCTCTCTCCAAATTGTATCTATTTATACTCCTTCATTATCAATGAATAAAAGATAAGTTGAAGTTTACTCTTGTGTTTATCACATTCTCAAACTCTCTTCAGTTATTGTTTGATGGAAATCTTGAATAGCATAGATCACCATAGATAAGAATAGTTCATTAGATTTATATTAACGGAAGTTAGTAAGTCTAAAAACTAGATCGTTAACGTAAAAGTTGACACCTTTGATCTTTTTAACGTGTTAATTTAGTATTGGAAGATACTAGGTTAATAGATGGATTGCCTAAGGAATTAGGAATTCATGTTTAGGTAAGGTGAATCACAACCTAAGTAAATACCACGTAAAATCGAGATAATAGATCAATGCATGTTGATAGGTGGATCAATCCTCGTTTGTCTTTTATAAACTTGATTTACAATCCTCATAGCTTAGTTTAGATTAGTTAATTTATTTTCCTGCACTTTTAGTTTATTTTTATCGCTTTCAATCTTTCCTAGCATTGGATTAATCTCCTCTGTCTAGTTATTTTCTGCATATTTGTTTAGCTAGTTATTCGTTAGGTTAGTTATCGTGGCAATAGTTAGTTAAAAACAAAAGCTAGGGTTAACATTCGTCTAGTTCCCAGTAAGATCGACCCGGCATAGCCTCTTTACTATGATCCTTGCACTTGAGGTTAACCGGTTTATTACTTGTGTTTTGTATTGATAAAATCCGGGACAAGTTTTTGGCGCCGTTGCCGGGGAACCGGACGGTTGTCTAGTTTTTGTTTTTCATTAGTAATTTAGGTTAGGTTTTTGTTTTTATTTCTGTTTTTCGTTGGTGATTTAGTTTTTTTTTTTATTTGTTTTTTTTTTCTATTAATATTTGTTCTTGTTAGTTGTAGTATAGACTTTTGTTTTTGAGTTTTAGTCTCTGTTTTCTGTTACCGTTTCTTTTTACGCTCTCTGTTCGAATCTGTTCCCGAGTTGGCCGAAAGGCCTGGTCATCTGAGCGCGCCCGTCGAGCTCTTCCTCAGGAGGACGCCCGTCCCATTAATTGGGCGCCCGTGCATCATCTGTCTCGCCATTAGTTTTTATTTTTATTTCAATTAGGTTTTCTGTTTTTTTTCGTAGGTAAGTGTCGTAGGTAGGTTTCTTAGGTTGAATCATCTGACTCCACACCTTTCACGATCAAATTTTAGGAAAAAAGGGTCCGTTTTAGCACTTGATAGTATTTTGGCCATAACTTTCGGCTCGAGTGTCCGTTTGGCGCGCAAGACCCCAATTCGGAAAGCTCGTTCCGACGCCGACGAAGGCCGTCCGACACCGTTTTCGAGGTCAAAATCCACTGTTTTCCCTTCCATTTTGGGCTCAGAAGATTTCAACACGTTTTTTTTCTTGCCTTTTTAGTATTTTCTGTTTTTCTGTTTTAAATTTTTCGTAGTTTAGGTTTTTAATTTCGTAGTTTTAGGTTTTGTTCAATTGAGTTGGGTTTGGTTTATGCAAACTCGAAGTCGAAAAGGGCCATTACTCTTTTCACGACCTCGAGCGGACCATAGTCCGACCCAATAGGCGGAAACTTCGTTTTACCGATCCTTCGGACGAAGGAAGTTCAACCTACCAAGAAATTGAACGAAAGTTGATAAAAGAGATCGAAGAAATAGTAATTATGGCGGCCGAGGATAGACGGACATTGGCGGACTCACGCCATGCCTGGTGCGAGAATCGCAACCCGGCTATCGTCTTACCACCATCACCGCACAAACCTTCGAACTCAAACCCGGCCTCATTCGGATGATGCGGATGCATCAATGTTTCACGGGTTCCTTCGAAAATCCACACACACACGCGTACACACATTCCTGGAGATATGTGGTACGACACGCATTCAAGGTGTGAGTGAGGATGTGATTAAACTTACATCAAGTTTCCGTTCTCTTTGAAGGAGAAGCTAAAGAGTGGTATAGCTCTCTCCCTACGGAATCCATTACCACAGGGCTGCATTGGAAAAAGAATTTTTAAGTCAATACTTTCCACCCTTAAGACATTTCGGTGTTTGAGGGAAATTTATAATTTCTATCAAGCGGAAACAGAATCTTTCTTTGAGGCATGGAAGAGATTCAAGGCTCTTCTTCGTAAATGCCCCCACCATGGGTTAGACTTGCAGAGGCAAGTCAATACCTTTTTCAGTGGATTGACCGAGCTCACCAAGGGCATGGTCAATAGTTCATCAGGTGGGGCTTTCCTGAGGAAAACGCCTCAAGAGGGGTGGGCATTGTTCGAGGACATTGCCAAATATAATTATGCCCCCTCTTATCAAGCCATCCAAGCTCCTCCTCCTCCCAAGGTGGAGGAAGTACATGTTCAAAGTCTGATCGCCATGCTGCAGAGGCAGATGGCCAGTCCTCAACCTCCAAATCCTATGAATCAGACTCCTTCGTTTCCGCAGAACCTCGGTTTACAGATATTGCGAATCTTGGCCGTTAGGCCGGTCATGTAAATGGCCAATGTCAGTTAAACCCCAATTCTTCATACCAAGTCAATGCTGTCCATGGTAATGGACAGTATACTCAGGTCCAATGCCAAAACTGTGATAATATGGGGCATACTTCCAGATTCTGTCCTATGAATGGGCAGAATGCCGAAGTAAATGCGTTCTATGGCCAGAACAACCAAAGATTTAATCAACCATCTGGCCAGAATCAATTCCAGAACCAAGGGTTCAATCAAGCTTCCAGTTTCAATCCGAATGCGAATTTTAATTCGAATTCAAATTTTAATAGAAACCCTGGTTATGTTCAGAACCAAAGCTCAAATTTTTCCAACCCGAGGTTCAATCAGAATTGGCCCGCCAATTCTAATTCTACATTTCCAAATCAGTCCAATCAGCCTCTCCCTCAAAATCATCAGAACTCTCAAGGCCCCTCCCAATCCAACACTTTCGAAACCAAGTTGGAGGAGCAAAGTAGGACAATAAAAAGTCTTGAGAGACAAATAGGGCAGCTGGCTGAGCAATTAGCATCAAGACCCCCTGGGCATCTGCCCAGTTTTACCGAGAAAAATCCTAAGGGCGGTCATGTTGCTCAGGCCGATTTAAGCAGCAGCCAATGTACTGACCTCGTACCAACAATGCATTATGGACACGAGGAGGCCAGTACAATGAGTTTAAGAAGCGGTACACAGCTGAGTGGTCCCCCTGGCTTTCAGGGAAACCACTAGCCCCTCCTGCCATTGATAAGGTAGGAGGGGAAGTTGAGCACCCATCATCCCCTTGGCTGCAAGCGAGTACTCAGGTGGCTGATCCCCTGAGAGGTGTAGGAGTTGAAAATCAGGTGGCTGATCCCCTGATAAGTGGAAAGGTTGGAAGTCCTCAGGTGGCTGATCCCCTGAGGAATGAGGAATCAAGTGAGAGTCAGGTGGCTGATCCCCTGACTAATCAAAAGAATGAGAAGACAGTTCGGTGGAAAGATTTGGAAGATCAAGCTATCAGCGCATCCTCAAAGAAAGTATTTTCTGAGAGTGATCTAAAGAAGCTTCCGTTTCCACCGAGGAAGAGCAACATACCATTGGTTGAAGACAAAAAGTATGAGAAGGTGCTAAACCTTCTGAAAAATACTCAGGTAAATCTGCCATTATCCGAGGTCTTGGTCGAGATGCCTAAGTATACAAAGTTCATCAAGGATGTTGTATCTTCCAAGAAGAAGTTAGCAGAAATGGATCAAGCAGTTGGTAAGGAGTGTTCTATGGTCAATTATGAAAGCGTACCAATCAAGAGGGGCGACCCAGGAAAATTTGTGCTCACATTGCAGATGGGAGGCCTAGTATTCCCAAATTCCTTATATGACCTGGGTGCATCCATCAGCTTGATGCCATTGTCTGTTTGCAATCAGCTTGGTTTACAAAGTCTTCTAGAACCCACTACCATGAACTTGCAGTTCGCTGATAGATCTTCTAAGAAAGCAGAGGGAATCCTGAGAGACGTATTAGTTCAAATAGATAGGTTTACCTTTCCAGTTGACTGGTACGTTTTAGATATTGAGAAAAGTGAAAATGTCCCTTTGATTCTTGGAAGACCTTTTCTTTCTACAGCTAGAGCCCTCATCGATTGTGATGGTGGGCATGTGACCATTCGAGTTGGTGACCAAGAGGTGAGCTATAGTGTTTCAAAATCTATCAATGTACCTTCTGGATCTCCAACCGGCTTTTCCATTGAGGAGACTTCTGATGATTTCGATGACTTCATGGATAAGCAAGTCATGGTCAGAATCGAGAATATGGCGACTAATTGATAATCTGAATAATCATGGTGTGGTCAATCTAGATCGCTTAGCAAATTGAATTTGAGGATGAGCTAAGAGAAGAAGCCTTGGCAATGGGACCACTAAGTAAGCTCGGCGATGTTGAGTTGAAGAGTGGTGATCTTAAATCAAGTCTGGAGGAACCTCCTGTAGATTTGGTTCTGAAGCCGTTGCCTAAACATCTGAAGTATGTGTTTTTAAGAGAAGGTGATAAGCTTCCTTTGATCATCTCTGCCAAGCTATCTCGAATAGAAGAGCTTAAACTGTTAAACGTCTTGCGCAAAAATGAAAAAGCCTTTGGATGGCAGGTGGGAGATATCCAAGGGATATCTCCCGACATCTGTATGCACAAGATCAAGACGAGAGAGGGTGCAAAAGCAGTTAGACAGCCTCGAGAGAAGGCTCAACCTCACATGCAAGAGGTAGTCAAGAAGGAGATCATTAAACTTCTGTGATATGGGTATCATTTACGCCATTCTTTGAAAGTGAATGGGTTTCCCGACTCAAGTAGTTCCCAAAAAGTGGAATTACGATTGAGAAAAATGAGAAGGGAGAGGAGATAGCATTGAGGCTCGTTACAGGCTATAAGTGCAGTATTGACTATAGAAAACTCAATGAGGTCACACCGAAAGATCATTTTCCCTTCCATTCATTGACCGGATGCTTGAGCGTCTGGCGGGCACGCATTCTACCGCTTCTGGATGGATATTCGGGATACTTCCAGATACCCATCGATCCCGTTGACCAAGAGAAGACCACTTTCACCGCCCTTATGGTACATTCGCCTACAGGCGGATGCCATTTGGTCATTGTAACGCCCCGGCCACCTTTCAAAGGTGTATGATGGCAATCTTTGACGGGCTGGTTGAAAAGTGCATGGAGATTTTCATGGACGACTTTTCGGTCTTTGGTCAATCCTTCGATGATTGCCTCGATAATCTTGATCAGGTGTTATCTAGATGTGTGGAAAAGAACTTGGTGCTAAATTGGGAGAAATGCCATTTTATGGTAGATGAAGGAATAGTTCTTGGCCACAAAGTGTCCGCCAACGGTATAGAAGTAGATAGGGCCAAGGTAGAAGCCATTGAGAAGATGAGTTATCCTAAGAATGTATGCAAAGTCAGAGGTTTCCTCGGACATGTCGGTTTCTATAGGAGGTTCATCCAAGATTTTTCCAAAGTAGCCAAGCCCCTATCTACTCTGCTCAAGGAAGACGTTGAGTTCAATTTCGATGAAAACTGCAAGCAAGCGTTTGAGGAGCTCAAGAATCGGTTAATGTCCGCTCTAATTCTTATATCGCTGAGATCGAACTTGCCTTTGAGCTTATGTGCGATGCATCCAACTATCTTTGTTAGTGCGATCTTAGAACAAATAATCGAAGGAAAGTTCCACCTATCTATTACGCCACCACACGTTGAATCCTTCGCAAGTTAACTATACGACTACCGAAAAGGAATTATTGGCCGTAGTGTTTGCTATGGACAAGTTCCGTAGTTACTTGCTAGGTGCTCAAGTGATCGTGTGGATCGATCACGCCGCTTTCTGGGTCTCGATGACTAAAAAGGATGCTAAACCGCGCCTACTGCGTTGGATACTGACCCTACAAGAGTTTGACGTTCAAATTAAGGACAAAAAGGGCAGTGAAAATGTAGTGGCGGATCACGTTTCTAGAATGTTAAGTGAGGAAAAGGGAGATCCTGATGATATAGATCTTTACTATCCTCTAGAAAACATTATGTTGATAGACGGTTGTCCTCCTGTTGTTCCATGGTATTCTACCATTATGAACTACCTTCATGCCCGTTGTCACGGATTTTATTAATACAAAATAAACAAGTAATAAAACCGGTTAACCTCAAGTGCAAGGATCGTAGTATAGAGGCTATCTTGGGTCGATCTTACGGGGAACTAGACGAATGTTAACCCAGCCTTTGTTTTTAACTAACTATTGTCACGATTACTAACCTAACGAATAACTAACTAAACAAATATGCAAAAATAACTAGACAGAGGAGATTAATCCAATGCTAGGAGAGATTGAAAGCGATAAAAATAAACTAAAAGTGCAGAAAATAAATTAACTAATCTAAACTAAGCGATGAGGGTTGTAAATCAAGTTTATAAAAGACAAACGAGGATTGATCCACCTATCAACACGCATCGATCTCCTATCTCGATTTTACGTGGTATTTACTTAGGTTGTGATTCACCTTCTAAACATGCAATCCTAATTCCTTAGGTATTTCATCTATTAACCTAGTATCTTCCAATGCTAGATTAACGCGTTTAAAAGACCAAAGATGTCAACTTTTATGTTTAACCTAGTGATCGAACCTATTAACTTCCGTTACTATAGATTCAAAGACTATTCCTATTCATGGTGATCTAAAGGTTTAACATGACTCCCATCAAGCATAAACACAATCGAAAACATGCAATCTTCCGATATAATGCACTAAAAACATGAGTAAAGCATGAATAAGAAACAACCATAAATAAATACTCACAAAGAATAATCGAGATAAACAGATCAATTCACGTTGATGGCTTCACAACTCTCGTTTGATGGAGGTTTTAGCCTCTGAACATCCTCGAAGAACTCAAAGAATGTATAAAACAAAGATAAAAAGTAACCTAAACTAACCTAGATCTAATTTGCATAAAAGTAAAGGAAAAGATGTAAAAACTGCAGCCTTAGCCGCCCCTAGGTATTAGGGTTTATGTGTGTCCAATTGTTCGTGTCCTTGGGTGCAGAAATAGGCAGGTATTTATAGAAGATTAAGTCGGTCTCGGCTGAGTCGGCGGACGGACGAGCGTTCAGGATGGCGGACGCTCGTTCAGAATCTTGAACTCTCCTCAGACGCCCGTCTGGTATCAGTTCAAACTCTCTGAATCACTTTTAGCACCTTGGACGCTCGTTTGGTATTTCAGACGCTCGTTTGATATGGACGGAGCATGGACGTTCGTTCAGCATGACTTGAATGCGATTTTTGCATCTTTATCTCTTCTTAAATCTTTATAGCGTGAGTTTTAACCCTTTTTGATCATCATTTGAGCACAATGAACATACCTATAACACATGGAAAACATCGCAAAACTGTAATAAAGTCCAATTAATTATAATTCACGATGAAAACGCATAATTTATTCAATATTGAGATTAAGTCCTTAAAAACCTAGTATGCTCAATATTTCCATATAAGGGCCGTTTATTATGCAATTAATCCAATTAAGAGGGAAAATACCGTAAAATATATCATAATAAAACATAGATTTTCACCCTTAACAACTCCCCACACTTATCTTTTGCTCGTCCCAGAAGCGAAACAAAACGAAAATTAGGCTCGAGAAAGGAAAGCATGCATCTAAACAAATATAACATACATCCAATAACTTAGATGTCCACCGGTGTGTGAGTGCATAGCCATAGGAACTTCCACTAGATCCAAACTTGAACAACTCAAGCAAAACTAGCTATTACCCCTCGCAGAATAGTAATAAATGACACTCATAAGGTGCACCCTACAAACGTGACATATCCCGAAAGGATGATCGAATATATCTAGGGCCTTTACTCAATTACTCGAGAGGATAATCCCTACATCATATCCATCGGTTTATCTTTGGGGATAAGATTAACGATAACTAAGTCTTATATTCAATTTCGCAACAATTCTTTAGTTAATTTAACTTATTCACTTTAAACGCACATTAGAAGAAGCTATTGCCCTCATAGTAGAATAGGACATTTCGAGATAATCCCTACCTTACTCCAATCATAAGGCGGTTTTCTACATGCCGTGAGCTTTTAGTCATCATAGTGGAATAGGACATACGTGGTATACCCTACTCACCCAAATCATCGACTAGCTTCCGACACACCCATATTAACCAACTATTAACTTATCTTTTTAATTGACATTAGCCCCGTGTTACTTATCACATTCAAACGTCTAGATATTCACAGTATAACGTACTACGGAACTAAATACAAACTATCATAAATCTCACGATATGCACGTAGCACTAAGCACATGACTTATAAGATAATCAAAAATTACTAATCCAAAACGGGGTATAACTTTATAAAAATAGCTCATCATTCACTATGGCTCGCGAAATGTAATTCTGGTGAAACAACTAACTTATCAAACATATGAAATATCGCATAGATGACTGCAAAAACAACGAACTTCACATTGAATTGCCTACTCGGGACAAAACAAGAACACAAGTGTAGAAATTTTTTGAAAATTGACCATTTTGTTTGCATAATAAACAAACTAACGTAGTAATTAAACGATATCGCATCGAACTATCCCCTCCCCACACTTAAAAACTCAACATGTCCTCATGTTGTGCGAGAAAAAGTAAATGAGAAGAAACTTAGTTTGTATTTGCGTAGAAAAATCGAGATGTTGGTCAGCCGGAGCATGAAAAGGCCAACGCTACGCAAAAAGCGTGGAAAAAGCGGCAAACGTAACTCAACGAGTACTCGACAAAACCACCTCGCAACACGCGAAAACAGAAAACTTCGGGAAACGGGGTATAACAACGTAATAATGCGAAAGGATTGAATGAAAGAGACATAACATCAAACATTAACCAAATAAAATGATCATAATACCGACGAAATTGCAGTCCAAGTACGTTGCTAGACAGCTTACATAACGTAAGTCAACAGACGCTAGAAAAATTGAAAGTACAGAAATCATAGAGGCATCCAAAAGGAAAGTAGCAAAATGTATAAGTACAACCAAATCGAATGAAATGTATCAACAAGTGCAACAACCAGAAAGATGTAACGCATATAAAAACTCAAGGTAGCCCCGGAGTCGTCTCAGCAACAGGAACATCAACAGCGGCATCAGTAGGAACATCAACATGAGGAGGAGCTGGAGTAGGCACAGCAACAGTGGACGGCGTCGGTGTAGGCTCAGGCTGCGTAGTAGACGCAGTAGCAGGCTCTACCGGGGGCTCATCCTCCTCATCTGACTCGGGCCTCTCCTCCATCTTGACCACCTCAGCTATCACCCTCTCTATCTGCTCGGAGAAGACATAATCCATATTACTTGCACTGAATACCCGCCGATCTCTCGGTTGCCGTCCATCAACGATACACTCCAAAACCGACAAAATATTATCTTGGCCATCCCGGATGTCACTCAGCATCGCCCTCAAACTATGAGCCATACTATGCCGAGTAATCTCAGAAGAAGATAATCCAGAAAGAACTGAGGCTTGAGGCGGTGCCGATGTGGACCCAGGCTCGGAAACGGATACAACCTTTTCTCGATGAATAGGTGGGTAACTCTTGGTCTTGTGGTCCGATGCATACGCAGCAACCCCAGCATCCAGACACAACTGATGTATCAAATGTGGAACTATCAAACTCCGGGTGTACACCTTCTGGTTCATGGAAATCTTGTCGTACAAGGCTTGCCCCACATCAACATTCAATCCGAAAGCCAATGCGTACAACATCCCAAGATCACTAATCTGAAAATGAGTAAGATTATTCTTTGGGATCAACCGACTCTGAATAAAACGGCACTGGACTCTCCAATCTTCGGTCCACGTCGTCGTGACTAACTCCTTCCTTTGGCCATTGGGCCGCATCGTCCAAGCCACATCCGGACAAACCCGTAATCTCAATTCCTCCATCGGGTCACGACCTTCCTCATGTTGCCTCCGTGCAATCTCCTCCTTATAATCCAAACCCTCAAAATCCGGTAGATTGTATTTTTCATTTATAACCTTAGCAGAAAAAGGAACCTTAACACCTCGCACCATAACATACTTTGCATCTAAATCCGCCTCAGAAAAGTTGGCATAGAATTCACGGACGATAGAATCATTGACATGAGTAGATGGAACTTGTGTCAAGGCTGACCACTTCCTAGTCTTGAGCATCTGAGCAAAAGTAGGATCAACTTGAGACACTCTCACCTCCCTATCAAAAATAAGACTTCGGGTCGAGTAGTGCTTAGTGTAGGCGTCATGGGCCAAAGGATTGATAAACCGACGAGGCATCGAAAGAGGGGTAATGGTCTTAGACTTTTTCTTGGGAGGTGCTCTCGGTTCAGGCTCGTCCTGCACAACATTCTCCTCTCCACCCTCAACTCTAGATGGCTTGGCTTTAGAGGACTCCTCACCACGGTTACCTCGAGGCATCCTATTCAGGGGGATAGCATCATCATCCTCAGTATCGGAGGTGGAGGAAGAATCATCCCGTAAATTGGTCCTAGTCTGTTGAGATGTTCGGGGAGGTTGATCTCTAAGGACTACGCCTCTGTTAGGGTCCAATTGGGATGGATCAAACTCAGGACGCTTACGTTTACCGCTCTCTCTAGCTACACCTTTACCATAACGCTTCACAATTTCCTTCTTACGCACCATTGTCCACTTATAACTAAACTAAACCATTCACACAAATGGTTACCCGTTTATCGTCCAAATCGGGATTTCAATTCAACAATATCAACCCATCCACCACAACCAGAATTACCACACCATCACAACACCAAAACAAGAAGAAAACAGCAACAAAATGAGATAAATTTCAAGAAAATGAGCCGACCCGAAGATCGAACCCACAAAAACGTGAAAGGAAACAAGAAAAGTTGCTATAGACTTACCAAATGCTATGTAAGGATGATGATCGAATGGATTTGAAGCCCAGAAACACCAAGATTGGCACCCAAAATTGGAAATTTTGTCCAAATGGCCGCACTGAAAAATCTCTGATTCTTCAAATTCCGTTGATTGTTGGAGGGAATGGACTAGATAAATGAAAAGAAGGTGCAAGGACCGTTCTTTTGCAACAAGAATCGTTGAATTTGGTTCAGAAACGAAGATTTGAGGTTTGGAGGAGGGGAAAAGTCGGGTTCTCTTTTGAAAATCGCAGAAGAATGAGGATTCACGCCTAGAGCAGGTATATATAGGCCCAGAGTGGACGCTCGTCCATCTGGACGGACGGGCGTTCACTAGCAATCAGTATGAATCGGACGGGCGTCCAAAAATTCAGACGCTCGTCCATGAGGCATTTTTACATACAGGATAGGAGGGATTTTTGCAGACGGGCGTCCAACATTTTGGACGAACGTCCATAAAAACAAGCAATCTGGACGGGCGTTCATTTTCATGAACGGGCGTCCACCAGAGAGAGTGATAAAAATCAAACTTGTTCACACATAAGCTAGATTAAAATTCAAGTGCAATTCTTATTAATGTCAAATAAAATTCAAAAGTACAATGATGAAAGATTAAAGACACAAAATAGCGTAGAAAGCAATAAAAACATAACTAAAACAGTGGGTTGCCTCCCACTAAGCGCTTCTGCTTTTACGTCGGGGCTCGGCGAAAACCAAACTAACTAAGGATTCACTAGTCTGCGTGAGATTTCGTCCCCAATCCACTAAGCGAATGAGGCGTCGAAGCATGTCGATAATTGGAGGAAAGTCGTACTCATCCTGCAAACACCAATCCTCACCAACTACCTCAACACCTCTCGAAATGCTCATCACCGCAAAGACTAGTGCCAAATCTGTCGATAGGATCATTAAGGATCGTGTAGGGATGTCCTATGGCCTCCTGCAACTCCTCGGTCAGTGAAATCGCCTCCCGAACAAGGTGGAACTATGATAACGTGCGTGATGGTCTTAACTGAGTGCTAATGTCAAAATCTACATGAAGGACTATAGTGCCTCCCGGTCCATCATCCACTTGTGATCGGCGGGATCCGACTAATGAGGGAACTCCTCGGGAAGAACTCCGTAATCCATACCTAAAAGCACACTAAGCCGACGAGATAACAATAGAACAACTTAGTTAGCTAAAACTTAATCAAACTAAAACTTAAATAAATAAAACACTAATAGCGTGAACAGAACCTAGCTAATATAATAAGGGATATCTAGGATGCCTCCTAGTAGCGCTTTTGGTTAATGTCGTTAGCTCGACACAGTCTAAACTCAGCCTGGATCAGGCCACTTGACTTTTCTGCCAGCCACTACCTCGTGTAAGCCTTGATCAGCAGTGTGGCTGCAGAAACAGCATCTCACACATGGGGGAAAATTTTTAATAGCCCTCCACATACGCTTGAACCTCCCCACGGGAGACCTCTTCATTCTCTGAGTCCTCTGATGACGCTTCAGCTGTCGCTCCCTTTCAAACTCTTCCATATCAGCACTACCAGCTAGAACTTCTTCAGAAGGATCACTACCGTCATCCTCGGAGAACAAGTCGGGTGATAACTCGTTAAATTCTTCGACTCGAGTAACACCACATCCGAGAATATCGAGAAATTTAACAATCAAAGATGTCTCTTTAGGTTCACCGATATAGTGTTTGCACCTTTGACCGTTGACTCGAAACGGGTCACCACTATAACCACGAAGTTCTAGAACGCCTCAGGAATGATTTGGAGAATCTCGAAGGGCCGGACCAACGAGTCCTCAACTTTCCAGAAACAAATGTAACCTAGAATTGTAGAGAGAACTTGTTCGCCGACTCAATTCTCGCTTCTTAATTTTCGCATCATGGAGTAGTTTCATCTTATCTTTGCTGATCCTGGAACTCTCATATGCCTGAAGTCTGAACTCGTCCAGCTCATGTAACTGCTGCAATCGATGCTGCCCACAAGTTTGGGAATCAAAGTTTAAAAACCTTGTGGCCCAATAAGCTCTATGCTCTAGCTCGACAGGCAAATGACATGGTTTCCCGTAGACCATTTGATATGGAGATGTACCCATAGGAGTTTTATAGGCGGTCCTATAAGCCCATAATACATCATCCAACTTGAGACTCGGTCCTTTGCGATGACTCGCTCACGCTTTTCTCCAGGATCTTTTGATGCTTTGGTTGCTTCGCTCAACCTCGACCGCTAGTCATCGGATGGTATGGGGTGCCGGTTTTATGGCGTACACCATACTTTTCGAGAACTTTTTCTAGAGGTCGGTTGCAAAAATCCGTTCCTTCATCACCGATCAAGGCTCGAGGCACCCAAATCTCACAAAGATATTCTTTTTTAGGAACTTCATGACCGTTTTATGATCATTGTGAGGAGTGGCTACTGCCTCCACCCATTTCGAAACATAGTCAACGCAGACTAAGATGTATTTGTTGCCACACGATGATGGGAAGGGTCCCATAAAATCGATGCCCCATACATCAAAGACTTCGCACTCTAAGATGGGCTTCAAAGGCATGTCGAAACGCCTTGTCGAGTTCGGCTCTTTGACACCTATCGCAAGCTTTACAGAAGGCTTCTGTATCCTTAAAGATCGTAGGCCAATAGAAACCGGACTGGAAGATCTTCGCAACCGTTTTCCAAGGACCAAAGTGACCACCTGTGGGTCCACTATGGCATTGCTCGATTATCTCTCGTTGCTCAGATTCAGGAACGCATCTCCTAAGCAAACCATCTTTGCAGATCTTGAACAAATAAGGTTCATCCCAAACGAAATATTTCATATCAGAGAAGAACTTCTTCTTCTCCTGATACGACATCTCGGGGTCAAGGTAGCGGGCATGAAGGTAATTCACAATGGATTTAATACCATGGAACATCGGGAGAGCGCCATCGATCAACATGATGTTTTCCAGAGGAAAGTAAAGATCTATATCTTCCGGATCACCCTTTTCCTCACTTATCATCCTAGAGACATGATCCGCCACTACGCTCTCACCGCCTCTTCTTATCTTTGATTTGAACGTCAAATTCTTGGAGGGTCGATATCCAACGCAGATAGCGCGGTTTAGCTTCCTTTTGGTCATGAGATAACGCATGGGCGTGATCACCCACACAATCACTTGAGCACCTAGCAAGTAACTACGAAACTTATCCATAGAAAAGACTACGGCTAATAGTTCCTTTTCAAAGGTGGTTGTGTAGTTAACTTGAGAAGGATTTAGTGTGTGACGGCATAATAGATAGGTCGGAACTTTCCATTAAGCTTTTGCTCCTAAGATCGCACTAACAAAGATAGTTGGATGCATCGCACATAAGCTCAAAGGGTAAGTTCCAAATGTGAAATAAGAATTGGAGCGAGAGATCGATTTACTTTTGAGCTCCCCAAACGCGTGTGCTTGCGGTTATCATCAAAATCAAATTCAACGTCTTCCTTTAGTAGGGTAGACAGGGGCTTAGCTACTTTGGAAAAATCTTGGATGAATCTCCTATAGAAACCGACATATCCGAGGAAACCTCTGACTTCGCGTACATTCTTAGGATAACTCATCTTCTCAATGGCTTCTACCTTGGCCCTATCTACTTCTATACCTTTGGCGGACACTTTGTGGCCAAGAACTATGCCTTCATCTACCATGAAATGGCATTTTTCCCAATTGAGCACTAAGTCCTTTTCCACACATCTAGACAACACCTGATCAAGATTATCGAGGCAATCATCGAAGGATTGACCAAAGACCGAGAAATCATCCATAAAAATCTCCATGCACTTTTCAACTAGCCCGTCAAAGATTGCCATCATACACCTTTGAAAGGTGGCCGGGGCATTACAGAGACTAAATGGCATCCGCAGTGGCGAATGTCCCATAAGGGCAAGTGAAAGTGGTCTTCTCTTAGTCAACAGGGGTCGATGGGTATCTGGAAGTATCCTCGAATATCCATCCAGAAGCGATAGAATCGCGTGCCCCGCTAGACGCTCAAGCATCCGGTCTATGAATGGAAGGGAAAATGATCTTTCAGTGTGACCTCATTGAGTTTTCTATAGTCAATACAGACCCTATAGCCTATAACGAGCCTCAATTCTATCTCATCTCCCTTCTCATTTTTCTCAATCGTAATTCCACCCTTTTTGGGAACCACTTGAGTTGGGGATACCCACTCACTGTCTGCAATGGCGTATATGATACCCATATCTAGAAGCTTGATAATTTCCTTCTTGACTACCTCTTGCATGTGAGGGTTGAGTCTTCTCTGAGGCTGTCTAACTCATTTTGCACCCTCCTCAGTCTTGATTTTGTGCATACAGATGTCGGGAGATATCCCTCGGATATCTCCCACCTGCCATCCAAAGGCTTTTTCATTTTTGCGCAAGACGTTTAACAATTTAAGCTCTTCTGTTGGAGATAGCTTGGCAGAGATGATCAAAGGAAGCTTGTCACCCTCTCTTAAAAACACATACTTAAGATGTTTAGGCAACGGCTTCAGTACCAAATCTACGGGAGGATCCTCTAGACTTGATTTAAGATCGCCACTTTTCAACTCAACATCGTTGAGCTTACTTAGTGGTCCTACTGCCAAGGCTTCTTCACTTAGCTCATCCTCGAAATCAGCTGCTAATTGGTCTAGATTGACCACACCATGACTATTCAGCTTATCAATCAGTCGCTCATATTCTGATTCTACAGCCATGACTTGCTTATCCATGAAGTCGTCGAAATCATCGTAAGTCTCCTCAACGGAAAAGCCGGTTGGAGCTCCGGAAGGTACATTGATAGATTTTGAAACACTATAGCTCACCTCCGGTCACCAACCCGAATGGTCACATGCCCACCATCACAATCGATGAGGGCTCTAGCAGGCGTAGATAGAAAAGGCCTTCCAAGAATTAAAGGGACATTTTCACTTTTCTCAATATCTAAGACGCACTACCAACCGGAAAGGTAAACCTATCTATTTGAACTAATACGTCCTTTAAGATCCCTGAGGCTTTCTTAGAAGATCGATCAGCGAACTGCAAATTCATGGTCGTGGGTTCTAGAAGACTTTGTAAACCCAGCTGCTTGCACACAGACAATGGCATCAAGCTGATAGATGCGCCCAGGTCACATAAGGAATTTGGGAAGACTAGGCCTCCCATCCGCAATGTGAGCACAAATTTCCTGGTCGCTTCTCTTGATTGGTAAGCTTTCATTATTGACCGAGAGAACACTCCTTACCAACCGCTTTGGTCATTCCTCGCTAACTTCTTCTTGGAAGATACAACATCCTTGATGAACTTTGTATACTTAGGCATCTCGACCAAGACCTCGGATAATGGCAGATTTACCTGAGTATTTTTCAGAAGGTTTAGCACCTTCTCGTACTTTTTGTCTTCAACCAATGGAATGTTGCTCTTCCTCGGTGGAAACGGAAGCTTCTTGAGATCACTCTCGGAAAAGACTCTCTTTGAGGATGCGCCGATAGCTTTGTCTTCCAAATCCTTCCACCGAACCGTCTTTTCGAAGCTTTTGTAGTCGTGGATCACCACGACTTTCTTTTCCTTTTTCAATCCTCGAGGATCGACCACTTGAGGATCTCCAACTCTTTCACCTATCGGGGATCGGTCACTGATTACTTGCTTGCGACCAAGGGGATGATGGGTGCTCAACTTCCCTCCCGCCTTTATCAATGGCGGGGAGGGGCTGAGTGGTTTCCTGAAAGCCGTGGGGACCACTCACCGTGTACCGCTTAAACTCATTGTCTTGGCCTCCTCTTGTCCATAATGCGTTGTTGGTGCGAGGTCAAGATACATTGGTCTCTTCGCTCAAATCGGCCCGAGAGCAACATGACCACCCTTAGGATTTTTCGGTAAAATCGGGCAAATGCCTGTGGGTCTTGATGCTAATTGCTCACCACCAATTTGCCTCTATCTGTCTCTCAAGATTCTTATTGGTACTCATTAGGAGCTGAATATTCTTGTTTTGCTCTTCTTTGAATGAGTTCCATTCAAATATAAGATCACTTGAATTCGAGGACCTTGAGAGTCTTTGGAAGTTTGAAGAGTATGGTCGGTCGGGCCAATTTTGAAAATTAGAATTGGAATTAGAAGGCCAATTCGATTGAACCTTTGTGTTTGACTCGGAAAAATTAGAGTTTTGGTTTTGAGCGGAACCAGGGTTCTTATTGAAACTTGAATTCAATTAAAACTCGAATTGGATTGAAATTGGAAGCTTGATTGAACCCTTGGTTCTGAATTGATTCGCCGATGGTTGATTAAATCTTTGGGTGTTCTCGGCCATAGAACGCATTTACTTCACGATTCGCCCATTCATAGGACGAGATCCGGAAGTATGCCCCATATTGTCGCAGATTTTGGCATTGGACTGAGTGTACCGCCCATCGGCATGGGCGATATTGACTTGGTATGAAGAATTGGGGTTTAATTGACATTGGCCATTTAGGTGACCACCGGCGGCGAAGAAAGATTCGCAATACTAACTCGAGGGTTCTGCGGAAAACGAAGGTGTCGATTCATAGGATTCGGAGTTTGAGGATTGGCCATCTCGCCTCTGCAAAGATGGCAATCGGACTTTGAACATTTACTTCTCCACCTTAGGAGGAGGAGGAGCTTGAATTGCCTGATAGGATGGAGCATAGTTATATTTGGCAATGTCTTGAACAATGCCCATCCTTCGTCTGAGTCTTCTTCAAAAACGCCCGCCAGATGAACTATTGACCATGCCCTTGGTGAGCTCGGTCAATCCACTAAAGAAAGTAATGACTAACCTCTCCAAAGGCAAGCCATGATGGGGCACCTTCTAAGAAGAGATTTATACCTTTTCCAGGCCTCGAAAAAGCGATTCATTTTCCTTCGAGAAAATGTGAAAATTTCATTTAAGCAATGGGCCGTCTTAGAGGGTGGAAAATATTGACTCAAAAACTCCTCTCGAGTCCAAATTTGTAGTGATGGATTCGGGAGGAAGAGAGTGATACCATTCCTTCGCCTCCTTTAAGGAAAAAAGGAAAAAGTTTGAGCTTGATAGCATCCTCACTTACACCTTGGATGCGGGTAGTACCGCATATCTCTAAGAACGTGTGTAAGTGGGTATCGGATTCTCTGATTGGTAGCCGTAAAATTGATGCATCTTTGCATCATCCGGATAAGCCCTGGCTTGAGCTCGAAAGTTTGAGCGATAATGGCGGGCAAGACTATAGCCGGGTTGATGATGGCGCATCGCACTGGCATGGCGTAGTCTGCCAACGTCGTCGATCCTCTGCTGCCATTATTACTATTTCTTCGATTTCTTCTATCAACTTTTGTTCAATTTCTTGGTTGGCTGAACTTCCTTCGTCCGAAGGATCGGTGAAACGAAGTTTCCGCCTATTGGGTCGGACTATGGTCCGCTCGAGGTCGTGAAAAGAGTAATGGCCCTTTTCGACTTCGAGTTTGCATAAACCAAACCCAATTCTATTGAACAAAACCTAAAAACTACGAAATTAAAAACTTAGACTACGAAAAGAAACCTAAGAATCTATCTAAAAGGTTTGAAATCTAGAACTATTATCAAGACCTAGGAAAAGAAAGAAAGAGAAAGAGAGCAGACGGACGGGCGTCCAAAAATATGAACGACCGTCTGCCTGTGTTTTCAAAACGGACGGGCGTTCAAAATATGAACGCTCGTCGATTTTTCAGAATTTTGGACGGGCGTCCCAAATGTATGAACGCTAAATCAGCAGAGTCGAGAATTGATATGAGATTGAAATTTTACGGTGGACGGCGTTCATAGGTATGGGCGGCTTCGTTCATATGCAAAATTTCCCAGAACAAGAATGTAAACGATTTTGAAATGTAGATAAAAGAAAACAGAGCAGAAAAATAGGAAAAAAAAAACTAATCACAAAACAGAAACTTTAACCCTAATCCAAAACACTAAATTCCTAACTACTTAAAGGTTAATCCTCCTAGAAATCGACCTAAAAACAGGATTAAAACGCGAAAAATAGAAAGAAAAAGCCGAACAAAAGCAGAAAAACAAACACACACAAAAACAAAAACTAGGCAAACCGTCCGGTTCCCCGGCAACGGCGCCAAAAACTTGTCACGGATTTTATTAATACAAAATAAACAAGTAATAAAACCGGTTAACCTCAAGTGCAAGGATCGTAGTATAGAGGCTATGCCGGGTCGATCTTACGGGGAACTAGACGAATGTTAACCCTAGCCTTTGTTTTTTAACTAACTATTGTCACGATTACTAACCTAACGAATAACTAACTAAACAAATATGCAGAAAATAACTAGACAGAGGAGATTAATCCAATGCTAGGAGAGATTGAAAGCGATAAAAATAAACTAAAAGTGCAGGAAAATAAATTAACTAATCTAAACTAAGCGATGAGGGTTGTAAATCAAGTTTATAAAAGACAAACGAGGATTGATCCACCTATCAACACGCATCGATCTCCTATCTCGATTTTACGTGGTATTTACTTAGGTTGTGATTCACCTTCTCTAAACATGCAATCCTAATTCCTTAGGTATTTCATCTATTAACCTAGTATCTTCCAATGCTAGATTAACGCGTTTAAAAGACCAAAGATGTCAACTTTTATGTTTAACCTAGTGATCGAACCTATTAACTTCCGTTACTATAGATTCAAAGACTATTCCTATTCATGGTGATCTAAAGGTTTAACATGACTCCCATCAAGCATAAACACAATCGAAAACATGCAATCTTCCGATATAATGCACTAAAAACATGAGTAAAGCATGAATAAGAAACAACCATAAATAAATACTCACAGTAATAATCGAGATAAACAGATCAATTCACGTTGATGGCTTCACAACTCTCGTTTGATGGAGGTTTTAGCCTCTGAACATCCTCAGCAACTCAGCAATGTATAAAAACAGCATAAAAAGTAACCTAAACTAACCTAGATCTAATTTGCATAAAAGTAAAGGAAAAGATGTAAAAACTGCAGCCTTAGCCGCCCCTAGGTATTAGGGTTTATGTGTGTCCAATTGTTCGTGTCCTTGGGTGCAGAAATAGGCAGGTATTTATAGAAGATTAAGTCGGTCTCGGCTGAGTCGGCAGACGGACGAGCGTTCAGGATGGCGGACGCTCGTTCAGAATCTTGAACTCTCCTCAGACGCCCGTCTGGTATCAGTTCAAACTCTCTGAATCACTTTTACAACCTTGGACGCTCGTTTGGTATTTCGGGCGCTTTCGTTGATATGGACGGAGCATGGGCGTTCGTTCAAAGCATGACTTGAATGCGATTTTTGCATCTTTATCTCTTCTTAAATCTTTATAGCGTGAGTTTTAACCCTTTTTGATCATCATTTGAGCACAATGAACATACCTATAACACATGGAAAACATCGCAAAAAGCGTAATAAAGTCCAATTAATTATAATTCACGATGAAAACGCATAATTTATTCAATATTGAGATTAAGTCCTTAAAAACCTAGTATGCTCAATATTTCCATATAAGGGCGCTTATTATGCAATTAATCCAATTAAGAGGGAAAATACCGTAAAATATATCATAATAAAACATAGATTTTCACCCTTAACACCCGTTATCTTGATCCTGAAATGTCTTATCAAGAGAAGAAGAAGTTCTTCTCTGATATGAAATATTTCGTTTGGGATGAACCTTATCTTTTCAAGATTTGTAAAGATGGTTTGCTTAGGAGATGTGTTCCAGAATCCGAGCAACGCGATATAATCGAGCAATGCCATAGTGGACCCACAGGTGGTCATTTTGGTCCTTGGAAAACGGTTGCGAAGATCTTTCAGTCCGGTTTTTATTGGCCCACGATCTTTAAGGATACAGAAGCTTTCTGTAAAGCTTGTGATCGTTGCCAAAGAACCGGTACTCTAACAAGGCGTTTTGACATGCCATTGAAACCCATTCTTGAATGCGAAGTCTTTGATGTTTGGGGCATCGATTTTATGGGACCATTCCCATCATCGTGCGGTAACAAATACATCTTAGTCTGCGTTGACTATGTTTCGAAATGGGTGGAGGCAATTGCCACTCCTCACAATGATCATAAAACGGTCATGAAATTTCTGAAGAAAAACATCTTTGTGAGGTTTGGCTGTCCACGTGCCTTGATCAGTGATGAAGGGACACACTTTTGCAACCGACCTTTGGAAAAAGTCCTCGAGAAGTATGGTGTTCGTCACAAAACTGGCACACCATATCATCCGATGACTAGTGGTCAGGTTGAGCGAAGCAACCATAGCTTGAAGAGGATCCTGGAGAAGACGGTGAACAGTCATAGAAAAGACTGGAGTCTGAAGTTGGATGATGTATTATGGGCTTATAGGACCGCCTATAAAACTCCTATGGGTACATCTCCATATCAAATGGTCTCACGGAAACCATGTCATCTCGCCGGTCGAGCTAGAGCATAGAGCTTCTTGGGCTACCAAGTTTTTAAACTTTGATTCCCAAACGTGTGGGCGATCGACTTCAAAAGAGTTGCATGAGCTGGACGAGTTCGGACTCCAGCATATGAAAGTGCCAGGATCAAGAAAGATAAGATGAAGCTACTCCACGATGCTAAGATTAAGAAGAGAGAATTCAAAGTCGGCGAACAAGTTCTTCTTTACAATTCTAGGTTACATTTGTTTCCTCGGGAAGTTGAGGAATCGTTGGTCCGGTCCTTTTGAGATTCTCCAAATCATTCCCGGAGGCGTTCTAGAACTTCGGTTATAGCGGCGAACTGTTTGAGTTAATGGACAAAGGTGCAAGCACTATATCGGTGAACCTAAAGAGAAACCTTTGATTGTTAAATTTCTCGATATTCTCGGATGTGGTGTTACTCAAGTCGAAGAATTTGACGAGTTATCACCCGACTTGTTCTCCGAGGATGACGGTAGTGATCCGTCTGAAGAAGTTCTAGCGGGTAGTCTTTGATATGGAAGAGTTTGAGAGGAGCGACAACTTAAACGTCATCGAGAGAGTCGGAGGAGAAAGAACACAACCATGGGAAACTTAAAAGGTATGGAGAGCTTTCAAAGATTTAACCCCATGCGTTAGATCTTTGTTTCGCAGACCACACTCTGGACCGGAGCTTAAACGAGGTAGTGGCTGGCAGAAAGGTTAAATGGCCTGATCCAGGCTGAGCTTACTATGTGTCGAGCTAACGACAATAACTACTAGCGCGACTAGGAGGCATCCTAGATATCCCTTATTGTATTAGTTTCTTTCTTTAGTTGTTTTTCCTTGTTCTAGTTGTTTTAATCTCATTAGGATTGTGTTTGTTTTTGTCAGTTAGCCGTCCTAGGCTTATAAAGGGTCGAAGTGTTGTTTTGCTTACGATTTCCTCTTATCTTTATCTCTATCACTTTTGTGCGATATGGTATAATCCCTTGTATCCCCCGACGTATTTCTTTGTTTTTCAAGTGTGCAGGATAGTCTTGATAGCGTTTGTGAGTTTCAGACGATTTCAGTTTTCCGGTGGATGGTCCACAGTCTACTGGATTCGTTGAGCATTTCTGGATCTGGACCATGGCCACTTCCAGACTTGCCCCTTTCGAACAACGAATCAGCTAAGTTTTCTGTTTCTTTTTATTTTTGCACACCATGAGGACATGTTGTCATTTAAGTGTGGGGGAGGGGATAGTTCGATTTGTACCTATGCGTACACGTTTGTTTAATACGTTAGATTGTTGTTTTATGCGAAATGAGCGTAATTTTTTCAAAATTTTTCAAAATTTTCCGACACTTTTGTTTTTGTTTTGTCCCGAGTAGGCAATTCAATTTGAAGTTCGTTGTTTTTATAGTCATCTATGCGATATTTCATGTACTTGATAAGTTAGTTGTTTCACCTGACACTATTTTTCACGAGCCATAGTGACGATGAGCTATTTTATAAAGCTATACCCCGTTTTGGATTAGTAGTTTTTGATTTTCTTATAAGTCATGTGCTTAGTGCTACGTATATATCGTGAGATTTATGATAGTTTGTATTTAGATCCGGAGTATGTTATACTGTGAATATCTGAAAGTTTGAATGTGATAAGTAAAACGTAACTATTGTCAAAGTGAAAAAGTTGAATTAATAAATCAATGGGTGTGTCGAAAGCTAGTCGATGATTTGGGTGAGGTAGGGTGTACCACGTATGTCCTATTCCACTATGATGACTAAGAGCTGACGACAGTTAGAAAAAGATGCCTTATGATTGGAGTAAGGTAGGGTATTATCTCGAAATTTCCTATTCTGCTATGAGGGCAATAGCTTCTTCTAATGTGTGTTTAAAGTGAATAAGTCGAATCAACTAAGATATTGTTATGAATTGAATATAAGGCTTAGTTTTCGTTAATCTTATCCCCAGTATAAACTGAAAGATATGATGTAGGGATTATCCTCTGAGTATTTCAGAAAGGCCCTAGATTCATTCGATCATATTTTTCGGGATATGTCACGTTTGTAGGGTACATCTTATGAGTGTCATTTATTACTATTCTACGAGGGGGTATTAGCTAGTTTTGCTTTGAGTTATTCAAGTTTGGTTTTAGTGGAAGTTTTCTATGGCTATGCACTTACACGATGGTGAACACCTAAGTTATTGAATATATGTTATACTTGTTTAGATGCCTGTTTTCCTTTCTCGAGCCTAATTTTTTGTTTTGTTTTGCTCGGGATGAGCAAAAGCTAAGTGTGGGGGAGTTGTTAAGGGTGAAAGTCTATGTTTTATTATGATATATTTTATGGTATTTTCCCTCTTAATTGGATTAATTGCATAATAAATGGCCCTTATATGGAAATATTGAGCATACTAGGTTTTTAAGGACTTAATCGCAATATTGAATAAATTATGTGTTTTCATCGTGAATTATAATTAATTGGACTTTATTACAGTTTGCGATGTTTTCCATGTGTTATAGGTATGTTCATTGTGCTCAAATGATGATCAAAAGGGTTATAATTCGAGCTATAAAGATTTAAGAAGAGATAATGATCAAATGGAGTGGACAGGAAAAGAGATAGAGATGATTTAATCAAGTTTTATTCCAGCTAAACTGGCGTCCAAGTCCCGTCCAGGGGTGGACGGGCGTCTGACAATCCAAACGGGCGTCTAGAGGAAGAATTCAATATTGAGGCATCATGAACTTACTGAACGAACGTCCAGAAGGAGCAGACGAGCATCGAAGGTGCAAAAAGAAGATCAGAGAGTTTGGACGCTATCCAGACGAACGTCTACATTGGAGTTCAGAACACTTGGACGAGCGTCCACTTAATCAAACGAGCGTCCGGATTGCCGACATAGTGAAACCGCCTCAAATCTCTATAAATACTTGCCTGTTTTTCACACATAGATGGACGATTTTCGACACACATAAACCCTAACACCTAGGGGCGGCTTTGGCTGCGATTTTACACTTTTTATTTCCAGTTTTATGCAACTTTAAATTCGATCAAAGTAGGCTAGTTTTATGTTATTTTTCTGCTTTTCTGGGTTGCTGAGGATGCTCAGAGGCTAGAACCTCCTTCAAACGAGAATTGTGAAGCCATCAGCATTGAATTGATCTATTTATTTCGACTTTTACTGTGAGTATTTACTACGGTTGTTTCTTATCTATGCATATTCTTGTTTTAATGCAATTATATTGGAAGATATGTTGTATGCTTGATATGTTATTGTTTGATGGAAATCTTGAATAGCATAGATCACCATAGATAAGAATAGTTCATTAGATTTATATTAACGGAAGTTAGTAAGTCTAAAAACTAGATCGTTAACGTAAAAGTTGACACCTTTGATCTTTTTAACGTGTTAATTTAGTATTGGAAGATACTAGGTTAATAGATGGATTGCCTAAGGAATTAGGAATTCATGTTTAGGTAAGGTGAATCACAACCTAAGTAAATACCACGTAAAATCGAGATAATAGATGAATGCATGTTGATAGGTGGATCAATCCTTGTTTGTCTTTTATAAACTTGATTTACAATCCTCATAGCTTAGTTTAGATTAGTTAATTTATTTTCCTGCACTTTTAGTTTATTTTTATCGCTTTCAATCTTTCCTAGCATTGGATTAATCTCCTCTGTCTAGTTATTTTCTGCATATTTGTTTAGCTAGTTATTCGTTAGGTTAGTAATCGTGGCAATAGTTAGTTAAAAACAAAAGCTAGGGTTAACATTCGTCTAGTTCCCCGTAAGATCGACCCGGCATAGCCTCTTTACTATGATCCTTGCACTTGAGGTTAACCGGTTTATTACTTGTGTTTTGTATTGATAAAATCCGGGACATGTGTGCAGCGTCTTTCTTGTCTGATAGATGACATCACATCGTTTGGATGTTTAGTAACATGTTGTAGTCTAGAGTCTTCGTCTTTTACGTCAATTGGTTACTCTTTTGTGAAGCAGTTGGGTAATGTCCCTGCTCTTTTGTCAGCTAGACACGCCATTTCTTCTTTAGGTGTTGTTTCTTGGGGGAATAGGCCTCAGAAGGATGTTATTGGTGGTGAAATTAGTAATCTAGCATCCCGTTTTACACAAAATTCAAGCAAAAACGAAAACATAAAATAGAACATAAAATTTATTGATTGAGGTGAGTGCAACACTCCGTCCTTAAGATGTTTTTGCCCCGATTATGTGCACAAGGTAATGGCAATTGTTTCCCAAGATACAACGGTCATACCTTCTTTGGATTGTTTCACTTCAACGAGAAGAAGCACATGAACTGATCATCTTCTCGTAAATATCTTCTTGGCTCAAAAAAATATGCAAAGTGTATTTCCGGATGCTATGAATAACAAAAAAGCCGGCCTTTTAAGGAGAATGATTTTTATGAAAAATTTGCAGCCCCAATTTCATTTGTATGCTAGGATTTTATAGGGGAATGGAGGTTGTTCACTACCGCTTGCATCCATTCAAAATGATTCAACCGAACATGTACAACCCTTATATGGTTGAAACCTTTCACCGAATCGATGCAACTCTTTTGTCACATGTCCATTTGATGGGAGTCAACTTTACTGTACTTTGGTGTGCAGTTTAACCCCCGTTTATCACTTTATTGGCATGTTTTGGGTAGTTCTAGACCTGTTTAAGAGTAATATCAAGAGTTATACGCATGGGGAGTTAAACTGTCACATCGATAGTAAACTCCACCTTTTCAACGATATTTAACTCTTTTCCGAGCACTTTTGTCTTGCGAATTACGCGTGGTGTTTCTTCGTACATGTTATTGCGGATTTAGGTGACTCAAGGACCCGTATAGGCGATGTTTTGGAATGAGAAACATGTTCGTGGAACGAGAGTAGCATGGAAGTGGAGGAAAATCAAGTTTGGAGCAAAATCAAAATCAAGCGGCGTTTGCCTACCCCAAATCAAGCGTTTGAATCAAGCTCTACCCAAACCGGCGTTTGGACGGGCTTCAAACAGAGTTCATAGAATCACTCATGATCTTGAAAGTTAGAGTTTTAGACGGACGAGAGTTCAAATTACCCCCAAACGCACGTTTGGATGGGTTCAGCCCGAATCAAGAAAGCTCATACAAGACAAACTGGCGTTTAGGCACCTCAGACGGGTGTTTGTCCTCAAGACATGGTCCATCAACCGAGCGTTCAAGGCACGTAAATGCTGGTTCACTGAAGACAAAACCCTAATATCATCAAGATTTCCAGGCCAGACGAGCGTTCACTATGACTCAAACGCTCGTCCGGCACCGACAGCAGCAGATTTTAACCTAGCACTATAAATACGCAGCTCATTCAACCCCTTCATATATTCTACCGACTTTAGACACTTTTGGGGCGATTTTGGTGCGGTTTTAGTGTAGTTTCATCATACTTTGATACTTTGATTCCATAGATAACACCCTTCGATTCTACATACTTTTTATAGCTTAGATTTACGTTTAAGTTCCAAAGATTCGACTTTCAGAGCAATTATTTCTTCATACTTTTCTGGATCAGATTTTCTTCGATTATATGGTAATGAATTATTCTTCTTTTATTATTTCTAGCATGATTTCAATTCTTATTTCGTTTATTAGCATAATCATGAGTAGCTAATTGCATGTGTAGTCGAATTATGTGAAAGCGAGCGAAAACCCTAAGGGGGATGAGATTGGGAGTTGTGTAGTGTGTAATTGAATGTTTTAATGATTAATCCACGTCCTAAAACTTATTTTAACATCTTTGAATTAGTTTGATCACCTAGTTCACTGTCATACACATCGAACTTATAGATGCATTTTACGGTGAGATGTGGGATAAGGGGTTTTAGGATCGTTGCGTAGATTTGGCCTAGTTGTTAGGTCCGTTTCCAATACAGAGGTTTGTCATCTTTGTTCGAGCAACTCTAGAACTTAATCATGTTAGGATAATCGGTTTTCTAAATGGAGAGTCGGTTAGCTTCACATAGGGTGGTTAGATCGAGTTGTTCAGTCTAATCACTAGAATTAGGAGTTGGCACCCGTGGATGTCGTTAAACTACTTAGGATAGGTAGGTCGGTTAAGACACGCTCCCTGTCAAGTCCTTCCTTAGGGGTAAAAGTAGCTCGTGGGATCATAGTTCGGCTATACATTTTAATATCTAGAAGTAAAACCGTTAGTATAATCTTTATTTCTGCACTAGCATAATACCTTCCACCATATTTTGGCCTGAACTAAGTTCTACATCAGCTTTGGTACTTAGACATTACTCCCTGTGGATTCGACCTTGTGACCATTATACTCCCGTTGACCCGATACTCTGTTGGTGAAAGTTAGCGGTTAAGTATTTTGCTATCACCATTCGGATTTTCCCTCCATTATTAAATTTTAATTCAAAATTATCCAGCAATCCCCACATGAATGAAAATTAATGCAAATGAAATGCAGACTCTGAAGAGATTACATGTGGAAATCACAAAAGAGCGAGGTGGTATCTTTGCCTCGAACCTTCAGTAGTAGATTACCATCAAAATGCTCGGCTAAGCAGTGAACTAGGTCTTGAACTACTCAGGCTTTGGTGTATGCCTAGATAATTATACCTACATAACATATCTCCTAACTTTCTCGAGGTTCTCATGGTTGTGTCTATTTTGGCCTTGGAACACCTTGGTTTCAGAAAATATTTTAGGGAATTCAGCCAAAAATTCTCACAGAAGCGGCCCCACATCCACTTAAGTAGGTGACCTCATATAAAGAGTACTCTGCAATACCCCACTTGGCTTAACCAAGAAATAGGAATCATTAAAATCTTTATACTTAACCTGAACCTTTCAACGGACAACACTTTTGTACTAACAGAATGGGTAATTGCTAATTGTCCCTCATAACTTAGTTTCCTTTTTGAACCATGATTTTGGGATCTCTAGTCACTATGGTTGGGTTGCCATTATAAGAGAACATGCATAATAGGCTTCAGTCCCATTCCGATCGTAAAAAATTGACACCCGATCTCTACCTAAATCTTTCTATAAGCGGATCTGCGAGATTCTCATTCGACTATATACAATTGAGGAATCAAACCATTAGAGTTCAATTGTTCAATGGTATTGTGTCTACGACGTATGTGTCAAGACTTACCATTATACATAATATTATGTGTCATTCTTATAGCCGACTGACTATCACAGTGATACCCTCGGGCTACCAACATGGCCTTACACTTATTAATAAATCCATCAACCTATAACTTCTTCTTGAAGCTCCACTTGCAGCCGAGTGGTTTATTTCCTAACGGAAAATCAACCAACTCCCAAGTGTTGTTCTACATGATGGATTCTATCTTGCTATTTATAGCTTCTTCCCACACGGTAATCAATACGTTATAACTCATCGTCAATGAGACCCATAAAGAATAAAGTGATAATGCCGGAAATAAAAGGACGGGTGGACCTTAAGCTGGAGTGTGGGGGTCCAAACCCTGTAAAGGAGAACTTCTTTCAGTTTTGAGCCACTAGGTTTTAACGCATAATGAATTTTTTTATAAAAAAATAAAATAAAGAAAAATTTGACTCACTTCTCAAACATTTGTTTACAGTTTCATACACACGGATTTTAGAATTACAATTACAATCAAACCTCATATGCACACATCACCGACGGGGTCTTGGAAAACCAAAGTGCTAGTTTACATCTTCTATACAAAACAAAAGTTATTTTAACCTGTCCATGAATCCATTATCAACACACTAAAATGCTTAGTACATTACCGTAAAGAAACAAATTTGTACTAAATACATCAGCAAGCAAAGGCCGACATCATTTGTTTTGCATTTTTCCATACTGGACACTTCATTATGAAGAGCAATCAAAACAAATATTCTAAAATTGATTCCCATATGAACCGACCGCAAATTGTACAAATTAAATCTCATTAAAACCATCGAACTCAATACCATACGTAATGCATATATACGTACACTAAACATAAATATCACATGCATGCACAAATCAACAAACATGTGTCAGGCCTTTGAAAGTTGTATTTGCAAAAGTAGCCCATGAACATGCGTACTTCTCTTTGTTTATCGATGCACATTGTATTGCTTAACCATGTAATATATTCTAACCATTATACATTGTACATAGATCGTTTGATAACAAAATAATTATTTTAAACAGTTTCCACGGATATTTATCTGAATACATTAAGTGTGGATTTCAACAATGAAGAGGTGCATCCCATAATTAATGAACCAATACATCCATTCCAAACCGAACACCTTTATAGATTATTGGAAAACAACAATGACATACAAAATTATTCAAATTGCAAATTGTATATTTAAAACATCACACTGGTAAAACCAGTGTACTCTCACCATTGGCAAACAGAAGAATCAATTATATTCTAGTGAAATTTCGTGTACAATGTTGTGCCCTAAACGTATTTCCTGTATATTTTGGCCTTCGATTTTTCATTTACACAAACCATATGATCAATCCAATCTATAAACAATTTGTATTGTACGTAGTCAAACGATGTTCGCAAATCGCACTGTTTAAGCGATTATGGTTACTAAAATGGTTAATCCCACTAGCAAAAGATTAGTTAATGGGCATTCTGTGTACTTAATTCTCTTTCGTGGTATAATGTTTCATAATATACTATTTGATAAACAGAATAGATATATCACGAGGCATTACATATGTTCAAACAGGGGCGGAGGCTGGATCCCGGTCGACGGAGGCGATAATTCTAAAGAGTTTTTGCAATAAAAACGATGTATAGTAGTGGTTTTTTTGCTCATTTGGATCCGAAAAAAATACTACTATATATCGCAAAAAAACATGATTATACACTTTGCGTATAATTGAAAAACACACTTACATATCGCAGGATCCCAACACACTTACCTTTAGACTCCTATTAGTAAACCAATATTTCAAAACTTATTAATATTCGTTTCTTTGGTAATAACTATGTATTTTTATTTACATTATGAAAAAATTATGTCAAATTATCTGATTATTACATATAATAGGGCGACGTTAATTTTTGTGGGGGCGAAAAAAATACATAATAAATATAATTGTGTTATTCTCCGTATCCGGGGAGGCAAGTGCCCCCCTAAGTCATAGGGTGTGTCCGCCCCAGTGTTCAAAGAATTCATGCATTGTGCGACATTTTACCCTGCTAAATGCAACCAGTACAGTATTGTTCAAACAATTGCAAATTCCAGAATTTTGACTTACCAAAAACGTACCGATTGCAATTCACAGTCAAATTCAAGCCGAAAACGTCATAAAATTGTTGGTGAAATTAGTAATCTAGCATCCTGTTTAACACGATATTCAATCAAAAACGAAATAATAAAATAGAACAAAAAACTTATTAATCGAAGCAAGTGAGTGTAGACTCTGTCCCCAAGACGTTTTCTTTCCAATTATGTACACACGGTAATGGCAATCGTCTCCCAAAATACAACAGTCATATCTTCTTGAATTGTTGCACTTTGACGATACGGGATTTCACACCTCCACGTAGAATTATCTAATTGGTCCAGCTGGCATGTGGGGAAGTCCAAGTCTTGTATCCACCTCGGGTCGAATACGAGACGTACCAATGATTACTACGGCAGTCAGCATATCTTGCAAGTGTCCCATCTCGAACATCCATGTCGGTTTTGTATGAGTCGAGACCAGAGTTCCAGACTAGGTTCCTAAGCCCAATTTCCAGAGGGTTACTTGGGCAATGGGCAAGGCCCAGTAAGGGTTATTTATGTCAATAGACCAAACCGCCTTAAGTTTAGGGCAGAAGAAGGGCTTATGCCTATAAATACACCAATCCAGGAACTACGTAAGGCTTGATTTCTGGAGATTACAACAGGATACGTAGGCAATCCAAGATACATTCTTGGACTCAGCCATAAAACACCAAAAACACCATCTTTTCTACAGTTCGAGCTGTGCATATTCTTCTTGACTCACCCTTAGATTACACGTGGCCCTGTTAAACCGGTGGTGCATTATTTAGCATCATCACACTTCAATGAGAAGAAGCAGGCGAATCGATCATGTTCTGTAAATCTCTTCTTGACTCAAAAAATATGCAAAGTGTATTTCCGGATTCTATGAATAACATAAGAAGCCGGCCTATTTAAGAGAATAAATTTCTTATGAAAAAGTTGCAGCCCGAATTTCATTTGTATACTTGGATTTTATAAGAGAATGAAGGTTATTCACTACTGGTTGCATCCTTTCAAAAATGATTCAACCGAACAGGTGCAACCCTTATGTGGTTGCAACCTTCATCGAACCGATGCAACTCTTTGTCACATGTCCATTTGGATTTTCCCTCCATTATTAATTTTTAATTCAAAATTCCCCAACAGTTAGTATGTTGTTTTGGTGGATTTGAATGAATAAATTCTTGATGATAACATATATTGGGATCTCTCTACCCTTTCTACCAATCTTCCTTGGCAATGTCACCTTGATATTCTGGGAAAACCCATTGCCAGAATCGCTAGTGATAGTGATTATAGAATTTGGTTGCATCATTGCTCTAGAAATTATAATTCCAAATCTGGTTTTTAACCCTCTTTCTGAGGGATGATTCCTTGAATATGATGCCTAACTTCTGGAAAAAGCTTTGGGAATCCAAGGCTCCCCGTAAAATTATGTTCTTCTCTGATCTTCTTTGCCACAATAAAATCTTAACTAATGTGGAAAGAAGTTCCTGGAATATGACAAATTACCACATTTGTGACTGGTGCTCTCAACAAAAAGAATATCTTGATCATGTTTTTCGGTTTTGTCCTAAAGTCTTTTGTATTTGGGAAATTAATGATATCATGAGAGCTTTCAGAAATTACTTCTTGCCTTTTATTTGGTTGGATCAGTAGTAATATTTCCAATTCTTCTATCATCTGAAATGAGAATTTCAAGGGTCCTTGGTCCACGTTATTTATGCTCACTATCTGGCAGCTTTGAAAGGACATGAATGCTTATATCTTTGAGTAGAGAAGAACTGTAACTTCAAATTTGTAAACCCTATATTCTTTTGTTCTCAAGAATTTATTAATCTTTGTTACCCTAATGTTATTAACTCTATTTTGAAGGAACCTCATTGGCCTGCCTGGGTTCCTCCACCAGATGGATGGATGTTAAAAATCAAGCGCTTACCATTTTACTAAGACCAATTGGGTAAAAGCGCAACTTTATTTCTTTATACATTAAGAGTGTGGGCAATATGTCCCAACACCCCCCCCCACCCCTCTTCAAGTGTTGGCAATCTGTCCAACACTTGCAAATTTTTCATTCAAGAGTGTGGGCAATCTCTCTCAACACCCCCCTTCAAGTGTGGCAATCTCTCCCAACACTTGCAAATTTTTTTTAAAATAATGTTCCAGCCAGGGTTCGATCTCATGACCCCTGACTCCGATACCATGTTAGGATAAGCGCTTACCATTTTACTAAGACCAATTGGGTGATGTAAAAGCGCTACTTTATTTCCTTATACATTAAGAGTGTGGCAATCTATCCCAACAATGGATTAAAGTGAACTCAAATGCAGGGCCGGCCCTCGATTTTATTGGGCTTAAGACCAAGTCCCCGAATTGGGTCTTTTAGTTGAAATTGTTTTTTTTTTAAACATGCTTATTATTAGATATTTTTTCATAAATAAATATTTTGGTTATCGTTTGCATGCATCAGTTTACGAAGGGATATGCATTTTCAGATACATGCATTTTCGAACTGATATGTACTTACCCTTTCGTGTAAGGGTTGCATGCTTTCATCCGGTGAATAAAGTGATAACCCTACCCTTTCGTTCGTGCGAGTACCTCCATTTGTTTTTGGGGTACTTGCAACCTATAAAAGGCATAAGTATGCGATTTAAAATTCATAAGTTTGACAACATCATCGAAAAAACTTTGAGTGTCCTCGGTTTGATTCAAACAAGTCACTGTTTGAATCAAACACCCCTATTGTATCCTGAAAGAGATTTTCATTTGATCCCTTAGTGACAAATCGTGTGGGACGAAACATCTCTTAAAAGACAACATTATTAACGTGCCTTGAAGTTTATAATTCTCTGTCAAATCCTAAGTAGTACATTTTTTCCAACACTTATCGCGTTTTTAACATCTGTAAATGCAAAAAATTAATAAAACTTGTTTGTGTGTCTTTTTTTTTTTTGGTCAAGTAATTTTTTTTATTGAGGCATTTATCAATTAGAGTAAAAAAAATTGGGTCTTTATCAAAAAAGAAAATTAACATATTATATTAGGTTGGATCGGATTAAATCTACACGATTTTTTTTCTTCTTTTAGTCTACCGTTTGGCCCTCTGACACCGTTGGGCTTAAGACCCGGGTCTCACGGGCCTTAGCATAGGGCCGCCCTGCTCAAATGCTATATGCATTTGAGTTTGAAGATAGTGGAAGAAGCATGGTTGCTATTGGTGGTGATTTTAGAGATAACTAGAGGAGATAGATCAGAGGCATCATGGGTTCTATATGAAGAAACTCCATCTTCCAAGCTGAATTGATGGCTATCAAAGAAGCTCTATGAATAGCGAAAGATTATGGGATATCTCATCTCTTGGTTGAGTCGGGTTCTCACTATGAAATTATGGCCATTGCCAACAGAATCAGAAGAGAAGATGGTAGAGTGCATATTGATGATATTTTGGCCTTAATGAACTCTGGTATGGAAGGTAAGGTTTGTTATTGTAATGCCCCTTTCCTGGAAACCGAGTCCTTATCCGGAAAGAGCGCTCGGCACAAATATTATCAAATAAATTCAATAATATATGTAAGCCTTACGTCATACATCAGAACTAAAACGACGCGGAAGACAAAACGACTCGGGAAAAACAAAAGACAAAAGATCGAACACACGGTTTCCAATGCTGTAAAACTAAATCCAATAAAGAACACTAACATCCAACGTTAAATCCAAAACGCTGATGCCTGTGGACGACTGAAAAACTGACTAGCCGGTGGCACAGGTGCTTGCTGAGGTTGCACAGAGATGGTTGGGAAAGTACTCACCGGTGGATGAGAAAGTCCTAGTCCTGTCCAACTTGTGGTCATTGGAGGCACAGACACTCCGGATGTTACTCCTGCTGAAGTAGTGATAACCGGTATGTTAGGGTTAAACCGTGAAGGACCCCCTTGTTCCACTCTTCCCCTGATGACAATGGCTGGTCCTTGATTCACCCCACAGATGATGTTACTTACAGACGGGGTGTTCACTTCTTCTCCTCCTCGGAATCATAACCTCGGTAAATCCTGCCTCAGTGCTACCCGTCTGGGTGTTAGCCGCCACGGTGTTATTCGTATTATCTCCTTCTCTAGTAAGAACCATTCTGTAACCAAGAAAAGAGAGGGGTTACTAAAGCTCTAAAACTTATCTTAAAGAAGAAATCAGGTCCTACACAGCAAGGAAAAACATTTCTCTCTGATACCAACTGTAACGCCCCTTTCCCGAAAACCGAGTCCTTATCCGGAAAGAGCGCTCGGCACAAATATTATCAAATAAATTCAATAATATATGTAAGCCTTACGTCATACATCAAAAACTAAAACGACGCGGAAGACAAAACGACTCAGAAAAACAAAAGACAAAAGATCGAACACACGGTTTCCAATGCTGTAAAACTAAATCCAATAAAGAACACTAACATCCAACGTTAAATCCAAAAGAACCAAACGGAACTAATCCAAAAGAAGGACAGCAATGTTTGAATTGAACCAACAACATCATTGAAAGAATTAAAACCAAAAGAACTAAATCTTCACGAGCTCCGTCTCACACGTCCTCGTCAAAGAACTCATCAGCGTTACCAACCTGTTCATCTTCTTTAGGGAAAGAGAAAGACAAACAGAAAGTAACGGGGTAAGTACATAAGTACTTAGTAACGCGTAGAAGATCGTACAACGTCGGTCTCATAAAGAAATAAAAGCAACGCCGTCTTTTATTAATTCATTCCGTTATTAACCCTAACTAACTATCATATTATGTTCATAGCATAACATGAGGTTCCAAAGGTATCTAACTTAGCTCAAATTTATTACATCATGAATAACAAGGGCACTACGCCTAGTAATAGGATGTACTAGGACAACTGGGTGCAACCTACTTAGAGACACGCTCTAGTAGCCCCAGGAATATCTAAGTCCCGATAGTGTGATGACCGGCAGAGTGCACCAGACGCTTTATCTAGCCAATCAATTGACCGGCGTGGGTACAGTCTACTTTGTCTGGTCAGAGAACACATCGCGATATTGTACTATGCCTTACCAAGCATTGCATGGTGTTTAAGATTATTAATCTAGCACGTACGTTTGATTAGACGTTTAACTAGCCACCTAAGTTGATTCACATAAAAGGCTCACCTATCAATCTACTCCCTCTTCCTAAGACCACTAGACACTAACAAAACCTATCACATACATAGACATCGATAAACCCTAGCTTATCGAAGCACAAGGCAAATCCAAAGTTTTCGACGGTCCCACACTTCATCTTGTTAGGGAATTCATATGGTGCCGAAACTAAACGCATCAAAAGCTAATTCAAGGCTTTGTCATATAAGGTTAAGCAGTAAAACATGATCATAAAGCCTGAAACCAAGCTGACACAAAAAATAGTGAAAAATGGAATAAACAAGTCGAACGCCCGTCTGACCCTAAGTGAACGCCCGTCCGACCCGAACGCTCGTCCAACAACCCCCAGACGCCCGTCCACGAAATTCAGCCACATCCTGTATCAAAACTGAAACCTCAAACGCCCGTCCGTACTAATCAAACGCTCGTCCGAGCTGCTGCTACCTCGGACGCCCGTCCGCCCTCATGCAGACGCCCGTCTGCCTGGGATTTACCCAGAAAATCTGCAACTGCGTACCCGCGATTTCCAACCCAAATCCAACCCAAAATCCAACCGAAACAGATTCAAAACCACGAAAATAAGCATACAAATTGCTCTACATCTTTACGACACCTTAGTCATACGATAAGAACACCACGTTACCTTGATTTGCGAGCTACTACGATCCACGCTATGAAAGTCTTGAAAAAGGTTAAACCTTTAACTCCAAACCTATAAATGAGCAATCCAAAGATGATCACTACGATGTTTAAACTCAGAAAAATGCAGCCTAACACGATGATGAATAAACCCTAATACCAAGAACGATGAGGGAAAACTTACGTTAACGGATTTAGGGATTGTTGATATCAAAACGATCCTCGTCTCGCGGTGATCCTTTCTCTCTTAAGATGTCTGCGTTTTTTATCAATGGATTAGCCTAGAGATTCGAAAGCCTCTTCTCTCCCCTTCTCCTCCAATCTTGCGCCCCTTAGTTAGTTTTTTTTTTTTTACGTAAACAACAACTAGGTTAATTTAGGATTAGTTTTCCTTTTATAATCCCAATTAAAATCTAATTATTCCTTATTAATTAAATCCAATTAATCCTTTTCCTTTTTCTTTAATTCCATTAATTAAGTAACATAATATTCTGATTTTTGCTAAAAGACCGAATTGCCCTTTTTTCAAAAATCGGGATATTACATTCCTCCCCCCTTAAGAGGAGTTTCGTCCTCGAAACTAGAACGTACCTGGTAGATGAGGGAACTCTGGGAACTCGTTGAGCATGTCCGCTTCCACTTCCCAAGTGGCTTCCGTCGGTGCATAATTGCTCCATTGCACTAATACTAACGGGATCACTCGTCTCTTTATCATCTTTTCTTTTCTATCCAAAATCTTTATCGGTTTCTCCACGTACGAAAGATTATCTTGCAACACTTCCGGATCAATCTCAGATTCCACGTCCACTTTAGATAGACACTTCCTAAGCATCGATACATGGAAAACATTGTGGACTCTAGACATCGACTCTGGTAACCGAAGTCTATAAGCCAACTTCTCAATCCTTTCGACGACATCAAAAGGTCCTACATACCTTGGACTTAGCTTTCCCTTCTGTCCGAACCTCTTGATACCCCTTATTGGAGACGCTCGAAGGTAAACTCTATCCCCGACCTCAAACTCTAGCGGTCTTCTTTTAACGTCGGCCCAACTCTTTTGACGATCTTGAGCGGCTTTCAGATTCTTCCTTATCAACTCGATCTTCTCCTTGGCTTGCTGAACCATCTCCGGCCCTGTGATATGTTTCTCTCCCACTTCATCCCAGTAAAGTGGAGTTCTACACTTCCTTCCGTACAAGGCCTCAAAAGGTGGCATACCCAAACTAGCATGGTAACTATTGTTGTAAGCAAACTCAACCAAATTGAGGTAATCTATCCATGATCCTCCGGCATCCAAAACACAAGCTCTCAGCATATCATCGAGTCCGAATTGTTCTCTCATTTGCCCGTATCTGCCTCATGGGATGAACGTTTGTACTTAAATCAGTCTTCGTCCCAAAAGCTTTCTGTAAACCCTTCCAGAAGCGACTGATAAATCTACTATCCCTGTCGGATAAAATTGATAACGGCACACCATGAAGCTTCACTATATTGTCGATATACATAGTAGCGAACTTCTTTATAGGCATGTCCTCTTTACATGGCAAGAAATGGGCTGATTTTGTAAGTCTATCCACAATCACCCAAACCATGTCATGACCGCCCTTAGTCTTAGGCAAACCGGTGATGAAATCCATCGTGATATTCTCCCATTTCCATTCCGGTACCTCCAAAGGTTTCAACAAACCTCCTGGTCTTCTGTGTTCTGCTTTCACTCTCTGGCATGTATCACATCTTGCCACAAACTCCGCAATCCCTAACTTCATGCCAGGCCACCAATATCTCTCCTTGATATCTCTATACACCTTAGTGGCTCCTGGATGTACCACAAAAGAAATCTTATGAGCTTCATCCATAACCTTCTCCCTTAGGCCATCCACATCAGGCACACACAAACGATCTCCATACCAAAGATGGCCACTCTTGTCCAACTGATAACCCACTTTAGGTTTCTCTCGAGCTACTCGCTTCAAATCAATCAACACCGGGTCTTTATCTTGCTTAGCCCGAATCTCATCTAGCAAATCAGACCTTGCCATCAATGGCGCCAAATTCTGATCTTCACCCTTCCTTTCAATCACTTGAATCTGCATCCTATCCAACTGATCCACAACTTCTTGCAAGGTAGTGATAGCATTAATCGCTCTCCGGCTAAGTGCATCAGCTACAACATTCGCTTTACCCGGATGGTATTGAATGTCCAAGTCGTAATCTTTCACGAACTCCAACCATCTTCTTTGTCTCATGTTCAGATTCTCCTGAGTAAATAAAAACTTAAGACTCTTATGATCCGTGAAGATCCTTGCCTTGACACCATACAAGTAGTGTCTCCAAAGCTTCAGAGCAAACACCATTGCTGCCAACTCTAAGTCGTGTGTAGGGTAATTCTTCTCATGCACCTTTAACTGCCTAGATGCATAAGCAATTACCTTTCCTGATTGCATCAAAACACAACCCAAACCTTGACCCGATGCATCCGTATATACATCATAGTTATCAAAAACTTCCGGTAATGCTAACACAGGTGTTGTGGTCAACTTTTCTTTCAAAGTCTGGAAAGCTTCCTCACATTCGTTGGTCCACTCATACTTAACATTCTTTTGAGTAAGCCTCGTGAGAGGTGTAGCTATCTTAGAGAAATCCTGCACAAACTTCCGGTAGTACCCAGCTAAACCCAAGAAACTTCTTATCTCTCATCGATGTCGGTCTTGGCCACTTAGAACGCGTCTTCTTATCTTGGATCCACCTTAATACCTTCTCCAGAAATTATATGCCCATGAAAACTAACCTGGTCCAACCAAAACTCACATTTAGAAAACTTGGCATACAATTTGTTCTCCTTTAAGGTATGTAGAACTATCCTTAGGTGTTCTTCATGCTCTTTCTCATCCATAGAGTATACCAAGATATCGTCTATGAAAACTGTCACAAACTTATAGATATAAGGCATGAAAACTCTTTGCATCAAGTCCATGAACTTCGATGGAGCATTAGTGAGTCCAAACGGCATGACCAAAAACTCATAATGTCCATATCTCGTACTAAAGGCTGTCTTAGGTATATCTGACACCTTGATCTTCAACTGATGATAACCGGACCTAAGATCAATCTTAGAGAACACCTTCTTACCTTGCAACTGACTGAACAGATCATCAATCCTTGGTAAAGGATACTTATTCTTGATTGTCAGTTTATTCAGCTCTCTGTAGTCGATGCACAAACGCATACTCCCATCTTTCTTCTTCACAAACAAGACCGGTGCTCCCACGGTGATGTACTTGGTCGGATGATGTTTTTCTCTAGCATCTCCTTAAGCGAGTTTTCAACTCTTTCAACTCCGCTTGTGCCATCCTATAAGGTGCTTTAGCCACTCGGTGATGCTCCTAATCAATTCGATCTCAAACTCTATGGCCCTATCGTGGCATATGTCCCAGCAAATCTTCCAGAAAACTTCGGGAAAGTCCTTAACTACACGAGTCTCTCCTAACTCGGGCCTATGTTTTTCCTTATCTAATGCATAAACAACGAAACCCTGGAAACTCTTCTTCAAAGCTCTTAGGGCTTTAACTGCTGAGATAATAGGATGACGACCCTTGCTGGGCTTGTATACCTTACCCTGAAATGTCTTGGCTGATTTTCCTGGGGCCTTAAAGATAACCCTCTTATCCCTACAATCCAAGTAGACGTAATTTTTGGACAACCAGTCCATACCCAGGATAACATCAAAGTCTGAGAAATCCAACACCGTCAAAGCATGCTAGCACTTGTAAGTCCCAACTCTAATATCAACTCGGGGTGTAACCTGGGTACATCTAGTAACTCTGCCCAAAGGTGTGGTTATACTCAAAGGTCTCTCCAATTCCTTAAGAGGTAGGTTCAACTTCTTAGCTATCTTAGAGGAAACAAAAGTCCCTGAAGCTCCAGTATCAAACAGAGCTGAAACTGCTAGATTATCTATGATTATGGTACCTAATGTTTACGACTAATTTTATGGTTTTTATCGAGTTGTTTCGTAACATTATCTCCCGTGTTTTAGTGATTTTTATAGAAAATCACTCGCCAAAAGGATAAACTGAGCAAATGATGTTTAAAGATAATAAATTGCAAAAGTGGTTGATTTATGTGTTTTTATCGTTGGTTTTATGTTTATTTGGATGTTGTTACACTTTGCAATATTTTGGATATCTTGTAGATGCATATCTTCGGTCTAAAAGAGGTGTTTAGAGGGTTAGAAGAAGATGCCACAAGTTTACGAGTTCAACGGAGCAAATTTTCCTAAGTACTTAAATCGTTACATATTTTCAACGGAGATTTGACCCAGCTTAGAGGCATTTTCAGGGGAGGACTTCTTCATGAAAATTGTAGATCTTTGAAAGAGCTTTCCAACGCACTTTGAATTACGTCAATCGGACTTCTACAACTCAAATGGTGGTCAAGTGGGTAATCAATTTGGGTAAGTGGAAAATCCCGAAATATACTCGTAATACGACGGGCTAATCAAAAAGGCGTTTTCTGAAGAAGAGTCCTTGTCTCGGATTTTATCAATGAGAAATAACAAGTAATAAATTATAAATCCGGTTTACCCCAAGTGCAGGGATCGTAGTATAGAGGTTAATACCGGAGTCGATCCACAGGGAATCGAGGTTGGTCTAGTTCTTAATTTTTCTAAAAGTGTCACGAGAAATAAAAACTAAAACGAAAACAAATAACCGGACAGAGGAGGTTGTCAATCCAAAGCCAGAAAGATAATTACGAACCGAACTAACTAAGTTAATTCTAATCTATAAACTAAGAAGACAATAAAAATTGCTACGATTACTATGATGAAGACGAAGCAAAACAGCACAACGATTTTTCTTTCAAGTAATTTAACAACGAACAAGCAGTGATCCACCGATTCCCGCAACCCTCAATTTCGACTCTAGATTATCTTGTGGTGATTTAACGAAAATTGTGATTCACCTATCGAAGGATGAACTCCTAATCTCTTAGAAAAGTTCGTCTATCAATCTTTTATCTTTCGATTTTAAAGATTAACGCTTTCATAACAAAGGTGTGAAATCTCTCAATTTCGCAATCTAGATATTCAACCTAACAACTCTCGTTATTTTTAGGTTAAAAATCTAATCTTTACTACGGTGATCTAAGATTTAACGACGACTCTCGTCAAACGTTAAACATCAAATATGCAACGATCTCTCGATATAATTGCGTAAAAACGAATAAAGCATAATAAATATACAACTTTTATTAAAACTTACAAGATAATCCAAATTCGAAATCGAGATGTTGCTAAGAATCAGTTTCACAGAGCTTGTTCCAACGCGTCTTTAAGCCTCTCTCTTCATCGTATGATTGCTTAAAATCGTTTGATTTCAACATGATTCATAGACCGTATTCTCCGGAAACAGTTACGACTTCAACAACAACGATCTTTTGATAATTTCCCGAGCATTACAACAATACTACGGTATTATTATTTTTTATACATATATATATATATATATAAGTCTATAAGTATATATATAAGTATATAAGTATATAGATCTATATATATGTATATAAGTATATATATATATATTGATACTACAAAAAAAATAAAACAAGAAAAATGAAAGAAAAGAAAAGAAAAAAAATAAAAAAAATAAAACAAGAAAAATTAAAGAAAAAAAAAAAAAAAAAAAAAACAAGAAAAATTAAAGAAAAGAAATTCGATATATATATATATTACTACTACAACAAAAATAAAATAGAACAAGAAAAAAAATAGAATGGCCAAAAGAAGCAGGGGCCCTTTTCTGTTCACCCATTTAGCCTATTTATAGGCAAAGTTAGTTAAGGCCGGATCGATCCTAAAAGTGACTGATCGATCCTAGAAAAGCGCCGGATCGATCCGGTCTGAATCTAATCGATTCTATCCAAATCTTCTGATGATTTGGCGTATATTGGATTAAAACTTACAAAATTCATATCTTGAGTTGTAGACTTCCAAAAATTGCAAACGAAATGCCAAAATTACGGTCTCGAGAAACTCTACAACTTTCATGAAGGACTCTTCTTCAGAAAACGTCTTCTTGAGTACCTCGTGTTCCTCCGGCGTTTTGCGGACATTTTTACGAAATTGAATCAATTAGCCACTTGACCACCATTTGAGTTGTAGAAGTCCGATTGACTTGATTCAAAATCCATTGGAAAGCTTTCTTGAAGATATACAACTTTTATTAAGGAAACTTCTTCAGAAAATGTCGTTTTGATGAGCCATTTCCATTACGTGTCGTTTACTGACATTTTACCGATATCTGAATCGATTAGCCACTTGACCATAACTTGAGTTGTAGAACTCCAATTGACGTGATTCAAAGTGCGTTGGAAATCTTATGTGAAGATCTACAACTTTAATTAAGAAGTTATCCCCTGAAAATGCCTCTAAGCTGGGTCAAATCTCCGTCGAAAATATGTAACGATTCAAGTACTTAGGAAAACGACTTTTTTGAACTCGTAAGCTTGTGGCACCTTCTTCTAACCCTCTAAACACATCTTTTAGACTCAAAACATGTCGTTACGTGGAATCTTGGTCAATGTATAATCCTGCAATGAACCACCAAAATACCAAACGTAAATCGACATTTACACTCCGATTACTAAACCGTACAAAAACTAGTAAAACACATAAAAACACGATATTTTATATAAGACTTACTATTTATATAATTAGATAAAACCTATAAATTAATGACTTGATTTGATACATAAATGCTCAAAATGGTATCAAAAGTGGGGTGAAATGTTATAATAATAACAGTGAATTTTTCCGTCATCACAAACTCCCCACTTAGCTTTTGGTCGTCCTCGAGCAAAACAAGTGATAAAACAAAATGAATGAGGGACAAAATTCACGAAAAGATAAGATATAAGGGACAACCAGATAATACAACCGATCGAATCATAACCACACGTTAACCTTAATATATATATGTATAACAGAGTGTGTGTGTGACAAGCATTTTCAATTTCCACTATCCTCTCTTGAATAATTCAAGCAATACACACAAATATCCATTCAGGCGATCTAATGACTTTCCTAGGTATAAGCGATAATAGCCCACACAAAGTCCTCTCGTGTACTTATTAGGATAATCCCTAATGCATATCATTCGATTTATACTGAGGATAGTCGAAGATAACTAAGTTTTCAACCATGCTTAACCAAATTGTCAATTTTTTTATCTTTTTCACATTTGTAGCATATGCCTTCATTCCCAAAGCAATAGGGCGTTTCGTGATAACACCCTAGCCGGACTACTATCATCAGCGGTCGAGAGCTTTTAAACCTCATAGTGGTATAGGGCGTTTCGTGATAACGCCTACCCGCACTCAAATCATTGGTAGCTACAACCGACATATATATAGTTCATCTTAATTTGGTATTTTTCTTTTATTCCACTTAACTTATATCCTTTCTATCACATTCAAACCTTCGGATATTCACAAGACACGTTCAAAAGTTAGGTACTAAGTTCTTTGCAACTATCTCTAGAATAACCACTAGGATCTTTGAATGGATACAGTTTAAAATTTTCGCTTCAATATCAAAGGCTTACGTGAACAATGAATTCATGTTACACAAATAAATTTGGGGTTAAAATGCACTTACGGATCACATTAGTTATACATATCAAATTGATCATTATATCTTCAAATCCATGAAATATATACCTTATACAATTCATTCTAATCAACTCATTTATGCTCGAAAAAGATCCAAAAACTAAGGCTTTAAACACTTACTGCCATTTCTAAACCAACCAGACTCTACCCCCCACTTACGATTTTGCATTATTATCAGAGTGTAAATGAGATAGAGAGGAAGACTTAGCTTATAAACCAGGCAGAAAGATGCTATCGAATCCCGTAACAGCCATGAGAAAGCACGATCCGAATCCCTATACCAAAACAAACAAAGGCAAACACGGGACATGGTCCTCGTGCCAAAACATCGAATAGGGATATGGGAATAATAAGTAAATGGCCCTGTTACGTCAGAAGATTCGATAGGCAATATATACATATAGTCAATCTCATAAAAGCTTTAGATGGAAAAATAACCCACACGGGTAAAGCACGAAACATCTAAGCATATACGTATCATGAGAATATCACATGAGCAAATATCATAGTCAAGTCATAAATTCATGTTGGAAACAGAGTAGATCATAAAATGAAATGTGTGAAAGAGTATTGAGTCTTTTATACCCAGATCCTCAAGGTTCAACAACCTAAGTCTAAGAGATGATGCATTTGAACGTTTTCTGTGTACTCCCTCGGGATTTTCGGATAACCACCTAATCGTTCCCTTTAAAAGACATTCAAACATTCATCCTGATACTTGGTTGTGCTATGTGTTCAACTTCTATCACAAATTCTACATTTCATTAAGACTAGTCGTATCCAAATTATTTATTATTATTATTATTATCGGGCTGCCTCCCGGTAGCGCTTTTGTTTAACGTCGTTTGCTCGACAATCCTGCAACTCAGCCTGGATCAGGCCACTTTAACATTCTACCACTTAAGACCTCGTTTAAATTCTTATTAGCTTGGTTGCCACAAAAACAGCATCGAATACAAGAGGTTAGGTTCCTTGCTTCTTTCCAAACGCTCTTAATTTTCTCCATTGTCGACTTCTTCTTTTTCAGCTTTCTCTTTAATTGTGCCTCCCTTTTGAGTTCTTCCATATCCCAACTACCAGCCATAACTTCCTCTAATGAACCACTGCCGTCATCCTCAGAAAACAAGTCGGGTGAAAATTCATCAAACTCGGTGACTTGATTATACCACACCCGAGGATGTCGAGGAAATGAACAATCAAAGGTTTCTCTTTGGTTTGTCCTATATAATGCTTGCACCTTTGACCATTCACTCTGAGCGGCCGGTCACCATGACCTCTTAGTTCTAAAACACCTCCGGCAATAATTTGCGAGAATTTCAAAGGGCGGACCAACGCGTCCTCAACTTTCCAGAAACAGATGCAACTGGAATTATAAAGTAAGACTTGCTCCCCAACTTGAAATTCTCGCTTGATTTTAGCATCATGAAGGAGTTTCATTCTCTCCTTGCTAATCCTGGCACTCTCGTGAGGGCCGGAGTCTAAACTCATCCAATTCATGCAATCGCATCGGTCGATGTTCACCACATGATCGGGCATTAAAGTTCAAGAACTTAATGGCCCAATATGCTTTATGCTCTAATTCGACCGGCAAGTGGCGGGGGTTTGCCATACACCATCGATAAGGAGATGTACCCATGGGAGTTTTATAGGCGATGACGGTATGCCCATAGTACATCATCCAGGTTTGAGACTCCAATCCTTTCTATGGCTGTTCACAACTTTTTCCAGATCCTTTTCAAACTCGATTACTTCTCTCGACCGGCCACTAGTCATAGGGTGATATGGTGTGCCAATTTTGTGCCGGACACCATATTTCTCAAGGACTTTTTCTAGTGGCCTGCTGCGTAAAAATCGTTCCTCATCACTGATTAAGGCACGGGACATCCAAATCTCACGAAGATATTTTTCTTGAGAAAGTTCATGACCGTTTGTGGTCATTGCGAGAAGTGGCTTGAGCCTCCACCCATTTCGATCGTAGTCAACGCAGACTAAGATGTATTTGTTTCCACAGGAAGATGGAAACGGGCCCATAAAATCAATATCCCATACATCAAAGACCTCACATTCTAAAATGGGCTTTAATGGCATGTCAAAACGCCTAGTTAGAGCACCGGTTCGTTGGCACCTATCACAAGCCTTGCGAAAGGCTTCAATCCTCAAGATCGTGGGCCAATAGAAACCGGATGAAAGATTTTAGCAACGGTTTTCCAGGGACCAAAGTGGCCACCAAGAGGCCCACTTGTGGCATTGTTTAATGATATCACGTTGCTCGAGTTCGAGAACACATCTTCTTAACAATCCGTCCTTACAAATCTTGAAGAGGTAAGGTTCATCCCATACTGAAGGTTTTCAAATCGAAAAAATTTCTTCTTCTCCGATATGAAAATTCGGATTTAAATACTCGGGAATGCAAGTAGTTGACGATGGAAGAATACCATGGAACATCTGGAGCGCAATCGTCTATTAGCATAACATTTTCTAGAGGAAAGTAAAGGTCTATATCTTCAGGTTCTTTCTTCTCATCATTCTGCATTCTAGAAACATGATCTGCTACTACGTTTTCACTGCCCTTTTTATCCTTAATTTGAACATCGAATTCTTGCAGGATCAGTATCCAACGTAGTAAGCGCGGTTTAGCATCTTTCTTTGTCATAAGATAGCGCAGAGCAGCGTGGTCAGTCCACACAGTAATTGCAGCACCTAACAAGTAACTACGAAACTTGTCCATAGCGAAGACTACGGCCAATAATTCCTTTTCCGTAGTGGTGTAGTTAACTTGAGTAGGGTTTAGTGTGTGACTGGCGTAAGATATAGGCTGGAATTTCCCCTTAATTCATTGTCCTAAGACTGCACTGTGAAATAGTTGGATGCATCATACATGAGTTCAAAGGGTAGGTTCGGTCGGAGAGATAAGGATCAAGGCGAAATCAGTTGACTTTTAAGCTCATCAAACGCATGCTTGCAACTATCATCAAAATTGAAAACAACATCTTCACTGAGTAAAGTAGAAAGAGGCTTGGCTATCTTGGAAAAGTCCTTAATGAATCTCCTATAAAAACCGACATGTCCAAGAAAACCTCTTACTTCACGCACATTTTTAGGGAATTTCATCTTCTCTATAGCCTCAACTTTTTCCCTATCTACTTCCATTCCTCTTTCTGATATCTTGTGGCCAAGAACTATTCCTTCGCCTACCATAAAATGGCATTTTTCCCGATTTAGGACTAAGTTCTTCTCCACACAATGATAATACTTGATCAAGATTGTCAAGACAAAGGATCAAAGGATTGACCAAAGACGAGAAATCGCCCATGAATATCTCCATACACTTTTCAACAAGCCCATCAAAGATTGCCAGCATGCATCTTTGGAATGTAGCTGGGGCATTGCAAAGACCGAATGGCATTCACCTATAAGCGAATGTACCATAAGGGCAGGTGAAAGTGGTCTTTTCTTGGTCGATGGGTCTATGGGTATCCGGAAATATCCAGAATATCCATCAAGAAAACAGTAGAATGCATGTCCTGCCAGACGCTCAAGCATCTGGTCAATGAAAGGAAGGGGAAATGATCTTTCATCGTGACTTCATTAAGTTTTCTGTAGTCAATACAGACTCTATAACCAGTTACTAGTCTCAATGCTATTTCTTCACCCTTTTCATTCTTTTCTATAGTAATTCCTCCTTTCTTAGGAACTACTTGAGTAGGGACACCCATTCACCACATCGACAATTGCAAAAATAATACCCATGTCCAAAAGCTTGATAATCTCTTTCTTAATCACTTCTTGCATGTGAGGTTGAGCCTCCTCTGGGTCATCTAACACACTTAGCACCCTCTTCGCTTTGATCTTGTGCATGCATATGTCGGAGATATCCTCTAATGTCTCCCACTTGCCAACCGAAAGCCTTTTCATTCTTCCTTAACACATTCAACAACTTCATTTCTTCTAACCGGATAACTTGGCAGAGATAATTAAAGGAAGCTTGTCACCTTCTCTCAAGAAAACGTATTTCAGTCTTGAGGCAAAGGCTTGATGCAAATCCATGAGTGGTTCTTCTAAACTAGATTTAAACTCCCCACTTTTCAACTCAACATCACCGAGTTTACTCGGTGGTCCTACTGCCAAAGCTTCACCATTCAACGAACCTTCATCAACTTCAGCTCCTAGTTGTTCTAGATTAACCCAACCATGATTATTCAGATTCTCCACTAATCGCTCATATTCAATCTCAACAGCCATGACTTGCTTTTCCATATAGTCGTTAAAGTCATCTGACATGTCCTCAATGGAGAAGCCGGTTGGATAATCGTGAGGTCTCTGAATAGCTTTAGAGACATTGTAGCTCACCTCCTGATCACTAACTCGTATAGTCACTTTGCCACCATCACAATCAATAAGGGCTCTGGCTGTAGAAAGAAAAGGTCTGCCGAGTATTAAAGGAACATTCTCATCATTCTTGATGTCTAGGACGTACCGATCAATCGGGAAAGTGAATCTATCAATTTGAACTAAAACATCCTTTAATATCCTAAAGCTTTTCTTGGAAGATTTATCAATGAATTGAAGATTCATGGTTGTGGGTTCTAAAGATTATCTAAACAAAGTCACATTTACAAACAGACAATGGCATCGAGACTAATGGATGCACCTAGGTCACATAAAGAATTTGGGAAGACTAAACCTCCCATCAACAACGTGAGCACAAATTTCCCGGGGTCACCCTCTTGATTGGCAACTCATCATAACCAATCACAGAGCGCTTCTCACCAATTAAGCGATCCATGTCTTGAGCTTCTTTTGGAGGACACAACATCCTTGATGAACTTTGTATACTTAGGCATCTCAACTAAAACATCGAGATAATGGAAGATTTACTCCGAGTATTCTTAAGAAGATTAAGCACTTTCATACTTTTGTCTTCATGCAAGGAGATGTTATTTTTCCGGGTGGAAATGGAAGTTTCTTTAAATCATTCTCGAAAACACTTGCTTTGAGGATGAACTAACGACTTTATCTTCCAAATCTTTCCACCTCACCACCTTCTCACATTTCTTGCCGTCGAGGATCACCCACCGACTTCCACTAAACTCTTCATTTCTCGGGGATCACCACCCGAGTACTATCATCTAGAACCGGGGCATGGATGTGACTTCCCTCCCGCCTTATCATTGGCGGGAGGGGTTAGTGGTTTCCACGGTTCGGGGACCATTAAGTTGAGTGCCCGATCTTAAATTCATAGCACCGGCCTCTTCTTTACCATAGGGAATTGTGGGAACTAGATCGATTGCATTGACTTTGATTTAACTCGGTCCGAGCCACTTGACCACCTTTGGGGTTCTTCTCGGTGAAGTGGGTAATCGCCTGGAGGTCTGAAAGCTTTTGGTCACCTACTTGACCGAGTGCGCTTTCAAGATTCTTGATTGAACTGAGAAGGAATTGGAAATTATTATTCTGCTCCTTCTGATAGGAATCCAATTTAGTGTCAAGATTACTAGATTGAGAGGGGCCTTGAGAATTCTGAAAGTTTTGTGGAAAAGATTGGATATACCGACTTTGAAACATAGGATTTGGATTGTTCGGCCGATTCGTTGAACCTCGATTTTGATTAGGAAAATTCATATTATGGTTCTGATTGAAGTTTGGATTTTGATTAAAACCCTGGTTTTGAAAATTGCTTTGGCCAGAGAACTGATTGTTGAATCTTTGATTTTGCTGGCCGTTGAAAGTATTAACTTCAGCGTTCTGTCCACCCATGGGACAGAAACGAGCGGTATGCCCCACATTATCACATGCCTGACATGTGACTGGACTGAACTGTCCCTGATTCTGGATAGTATTGACTTGATACGCAGGATGGGAAAGAAACTGACACTGGCCAACCAAATGGCCAGGCTGACAACAACTTTCACAAAACAGAACTTGAGAGTTCTGAGGAAATGACTGGTTCTGATTTGTTGGATTAGAGGATATTTTGAGAGCTTCCACTGCTTTGTTGCGGCATGGCGATCTGATTTTCATGTTCACCTCCTCGATCCTAGGTGGAGGAGGTGTCCGATAAGCGAGAGATGAGGGGCGTAGTTGTACTTGGAAATATCTTCAAATAATCGCCATCCTCTTCAGCGTTTTTCTTAAAAATGCCCTCCTCGATGAACTATTGACCATACCCTTGGTGAGTTCGGTCAATCCACTCGAAAGTGTTGACTTGCCTCTGCAAGTCTAAACCATGATGAGGGGGCATTTCCGTAGGAGAGCCTTAAATCTCTTCCAAGCATCAAAGAAAGATTCATTTTCCTTTTGGAAAAATGTGAAGATTTCACTCAAGCAATCGGGTGTTTTTGGATGGTGGGAAATATTGACTCGAGAACTCGTGCTCGAGTTCAGCCCAGTTTGTAATCGACTCGCGCGGAAAGAGAGTTGTACCACTCTTTCGCTTCCTCTCAAGGAAAACGGAAACAATTTCAATTTAATTGCATCCTCACTAACTCCTTGTATGCGAGTTGTACCACATATTTCTAAAAATGTGTGTACGTGAGTGTGAGGATTCTCGGATTGAAAACCATGAAAGATAGATCGCGTGTTGCATCATTTGAATAAGACCTGGTTTAAGTTCGAAGGTTGGTGCATTAATAGTGGTAAAACGACAACTTGGTTGACTCGACTTCACCAGGCATGGCATAGTCAGCCAACGTATGGCGTCTTTCATTCGCAGCCATGATAATGATTTCTTCAATCTCCTCTGCTAAACGTCGTTCGAAATCTTGATCAGCCGTGTTCTCTTCGTCAGGAAGAGCCGAAGGACGGACTCTTCGCCTGTTTGGTCTGACTATGGTTCGCTCGAGGTCAGGGGTGTAAAGCAGTGGACCTTTCTGACTCCGAGTTTACATAAACCAAATCGAACACCAACACCTAAATCACGAGGTTTTGGGGTTTTTTTTATTCCTTATGCTTCCGCGGAGTGGGATTCACCGAGAATCCATCACCCAACCTCGACGATTGAAACGTGTTCCTTGGATTTTTTTTTTTTTTTTTTTTTTTTTTACCTACCTACGAAAAACTTGATAACAAAAACTAGAAAAATTAATAAAACTAGACAACCAAGATAAGATCCCCGGCAACGGCGCCAAAAACTTGTTTTTGGTTCCGTTGACGAAAGCTACCTACAAAAAAAAAAAAGCAGAAACAACTTTAGAAAAATTAATAAAGAACCAGACGACCGTGCGATTCCCGGCAACGGCGCCAAAAACTTGTCTCGGATTTTATCAATGAGAAATAACAAGTAATAAATTATAAATCCGGTATACCCCAAGTGCAGGGATCGTAGTATAGAGGTTAATACCGGAGTCGATCCACAGGGAATCGAGGTTGGTCTAGTTCTTAATTTTTCTAAAAGTGTCACGAGAAATAAAAACTAAAAACGAAAACAAATAACTGGACAGAGGGTTGTCAATCCAAAGCCAGGAAAGATAATTACGAACCGAACTAACTAAGTTAATTCTAATCTATAAACTAAGAAGACAATAAAAATTGCTACGATTACTTATGATGAAGACGAAGCAAAAGCAAAGACAACGATTTTTCTTTCAAGTAATTTAACAACGAACAAGCGTTGATCCACCGATTCCCGCAACCCTCAATTTCGACTCTAGATTATCTTGTGGTGATTTAACGAAAATTGTGATTCACCTATCGAAGGATGAACTCCTAATCTCTTAGAAAAGTTCGCCTATCAATCTTTTATCTTTCGATTTTAAAGATTAACGCTTTCATAACAAAGGTGTGAAATCTCTCAATTTACGCAATCTAGATATTCAACCTAACAACTCTCGTTATTTTTAGGTTAAAAATCTAATCTTTACTACGGTGATCTAAGATTTAACGACGACTCTCACAAACGTTAAACATCAAATATGCAACGATCTCTCGATATAATTGCATAAAACGAATAAAGCATAATAAATATACAACTTTTATTAAAACTTACAAGATAATCCAAATTCAAATCGAGATGTTGCTAAGAATCAGTTTCATGAGATTGCTCCAACGCGTCTTTAAATTTCTCTTCATCGTATGATTCTTAAAAATCGTTTGATTTCAACTGTTGATTCATAGACCGTATTCTCCGGAAACAAGCTTGATTCTACTTCAACAACAACGATCTTTTGATAATTTCCGAAAGCATTACAACAATACTACGGTATTATTATTTTTTATACATATATATATATAAGTCTATAAGTATATATATAAGTATATAAGTATATAGATCTATATATATGTATATAAGTATATATATATATTGATACTACAAAAAAAATAAAACAAGAAAAATGAAAGAAAAGAAAAGAAAAAAAAAAAAATAAAACAAGAAAAATTAAAGAAAAGAAAAAAAAAGAAAAACAAGAAAAATTAAAGAAAAGAAATTCGATATATATATATATTACTACTACAACAAAAATAAAATAGAACAAGAAAAAAAATAGAATGGCCAAAAGAAGCAGGGGCCCCTTTTCTGTTCACCCATTTAGCCTATTTATAGGCAAAGTTAGTTAAGGCCGGATCGATCCGGGAAAAGGCCGGATCGATCCACAAAGAAATCTGCTCGATTCTATCCAAATCTTCTGATGATTTGGCGTATATTGGATTAAAACTTACTAAAATTCATATCTTGAGTTGTAGACCTCCAAAATTGCAAACGAAATGCCAAAATTACGGTCTCGAAACTCTACAACTTTCATGAAGGACTCTTCTTCGAAAACGCCTTCTTGAGTACCTCTCGTGTTTCCCAGGCGCGTTTTGCGACATTTTTACGAAATTGAATCAATTAGCCACTTGACCACCATTTGAGTTGTAGAAGTCCGATTGACTTGATTCAAAATCCATTGGAAAGCTTTCTTGAAGATATACAACTTTATTAAGGAAACTTCTTCAGAAAATGTCGTTTTGATGAGCCATTTCCATTACGTGTCGTTTTTGACATTTCTACTCGATCTGAATCGATTAGCCACTTGACCATAACTTGAGTTGTAGAACTCCAATTGACGTGATTCAAAGTGCGTTGGAAAGCTTATGTGAAGATCTAAAACTTTCATTAAGAAGTCATCCCTGAAAATGCCTCTAAGCTGGGTCAAATCTCCGTCGAAAATATGTAACGATTCAAGATCTTAGGAAAACGACACTTTGAACTCGTAAACATGGCACACCTTCTTCTAACCCTCTAAACACATATTTTAGACTCAAAACATGTCGTTACGTGGAATCTTGGTCAATGTATAATCCTCGCAATGAACCACCAAAATACCAAACGAAATCTGACATTTACACACTCCGTTACTAAAACGGTACAAAAACTAGTAAAAACACATAAAAACACGATATTTTATATAAGACTTACTATTTATATAATTAGATAAAACCTATAAATTAATGACTTGATTTGATACATAAATGCTCAAAATGGTATCAAAAGTGGGGTGAAATGTTATAATAATAACGATGAATTTTTCCGCATCGATCCCAATGAAAGTTGTAGAGTTTTCCGAGAGCTTAATTATGACATTCGGATCATAATTTTTGAGGTCTACAACTCAAGATATGAATTTTAAGTTTCATTCCTAAATTCATGCATTGAGCAGCCGACATACTCCAAATCCTAATTAAATAAGGAATTCATTCAGCCGACATCAGCATGCAACCCTAATTGTATCCCAGCCGCCTTTAATTCATATAAATATGCGCATGCAATATCCCATAATTCATATACACAAATTCTTCACAGCCGCATATTGACAGAGAGCAGCGGCAGCTTTGCAGTTCAAGGCCGGTCACCCGAGCCTTGTGCTCGGGTGATCCGGGTTAGATTAGGATGTCGTTTTTCTTCCGTTTTCAATTCATGGATTCAATCATGTACCAAACTACGTGAGTTTATTTATTTAATTTATTCAGTCCTTATTCGTTTTTTATGATCTTTAATTTATTTTGTATCGTTCTATGATTTTGATGCTATGATGTGAATTAGATCGAGAGATCAGTTTGCTATTGATACGTTTACAACATACGGAAGTTGCGTAGACTAGATTACCATAGAAAGATAGGATCTTTAATCATTAATTATGTGACAAATTAATTGGTTAATTATCTAGGTTGTTAGGTTCTAAAATACGAGAGTTAACCTGAATCTACACCTTCGTTTTGTATGGAATATTGATCTCAACATTCGGAAGAGGAGAGATCGATAATTGAATTCACTAAGGAATTAGGGATTTGTATCTCGTGTAAAGGTGAAACCACAATTTGAATTAAAATCATGAGATGAACTAGGATTGAAATCACTTGGTTTGTGCACTGTTTGATCCCATGTATCTCTAGTTTAGTTATTTTATTTCGTAGGTTAGATTTATTTTAATTGCTCTTTCGTTTATTTTATTTGTTCTTTTGTTTATTCGTTTTTCCTAAGTAACAATTGAAAGGAATTAGTGAAATTAGATTCAACATCCCAATTCCTGTGGATCGACTCCACATTTACTTACCTACTATGCTATCAACTACCCGATATTTGGTCGGTTAGAGTTAGTTTTGCATGTTAAGTATAGGTTTATAAATTTTCTTTTGTTTTTATGATGCAAAATCCTCCCAACACCTAACAAGTGAATCAATTTAAGTACAAATATATAATATCATATGCGCGCTATATCATATTAAATATCTATAATAAACACAAACACTGAAAAGTACCTGTCACCACAAGGTCATCTAACTCTTCCGGTTCTGCATCCGCTGCAAAGACACGAACTGGCCTGCTGCCCATAGCATGATTACCCTGCTGGTTACCTCGTCCCCCTGCCTGATTTCCTTGGGAGAGCTTCTTAGGACACGCCCTCGAGTAATGTCCCACTTCCCCGCAGTGGAAACAACTCAAGCTACCTGCCATGCACTCTCATGTATGTGTCTTGTTACACTTAGCACAAACTGATGGCGTCCCACTTGCTGAACTCTTCATAGCCGGATTTCCTGTCCTCTTAACATTTTATTGTGGTGCTCCTCTGTTACTTCCTTGATAATTCGAAAAAGACCTCTTATCTCCAACTACAACCGTCTGTCTACTGGCAAATCTTTCCGCAATCAAAGCTCTATCCATGACGCTCGCCATGCTAGTGGGTCTATCTCCTAGCATGCCCTTTGCCACTTCATGTGACAATCCTTCCATAAACTTGTCAATCTTCTTCTCTTCACTCCTCATGATTTCAGGGTAGAATCTGCCCAACTCATGGAATTTCTCGAGAGTCTTGAGTCATCAGAGTGTATCTCCTTGTTTCAAACTCGTAAATTCATTAGCCTTTGCATTCTCAGTTTTTTCTGGGAAGTATTCCTTGTAGAATAGATCCTTAAACACTGCCCAATCCGTGATTCTCGGATTAACGTGCTCATACGCTTCCATCCAACTTTCCGCATTCCCTGCCAACAAGGATATTGCTAAATGAGCCCATTCAGATTCTGGAGCTTTCACATTTCTGCACGTCCTCTCAAACCCACGAATCATAGATCTGCTGCTGCTGGCTCAACATTGCCAAATAATTCTGGCACCCTGTGCTTCTTCATTTTATCATACCAATCCATTTGTCTGTCGTAGCCCCCAAACTGATGATGTTGTATCGGCCGCTTTGAACGGTGGAGTGTTCGATCTCGTGGTTGAGGTTGCTTTGAACTTCTTGCCGTTGGGGTGAGTCTGCTACGGATAAGTGTAGCCAGGTGCTACAAAAGTATCAGATCTAGGCGGTGGTGGAGGTAGAACCGTTGGATGAGGTGTAAAACTTAGTGGTGTGGGGGAAAACGCTGATGCCTCGTGGGACGATCAAATCGACTAGCGGTGGCATGTGTGTTTCTTGAGGTTGCACAGAGATGGTTGGGAAAGTACTCACAGGTGGATGAGAAAGTCCTAGTCCTGTCCAGCTTGTGGTCATTGGAGGCACAGACACTCCGGATGTTACTCCTGCTGAAGTAGTGATAACCGGTATGTTAGGGTTAAACCGTGAAGGACCCCCTAGTTCCACTCTTCCCCTGATGACAATCTCTGGTCCTTGATTCACCCCACGCATGATGTTACTTACAGACGGGGTGTTCACTTGAGAAACTGTAGGGACCTGGGTAGCTGGTCCACTTCTTCTCCTCGGAATCATAACCTCGGTAAATTCTGCCTCAGTGCTACCCGTCTGGGTGTTAGCCGCCTCGGTGTTATTTGTATTAGCTCCTTCTCTAGTAAGAACCATTCTGTAACCAAGAAAAGAGAGGGGTTAGTAAAGCTCTAAAACTTATCTTAAAGAAGAAATCAGGTCCTACACAGCAAGGAAAAACCTTTCTCTCTGATACCAACTGTAACGCCCCTTTCCCGAAAACCGAGTCCTTATCCGGAAAGAGCACTCGGCACAAATATTATCAAATAAATTCAATAATATATGTAAGCCTTACGTCATACATCAGAACTAAAACGACGCGGAAGACAAAACGACTCGGGAAAAACAAAAGACAAAAGATCGAACACACGGTTTCCAATGCTGTAAAACTAAATCCAATAAAGAACACTAACATCCAACGTTAAATCCAAAAGAACCAAACGGAACTAATCCAAAATAAGGACAACAATGTTTGAATTGAACCAACAACATCATTGAAAGAATTAAAACCAAAAGAACTAAATCTTCACGAGCCGCCTCACACGCCCTCGCTCAAAGAACTCATCAAGTTAACAACTGTTCATCTTCTTTGGGGAAAGAGAAAGACAAACAAAAGTAACGGGTAAGTACATAAGTACTTAGTAACGCGTAGAAGATCGCATAACGCCGGTCTCATAAAGAAATAAAAGCAACGCCGTCTTTTATTAATTCATTCCGTTATTAACCCTAACTAACTATCATATTATGTTCATAGCATAACATGAGGTTCCAAAGGTATCTAACTTAGCTCAAATTTGTTACATCATGAATAACAAGGGCACTACGCCTAGTAATAGGATGTACTAGGACAACTGGTGCAACCTACTTGTAGACACGCCTAGTAGCCCCCGGGAATATCTAAGTCCCGATAGTGTGATGACCCGGTAGAGTGCACCAGACGCTTTATCTAGCCAATCGATTGACCGGGCGTGGTACAGTCTACTTTGTCTGGTCGAGAGAACACATCGCGATATTGTACTATGCCTTACCAAGCATTGCATGATGTTTAAGATTATTAATCTAAAGCACGACGCTTGATTAGACGCTTAACTAGCCACCTAAGTTGATTCACATAAAAGGCTCACCTATCAATCTACTACCTCTTCCTAAGACCACTGACACTAACAAAACCTAGCACATACACGGACATCGATAAACCCTAGCTTATCGGGCACAAGGCAAATCCAAAGCTTTCGACGGTCCCACACTTCATCTTTTAGGAATTTATATGGTGCCGAAACTAAACGCATCAAAAGCTAATTCAAGGCTTTGTCACATAAGGTTAAGCAGTAAAACATGATCATAAAGCCTGAAACCAAGCTGACACGAAAAATAGTGAAAAACGGAATAAACAGGTGCTTAACGCCTGTCTGACCTGAAGTGAACGCCCGTCCGACCCGAACGCTCGTCCAACAACCCCAGGGCGCCCGTCCCACGAAATTCACCCACATCTCAGATCAAAATCGAACCTCAACGCGCCCGTCTGCATTTACTTCAAACGCTTCGTCCGAAATGCCGCTACCTCGGACGCCTAACCGCTTTCATGCAGACGCCCGTCTGCTGGGATTTACCTGAAAATCTGCAATCATGTACCGCGATTTCCAACCCAAACTCCAACCAAAACAAATTCAAAACCACGAAAATAAACATACAAATTGCTCTACATCTTTACGACACCTTAGTCATACGATAAGAACACCACGTTACCTTGATTTGCGAGCTACTACGATCCACGCTACCAAAGTCTTGAAAAAGGTTAAACCTTCAACTCCAAACCTATAAACGAGCAATCCAAAGATGATCACTACGATGTTTAAACGAAGAAAAACGCAGCCTAACACGATGATGAATAAACCCTAATACCAAGAACGATGAGGGAAAACTTACGTTAACGGATTTAGGGATTGTTGATATCAAAACGATCCTCGTCTCGCGGTGATCCTTTCTCTCTTAAGATGTCTGCGTTTTTTTATCAACGGATTAGCCTAGAGATTCGAAAGTCTCTTCTCTCCCCTTCTCCTCCAAACTTGCGCCCCTTAGTTAGTTTTGTTTTTTTTTACGTAAACAACAACTAGGTTAATTTTGGATTAGTTTTCCTTTTATAATCCCAATTAAAATCTAATTATTCCTTTTTAATTAAATCCAATTAATCCTTTTCCTTTCCTTTTTCTTTAATTCCATTAATTAAGTAACATAATATTCTCGATTTTCTTCAAAAGATCGAATCGCCATTTTTTCAAAAATCTTATATTACAGCTTATCAACCTAGAGAAGGCAACTTGGGAGTGCGAAGGGCTTTTAATCCTCTCGAAAATGTTCAAGATATTTTGAGTGATGATTTGAGGGGATAGCCCTCCAGATTTTAACTCTGCTTAGGCCTTTGGCCTCTTCTGTATAAAAAATGAATAAATTATTTTGTTTATAAAAAAAAAACACATGTTTTATTCACTAAAGAATTCTAAAGTCATTGTTCTTACTAGATTTTTTTCTCCGAATTCCACATGTTTTCCTCATTTTTTTATAGGGGAAATGAGGAAGAATGATAAAAAAAAAATATTTAAATGAGGCAATAGGATATCATTTCAAAACATTTGCATAATGAACAAACTTATTATATATATATATATATATATATATATATATACACACACACACACACACACACACACACACACACTAAAAAACAGTTGATGCGCCTAAAGAAAAAAATATAACACACGTTCTCACTCATCCACTATTTTTATACACTTGTATCTCTCAATTTTTTTTTTAAGAAATGTATCTCTGAATCTAAAAGTCCAAAATTAATATTCTTTCACCATTTTTTTTCGTGCTCTTTACTACAAGATCACAATGATCATATCCCGACCTAATTTTTGAAAATTCAATGTCGAAATTCATAGTTTTTCGAAATTCACTGTCAAAATCTATTGTTTTTCAAGATTCACTATTGAAATTCATTGTTTTTCGACAATTGTGTAATGATATCAAACGAAATCTCGAAACGAAGAACATGAAAAGAAAAAAAAATTATTATTTTTGAAGATCTATATCAAAAGATACATATGTATAAAAATGAGAAAGAAAAAGAGAAAATATTAAGTAATTGGGACATATCTTTTTCGCAACAGACGTCTTTTTTGATTTTTTATTTTGTCATTTATCATATAGTTCTTTGAGAAATTTCCTTCACCCTACCAAACATATTTAGGTGTCCTTTTACTTAAATATCTTTCCAAAACTATCTTATTTCGTAATTTATTTTTTTTATTCTCGACGTTTGGGTATAAGGTGATTTGGTTGAAGTACAAAATAAGTAAATGATACCGTAAACGCACGGCTTATCGAGTAGTATTTAGGATGTCGATCCCACAAGAACTAGGTTATCAAACACCGACAACTCACAAAGACTGTTAGCTAAAAGAATCAAATTTTGATTTTGGTGAAGTAAAAATAAAATAAAAGGAAATAAAAAGAACTAATCTACAATCCACCTCAAGTTTAGAATCCCGAGTAAAAATTCAGTTGAGAAACTCTAGGATTCACCACAAAAATAAATATATAATTTCGCAACAATCTTTCCCTTATTATGAAGACTTAGTTACAACGACCAATTATCAAATTTTACCAAAAAGTATTCTTTCAAATTACCTTTTGATTGTGTCTAAATTAATATCATACTCGATTACCCGCAACAATCAATTAATTCAGACCCATTAAAGACCATAAATTTTAGGCCAAAAGAGATTTAATAAATTATCATTCTCATAAATCTCTAGATTGAATTTTAGGGTTCTAAAATATTAATTAAGCAACACTTTTCAGTCATCGGTTAATTAAATAAATTTATTGCAGAGGTTCACCCTTTCGGTATGTCACTTCCGGCAAATTTCTATGAATATGCATACTAAAATCAATTCGTAACATAGAAATTCATAAATAAAAGAAAGATCGCACTTTTACATTATATATTCATCACCGGGCTATTCCTAATCCTAGACAATATGATCTACTATCGTGCCATCATAAAGATCGCAAGAATCATCAAGAAACACAAATAGGACAAGAAAATAAATTAACACAGAAAATAAAGAGGAGAGAGAAAGAAAACTTGTCTTTAATTTGCATAAATCGAATGAAAATCTTGATAGTTCCTCGTTAATTTTTACAACATGGGTTTCTTCACTTGGGATGGGAGATGAGGATCCAGAATAGAAGAAGAGCAAAAGTCGCTATATAATTGTTTCAGGCATGTATGGCTTTTTTTTTTAATTAAGGGAAATTATTTTAGGATAAATAAGAATTTTCCTTAATTGAAATTGTGTAATTTATCTCCTAAAATAAAATTCCCTAAAAATATGACTCATATGGCGTGTAAATCTTCTTTTCCATCCAAATCCGCCCCATCTCAGAATATTTCGTTGGCCTGCCAAAAAATCTGAACAGTTTTCGCGTTCTTTCACACCATGTTCCATTTTTTCACACCTGGGGTGTAATTCTTCATGCCTTCATGATTTTGGCTCTCTTTAGCTCATTTTCATTGCCTTTTTTTTTATGCTCGGATTTATCAAATCTGCAAAATATCAAAGACAAAGAAGTAACTTAGTCCAAAAGAGGCAATTTATCATACAAAAATCATAAAATAGGTATTAAAACATGTCAAAACGATCCAAGAATAACTTGCACATACGTGACTTATCAGCAGTCCCAGAGATATCAGTGTGTACAAGGTCAAAGGCAGAAGAAACACAAAAATTTGAACTGTAATGTGGTAGAAGATGGAATTTACCAAATTGACAGGCACCACAAAAGGTAAAGTTTTCATTATCAGGAACATTAACACAGCACTCACAACATTCTTAGAGCAGTGGCCCATTCACTTATGCCACAAGTCAAGACTAATCTCAGAACTAACAGCCTCAGTAAGGGGGCTTATTGTAACATCCCGATTTTTGTCTCGTTATATATATAATATTTATTTAGAATAATTGTCACCTTTTGAATTATTTTTTTAAAATCAGGTATATTCGAGGTGTTTAGACCTATAGAACATTGGCTATTACCATCAATTTAGATGATTTAGGTTTCTGCATGGGCAGCCTGAACATATATATATATATATACACACACGTATCATTAAATTAATAAAAATAAAATTAAACAATACAGTCATTTATATTTCTCCATTCCTGTACGTTGTTTATATTTTAAATGGCATGTTTTAATTGATTAGTGGCTAGTAGTGGAGTACTGTACCAATTACTTTTCTTTAGAACCGTTTCAAATAATTATTTTGGTTAATTTTAGAACGCCACGACATCGGCCTAAGAAGCGTTAAATGAGTCGTAAATGTCCTGGTCAATTGCTTAGACCGCTTCTCTGTCTGGCCTAAAAAAGTGCTAACACGAGTTGACAAGACATTTATGTCTCACACTTATATGGGGTGTGAGCATTCTCTGCAGCGCATAGTTCCGCTCGATAGTCGGCTCACTACTATTTAACGCCCTGCACTGGTAGCGTTAAATGAGTCATAAATGTCCGGTCAATCACTTGAGACCGGCCTCTCCGGCCTGTCTAAAAGGCAAACACGAGTTGACAAGACTTTATGTCTCTCACACTTATATGGGGTGAAGCGTTCTTATTTTACCGATGTGAGACTTTCTGAATTTAATGTCAAATATAATGTGCAAACAGTACATTTATACTACTAGGTATCATAAGTTTTGTGAACTGATCGTCAGCTTCCTATCACATTATTAAAGGAAATATCTTTTTACACCAATTTTTATCTTATCATAAAAAAAAAAAATTCAATTTCGCTCTTACTTTTTATTTTACGCTGCTCATTCTCGACCAAAGTTTGGTCGAATGTGACACATTATCCATATCAAAATATGGTCGAATATACGTGTTGAGAAATACACCTGGTTGATTATGACCATCTTTTAGAATAGAATGTTTAAAGTTTTCCGAACTCCTATATAGTCGAGCATCATTCTCGACCAATATTGAGTCCGAATACTTACTGGCATTCGTGACTAGAATTCGGGTCGAGGATAACAACAACAACATAAGAAAGCCTCAATATTGATTCTCGATGAATTTCGCATGAATATTAAAAGTTTTTTCACTCAATTTTAGTCGAATGTCTTTCGACCGGTATTGAGTATGAAAACATTCAAAATTCGACTAGAATAAAATCAATTATAATGATCGTATTATGCCAAATTGGGTCGAAATGGTTGTTGTGTGAATTGACCATAAATTGACCGAATAGTATATATTTTCCGACTCATTTACTGGTCGAATGGCAGACGTGTGGAATATTCAAACGAAGCCCACTCTCGACTCTTGGTAAGTGTAAAACAACATTGGTGTGAAAAGATAGTCCCTTATTAAATGGGGTTACATTAGCAATATAAATATTCAGCCAAACTCTTCAGTTAATTTTTTTTTTTTTTTTTTGAAGAAACTCTTCAGCTAATTAGATGCCCATCTTTTACGTAGTAAATAGATTTTTTTTTTTTACAGCTTTCAGTCACCGGTGTCCACAATCATTGCCGATTAACAACCCATCACAATATTTTCTGCACACAAATGGTCATCATTTCAGTCTTCAGCATTCCGATATTTAGCAAAACCTTGTCGCCCCGGTTGCCTGTTTTATGGCTTCATCTTTTATGGCAGCCTCGTCTTCTCTTTTCTCCATGAGTATCGAACAAATCCTTGGAGATACATTATATATAAGGGTTAAATTGCAATGAAAATATGTGTAGAAAGGCTGGTTGTGTTGCATTTGGTATATAATGGACATAGCCGTGCAAAAGATAGGAAGGTAGACGGTGTTCACATGGCATGATGGTTAGTTATCATTATCAAATGATTATTGGCATACAGAGGAATAAAATAAGAAAATCAGGATGATAAGTTGTGTATCATTTGGGAATTTTTTAAGGAGAGTCGAACGAGGATATGAAATTTAGTCCTATTGAACATAAATTATTAAGCTCGGAATAAATGTGGAAGTTAGGAATAAAGAAGCTTAATGGATATCTTTAAATTATTTCAATGACACGGACGGATGTAAGGTGAGTTCAATTTTATTTTCTATAAAACCAAAGTGTATCAAACTATTTTTATTGAATACATTATTGTTATAGATATATATAATATGTATCTTGTTAAAAATGATTCATGAATTATCTCGCTTTATCGATAATAACTTAATGAAACAAACTTTATCTGAAAATGACATCAGTCGTGTCCTATCTTGGTGGCATGGTATCATATATACTAACCGCTACGCGCGGTATGGTATATCGTACTTGTACCTTTCCTGCCCGCTTCGGCGGCATGGTTCTCGATCTCGTTCTCGTTCTCGCTCGATGGGCCCGTCGAGGGTTTCGCAGACGGGTTAGCTGTGCATCGGGCCTGTAACCGCAGTTGTGGGATCCGAGGCAAGTGGACCCTCCGAAAGCCCTAGGAGATTGGGTGTCGAAAGGACGACTTCACTATAAAAATTACTTGTTATGGATATAAGGTGGTGAAATGGAGTCATAAGGTAGAGATAATCGTATCACCAGATCGATGCTCAGTAGCTTTAACTTGATGAATTGACGGATCTCGAATGAACATGTTTGACTTGAACTTGATACATAATTTTAAACAAGTAATTACTGCGTAAATACTAGAACAAGTTCTTTTTTAGAAAGAAAAAATAAATAAATAAATATATATATATATATATATATATTTATTTATTTATTTATTTATTTATTTATTTATAATAATTATTTTCAACACTCTCACGCACGGCTCATACCTTTTGCTGACCACTCGTTTTCTTTGTTTTTTTGTTTTTTTTATAAATAAAATCAGGTAAAGGGTCGAGGGAGATGTAATGAGGATGAAAGTGATGACATTGACCTTGATTTAGAACATGCTGCGCAAATTTTAATTAGTGTCAACTGTGATATTTTATCTGTGGTAATATTGTAAAGAAATTAATTAATGAAATATTTGTAAATCATTTGTAAATAGTATATTATTTTAAAATTTCTAGTCTTTTTATTGAAGTCGCGGTGAGAGCTTCTCAGTCCCTCCTAAAATGACCCCAGTGGACCTAGGGGTCGGGAGTAGGGTATTACACTTATACAAGTAGTCACGGACTTAGATTGACTAAGAAAAGATGCATAGTTGAAACTGGAGTCTTTAGAGTGAAGGGAGGTTGTAATGGCGAGAGGGGCCATCTGGTACAACCCGTCCTTGAGAAGACCCTAAAGCAGAGGTTGGTATCCTTCGCAATACAGCCAGAAACAATAAACTCAATAAGAATTGTGTTTTCAGAAATAAGTTTAGAAATGCCGATTAGGTTCTTTGTGATTTCAAGAACATGTAAAATAGTGTTAAGAGTGAGAGGTCTAGGTTGTGTGTGGAGAGTGTTAGTGCCTACATGTTTAATGCATAGAGCTTTACCATTTCCCACGGTTAATTTGTCAGTTCAGTGTAACCAGAATTCAAGTGCATGTTGTTTAAGTCTGAGGTGACATGGTTAGTTGCACCACTATCCAAATACCAAGAGTTGTCTGCAACACTATGAGGACAAACATCTCTAGCTAGTACAAAAAAAAATTGAATCGTTTCGATCAATCTCCCTCAATATGTGAATATGAAGAAGATGTCAAAATGAGTTTGAGAAATTCAGTAAAAGTTTAGAATAAAATGGAAAGAAAGAAGGGGAGAGGGGATGAAAAAGTGACATGATGAATAATAGAGGATGGAGAAGATGTAGATGAAAAAGATGAAATAGAGTAAGGATGACGAAGAAGATGAAGTTTGGAAGTGAATGTGAGGTTTGAAGGTTTGATCAATGGTGAGGGTTTTAGGTGGGAAATGATTATTGTGGTGCAAGAGTAGATTTCTATTTTGCATTTTTTCAAAAAAATCAGGGACCATTATGTAACCATTCAAGTTGGAATGGATATACTTAAAAAAATATGGTGCCATAAGTAGGAGTGACAACTTTTTAATAAAAAGTGTGGTTTCAATAAAGTTTAATTTTTAAATGATACTTTAAAAGAATGTGGAGACACAATAGATTTCATTAAGGTGGTGTGATCCCATCTAATTTGAGGTGTCAAAATAAAACGGAGGGGTACCTTGAACGAGTCATGTGTTACATCATGATCGTTGAAATTTTCAATAAATTCGATGGAAATCTAATCAAAGTTCAGCATTTCATTGAACTATGAAGATATTTGATGATATTTGAACGATGTCAATGTATTCAAACTTGATGAAATATCAATGCTTTAATGAAATTTCATCGTATTCAGTGAAGATCATTGAAAGAATAGTTTCCACTACTAATGAAAAAGTGTTTCATTTTTGTGTGGAAATCTTCTTTGAAATCACACTATCAAGCCTTAAAAGTGGTGCCCAAATGTTTTTTTCTTACTACCTTCACATACATAAAAACAAAACACAAAAAATAAAAATTGATACAATTAGACTTACATTTATAATGTGTGAATTTGTAAACTACTACCTCCTTTAACAGGAAATGATATTATAATATTAATATCTAGGTGCATTTGCATCATATACTCTTAATAGATCGTTAATTTTACATATTCGATCAACTTCCTTTTCATAGTATACCCTCTCCCAGCTCCACTTATTTATTTTACAGAATCCCAATTTCAGATAAATTGTATCATAACCTTTATTACAGTCTTTACAACAATAAAAAATGAGAATCATTATTTCATACCATAGGTATAGAATAAAGTGTACAAAATCAATATTTTACACACAAGAATAGTGTAGTTGATGCAATTGTGTAGTTTTTTCTTTTCTTCTTATTTTGAAGGGTTTAAATATTTAAAAATACGGAAAACTTAGTTTATAGTTCATTTTTTCCTCCTTAATTAAGTATTAATTCAAACGATTTTGAAATGCATTATGACAAATAAATTCTACCGCATTTAATATACCCCTATTTACTTAGAAAGCAATCTTAATAACAAAGATTGGGTTGCGGAAAGTGTACTGTTCCGTGATTCACTCGTTGAGTAGAGAAATGGGAGGGGAGGAGGGGAAATTCTAACATGAAGACTCCTATAGGAAAGCATTGATGATGATGACAGTTACGACCACGCGGTTTCATTCAAAGAATGAAACCGCGCTGGCCTGTAACTCATCCATATACTGTTACTCTCCATGGGAGAGTCTCCATGGTAGAACTTTCCGGGTAGGAGGAGGAGGAGGAGGAGGAGGCATTACTTACAAAGGTATCACCGTCCACCAGCCCTTTAATCTCACTGAAGCTAGGGACTCAATTTATCGTAATTGGATCTTCATCAGAAGCAGCTTCTCAAACTCTCTGAGTCCATGACCGAGAATTATCATCAAGGTATGCGCCGAAAGCAACACCGATTAAAGAGTCTGATCTAAAGCGATTTTCTCTGCTTTGGGCTACTGAATGCACCCCTCACTGGAAATCGATAAGGGTTTTGTGGAAATCGGAGTTGTTTTCAAATAAAGCACTTGATCCGCAAGCTAAAATGAGGGAACATAAAATATCAGAACTGGTGGAATTCTTGGGTAAAAAGGAAGGAAAGGTAATAAATTTGGGTAATTTTGTTTTTAGGACCGTATTTAGAAGATTGGGTATGGTTTGTTTTTTCCAAGAATTTGATGGATTTGGAAGATGAAGATGCATCTGGTGAGATGAAGGATACGATTTGAAGATTCATGGAATATAGTACAACACCAATAATTGGGGATTTGTTTCCTAAAAGAAATCCAACAACATACATTGACTTCATTTTTTTTTTTGAATTAGTTGTGTATATATATGTTATGTTTGATCAAATTAATTTAGTTGCTTATTTCTTGTTTTTGGTTATGTTATGTGTGTACGTACATATACTACAAGAAAAGTTGATTTAGTGCTTATACACATGAAGTTCCACTGTTCCACCATATGGTCTTGGTGATATATGTTTTGTACTCAATGTGATTGGTATGGACACAGATGGTTTATTCACTTGTGATATTTTCAAATTCCAAGTGGTTGAGGGCCTGAGCTTATGGTGGTATCATGTATTCTAAACAGATTGACAGAGTAGTTTCATTGAGTTGGCTTTGTACTTGGTATTGAGCCTTATATGAAATGATATTGTATTCACATCTTGTGTCATTTTATATGATCATCATTAGTGATATTGTATGCCTTATATGAGCCTTTTATATGATATTATGTCCTTGAATTAAACCTTAAATGAAATTTTTTATATGAGCCAGGATATGCATGTCAAGTAGCTCACTTGATTAAGCTCTTTAAATGAAATTCTGATATGCAGATCGACATCAGTGTGCCTTATATGATACTGTTAGTGATATTGTATGCCTTATATGACCCTAAAAATACAGAGATATATATATATATATACACAGCGACACCTAAAACATAGAGCAGAAAGCACAAGGTAATACGTGCTGAAAATGTTTTGCTAGTTCAGAAGGCCAAAGATTGTAAACAGATAAAGCAACAAGTTATGACACTCAAACCTCATGGGAAATACATAATAAGAGACTACCCCAAAGTAACACGAAAGTTCAACAAATACAATATTTCGAGACGAATCTGGTGATTTTTTTTTAATGAACATCCAAATGACGCCATTTTAGGTAATAATGCAATAAGACGTCATGTTATACTACACGTCACCAGAGCATGATTTATACTATACGTCAATATGACATCGCTTTTATTTTTAGGTGCAATGGAGATTCTCCGCTAAGAATTTCTCATACCTAAACATGAGTCCAGTCCAGTTCACCATGAAACAAGAGACCAGAAGATCATGAAATTAGATCAGTTAAGGGTCCTGGTAAATGATTTGTGCTTGCACCGAAGTTCGCCTGAAGAGAAGCAATTCCTTCATCAACTCTTTTAGAGACTCCCAACCTCCATCAACAGGTGCAGGCTTAATGGTCATTTTCTCCAGAACAGGGGAATTTGCAAGCAGATATTTGATGAAATTCAGTTCTTGTTTAAGGCCAGAAATGCCTATTACCTTAACAATCTGCAGGTGATTAAATAGACAATTATCGTTCTTGTCTTCCACAACATCTCCATAAGCATTAAACCCACTCTGCTCCTCTGGGCGAGCCTGCACAAAATACAAAGCAAAACAGCTTAAGAATTCCCAAAACAACAGTGAGGATTCGTCGTTGTAGAACAGAAGTGGGAGAAAGGCAAATAACACAATAAAATCCCAATGTCTAGTGGAATGCAATAACTTCTTGCTTGTTTGAGCCAAAACTCACCAACATTTCGAGCTCTTCCAAGTTAGGGGAACTTCTCAGAAGGCAAAGAGCAGCCAAACTCTCATCGTTGTCATTGAAATTGATACGAAGAGAGAGAAAACTGAGTTCCATACAAGGTGAGGGAAGTTTTCCAGGAACCTTACCTGCTGCTAGATACTGTAGCAAGAAGGAAATGTATAATCAGAAATATATACCGAAAAAAAGACGGTAGTTTACATGGAAGAACATGAAGAATTGTTAGTGGACAAAAAAAAACTTGCTTTACTACCATTTATGCACATACCTTCAAGAAATAGCTCTGCACTTCCAATCTCTGGATCCGTGGCAGGTGGGCAAAAAATTTAATCAAATTCCCAGAACTGCCAAACGTCAAATTATATTCAAATCCAGAATTTGCATACAAACCAATAGAGACTATGGACAGATGGCAGGTATTCTGAAATTCACGCTTTCAAAAACACCTCCAATGTCAAAAAGAGGATTTGGAGCATGAATTTCAAGGTTTGTGACACCATCAAAATTCATTAGTGTTAGTCGCTTCGAGCAAAGGGCAGCTAGAAATCATATAATCAAATGCATTCTGCTCCATAGTGATGTGCTGAAGGTCAAGGCTCTTTAAGGTTCTAAAACCAGAGAATGTAACAGGAGGTTTTAAAAGACAATTGAACAGCTCCAAGTGAACCAAGTTTTGGCAAAAGTATAGCGAAGAAGGGAGCTTGTAACGGTTCCCTTTCCATATTTCAAGAACAAACTCCTTTACGGAGCCTCGTGACAGAAACAGAATCCATCGATCAATGTCACTGACACCTTGAAGATCACGATGAGAAAGCCTGAATCTTTCTATAGGGCCATTGTGCAGCAGGAGGACATGGTCAACAATATTCACAAGCTTATTCTTAATGGCAGTTTGATCTTGAGAAGAAACCAAGACGGATTGATTGTCGAACACAAGATGTGGAAGTGTGGACCATTTGTATCTCCACTTGCTTGACAAAATGCTCGCCCTTGCAGCATCCCGTAGTGATAATTGTGACAAAATTTTGTCAATTATATGTCCAGGTAATTTGCTTGTCTGATCCACCTCAGTTTCGAATTTGCAAGGGGCCTTTGGTGGTTCCCTTTGCTTCTGCATGTCAAAGTTACAAAGGTTGTAGTCAGAACTCAGAAAGTGTCCTAAAAATATTAAGCAGTTTTATCTGCATAGACAAATGTCTGAATGCATATGTAAACAAACACTAACTTTTGTAGATATATCAAATATAAAATAGACAAGGTAACAGAGGGCATGTATGGACAAGGATCAGCACAAGTTCTTCAGATAAACAACTAAACCATTGGCACCGAGAGGATATAGTAAAGAAGCTACTGAACTGAGGGAAAACGAAACACCAAGAAAGCTGTACTTACCATACTACTCATCTAATTTAATGACTGGGATGGATTAACAAACTTCAAAATCCAGCCATAATCATGATTTCAGCTACCCTTGAATATCGGTTGGACAGCATTCCTAAGCCATAGAAAAATGGATGAATAAGATTAGTGCTGCGCTGTGGTTAACTAATGATATCATCCGTCTATTCACATGATGTAATACAGGAGTGGAGGTAAAAGAAAGAAAATTCACAACAACAAACAAATAATAAGGAAAACGAAAAATTTGGTATTTTCATCAAATGATAAATGTTACCAGCTAACATTTAGTTGCGATATTTGAAAAGTTTGAAAGAAGGATTTTGGTAAATCACTTTAAGTATCGCCTTCTTTCATACTTCAAATTCATTTTAAGAAAGCACCAAAAATTACTCTGCAAGAAACTGTGTTGCTTGGAGGACAAGGGCCTTGAGACAACTATGTGAATGGAAACACAACATGCTCAAGCAAATGGTGTTTGACAAAGCTAGGCTGGTGCTAGAAGCTTTGACAGTGATGCTTGTTAAACGACCTTTTGTCAAACTTTGCTACATTTAACCTTACCAAGAAGGCAACTACTTAACATATAATGCTCATTCCGCCAATATATAACTACAACCGTAATTGAATCACTAATTCTCACTATTTTTAGAAACACTTTCTCAGTACACGACACAGGGACAAGATTTTCTCTCTCTACCTATTGCTCTCCCCCTTTCTCTACTCTTTCAGATCATCCCTTCAAGGTAAGTAGACTTCCTCCATTAGAGCACCTGCAATGGCTCAAGACTTTACCTCAAAAGTAACAAAAATATCCTATGTGTCATCACAATGTTATCCCTCTTCACATTGTCATTTACAATGGCTTCAAAATTGATTGCCACAAAATTCCTACCAACTACAGTACATCTTTCCCACAAAATTCAACAACCACCATTAAAATCTACCACCAATTCCTTTCATCATACAACAAACAAATTTATACACAAAAATAGTGCAAGGTTCATGCCAAGGCTAATAAAAATTATTGAGGCTAAATTCAACATAATATATTCATCAAATTAAAGTATTAAACGAAACACAAATTAATACATTTCTTCAGTGCTTCATGGTCACATATTATACAAATCAATACATTTCTTCAGAGTTAACAAAAATAAGAACATGTTTTCGTTAGATTTCACTCCCTCCTGTATCAAGCTTCATTGTGTAGAACTCCCAATAATATATAGATGACCTACTGCAAAGTAATTTAAATGAACCGTTGGAGTCAAAAAGATAAACCGGTATGAAAATAGTAACTCATACAAAATCAAACGGTACCTAACAATTCAGTCTTCCTAGTTAAAAAGTAAAGAAGGCTATTCAGAAACATCCTAAGAAATATGGATAATTGACGATAAATACGAACAATAAATTCCCTTTGTTTCCAAAAACAAACTTTTTTCAATAAAGTCACGATACCTGAATTTCTTGCGAATTTTACAACACTCCAAGCCCACGACGATCAGAGCATTTTGATGTATTTTACAGCGATTAGATTATTTTAAAATAATCCAACCGACAAAATTTACTAGAGGCAGACGAAGGCCGTATGAATTAAGCTGGGTCTCTGTGTTCCGTCTTACTACAAGCTGAAGCAAGGTTTTGATCTGCGAATGAATGGATTTGAAGGAGTTCAGCAGAAGAATTGGATGATAATAGAGAGGGTTTTTTTTAACAGAAAAAATAATGGACAGAAATAAGGCTCCAATTTTTTTAAGGTTCAATTATTTAAAATGATATATATTTGATTTAATTAAGTAAAAAAAATATTTAAAATAAATATTTATTTATAAGAATACAAATTAGATAGATAGACAAAGATACCAATAAAGGAAAAAAAAATAAAAAGAGGGGACCGGGAACGCCTGCTGAATGTTTTATTTTATTTAATTTTGTTTGAAGCGTTACTTGTTGTGCTGTTTTGCTTTTTATTTTATTTTCTTATTTTATTTGTTTCCTGGACGATGAAAGTGGGTTTATTTTATTTTATTTTTTGGATGGTGAAAGGTTTTTTTTTTTTCATTGACCATCTTGATGCATTGATCACCGCAATGTATTGACCACCCCGATGCAGTGACATTTGATGATGCGACACCGAGATGAAGCGATACCACGATGACATTTGAAATTTTTCCGACTTAATTTCAAAAAATCGACTTTTTTCTTTATAAATTCGACTTCAAACGGCTATAATTTTTGAAATAAAGCTCCGATCAACATGATTATTTCACCCTAATTCATTTTTTTCGTCCTCTTTATTTTGATATCTCATTTAATATTTTTTCGAATTAATTTTAGAAAATCGATTTTTTTTCTTTATAAATTCGACTTCAAACGGCTATATCTTTTGATATAAAACTCCGATCAACATAATTCTTTCACTATAATTCATATTTTTTTGTCCTCTTTATTCTGATATCTCATTTTATGAAATGATAAATTATGCAGTGACACACAATAACACCAACATTTTATGAAATGATATCAACACCCAAATTGCAAAAATAAAAACTTTGTAAATTGTATATACAGTGACATATGCAGTGAAATCGATGTCACTGCATCAATTCTCTAACTGTATATGCAGTGACATCAATATCACCGCATCAATTTTATTCCAAATCATACACAAACCCACCATCAACGTATAGCTTTTCTTTCTTTGTTTCAAGGTGATGCATGTTAAACTAATTGATCATTATTACATCATGATCAACGGTGTCGATACATGATGTGACACTCGCCAGTGTCGTGCAACTGGCCATGTCCGGATCATTACTCAAAAAAAAGAAAGGAAAAAATAAAACATCATCCAAAGCCTTTCATAATCATACCAAAGCATCCAACTTTTATTTCTGTTTTTTCACATTTCCAATATCTTAGATCAAACATATTAATACTCACAATCAACAAACACAAACCATAAAAATAGTAGTAGTCTTTTGATCTTCCAGATGTATTTCCATTTGGTATGCTCATTTTGTTGATTCCTCAAGCATGATGCATTCTTTTGTAGTCTTCAAATTTTAATTAGAAAATATTAGATGTATTCTTTTGATCTTTATTTTTATTATAAGTAGTAGGTTTAAAACTCACGGACCATGTGACCCACGTTAGATCGTAATAATCGTATCATCGCTTTCTAACTATTATTTGGTTAAAGACAGTGTGTTGTGTGAGAAAAAAATTGCTTCTATATGATTCCAATGTTGGGGGGAGGACAGCATTCCCACTCTACTTATTTACAAGATGTATGATGCATATGAAGTAGACAGCCCGAAGACGTTTATTGAGCTATACGGCTTACAAAATGATAGACATTTATCTCGAACCCGCTGGTCGATGACTTTCTATATCTCGAACGAATTAAGGTATTCGGACACCTTCAGACCCAACTCATCTTGCAACATGCCGCTGCCATCATACCATATAATTTTGTCATGATACAGTAGAGAGAAAACAATTTCCGAATGCATGGAGTGACATATGCAATGACATCGATGTCACTGCATCAATTCTCTAACTGTAAATGCAGTGACATCATTATCACCGCATCAATTTTATTCCAAATTATACACAAACCCACCATCAACGTATGGTTTTTCTTTCTTTGTTTCAAAGTGTTGCATGTTAAACTAATTGATCATTATTACATCGTGATCAACGGTGTCGATACATCGATGTGAAACTCGCCAGTGTCACAACGGTTGTGTCCGGATCATTACTCAAAAAAGAAAGGAAAAATAAAACATCATCCAAAGCCTTTCATAATCGTACCAAAGCATCCAACTTTTATTTCTATTTTTTCACATTTCCAATATCTTAGATCAAATATATTAGTGCTCACAATCAACAAACACAACCAAGAATAATCTTTACCTGTGGAGCAAGCTTCTTGCAGACGCCACACCTGATAGATTTAATATAGAAAGAAATCGGTAAATACGTAAAAGGGTAAACATAAACCGTCCAAATGCATCTCCACTTCATCTACTTCCAAAGCATTGGATCCTTAAGCATTACTATTTTACTACAAATGACTTCAATTAATCTTTTTGCTACCAAATATGAATTTCGACAAAAGCAGATTCGTTTCGGAAAGTAGTCATACAAATCTTACACTACAAAGAGTGTCTTCATTTAACAATTAGAAGCAATCAGGAACAAACATATCCTTAAAAGTGCTTGTTTTCAATCAAATACAAGCATATAAAAACATACCAACCCACATATACATTAACATTTTGTTAGTGTTTATAGCTTTAATGACACTAAATTCAAGAAAGTAGATAAAAATTACCACGGGCGAAAATTCGACAATGATAAACTTGTGTTTGCCAACAAAGTCATTGAAATTGTTATGATCCAAATCTACAACAAGCTCCTTCGATTTGGGCTAATCATTTTCGCCATTGCTCATCAAGTTAAGATGAAGAAGCACTAAGAGGCGAGCAATCGATCAAACAAACAATAAAGCAACACAGATACATATAACAAAAACTCGTTAATAGCCATTGATTTACAAATAAAGAAACACAAGCCGCAATAAAGTTGGGGAAATTTCAAGACGCAGAGCTTACGCTTCTTCAATCGCCAACTGATAATAGATTCACCATTCGGCAAGTAACCTTATAATAATCGAGTCTCAAAGAACCCGTAACTTTCTTGGGCCGCTTTCCATCTTGACTTAAAGGATTTCCACTCAAGAATTGGATCCACTCCAGCGGTGCTTCCGTCAGCACCATGACCGCCATGAGGACAAAGTCGGGCGGCGGCCTCGTTAGGGGTGGGTTTAGTCGCCATTTTAAGGAAGAGGAGGGGATGCATCATTTCCGGCCGGGAATCGACCGCTCAAGGTTAACAAACTAAGGTCGAGTGTATTTTCTTTCCTCTTTTTTTGACCCAAAGAAAAAAATAGAATAAAGAGAAAAGGTTAATTTTGTCCAACAAATGTTATTTTGTCCTTATAACTAATGATCTTTTCAATTATGTCCTAAGTGCCTAATTAAGTGTGACGCCTGCTCCGGATACCGAGTACTTATCCATAAAGAATGCCGGCATGCATATATTAATTTTTAATAAATCAAAATTAATATATACATAAGCCTCTCACAATCAATCGTAGTAAAAGCGGAATAAATTAAATCTAAAAGCTTACTCGGAAAAGAAAGTCAAACGACAATGAAAAGATCATCAAGTCCCAAAATCTACGTCTAAGAAAACTGAAACGACAAAACAACGAAATAAATGTTGTTTGACTCATTACATCCCAAATGAAATGGAAACGGTACTAAGCCTATGTCTCAAAACTGAATGACTAAAAGTGCATAAGATAAATGTCCAAGTCATCGTAACTTTAGAGCTCAAACGTCAACTCTATCAACTCCATCGTCATAACCAAAATCATCATCATCCTGTCAACCACCTTCTCGGGGTGGGAACAAAATAGAGAAGAGGGTAAGTATTTACGTACTTAGTAAGGGGTAGAAGAAACTGTGAGACACAATATATAATATATCATACATAACAAGTAAATTCTACAATCTCTACCACGTAGGTTGCATTGAGATACACTCTCACCCTCTACTAGATCACATAAGATAACCTCACGCACATAAGTTTGTTACATCAATACCAAAGGACACCACGCACGGTGAAAATGCACCACAACACGGGCGGCACCACTCACGGGGCACGGACTCACGATCCATGCTGGAGTTACACGTAGTCCCGTAGGAGCGGTAAGGGTCCCATGCTTCGATGTCAAAAATGTGTCTTACCAATGATATTGACATTTTAGTTTTTAGACACACACATATGTAATTTACGAGTTTAAGTCTAACCACCTGATTCATTCGCATAAAAGGCTTCTTAGGGACTTCTAGTCCTAGACATTCAATTACACTACCTAGCACATTGTAAAGAGATCATTGACTACTAAGTCAATGTCCCACAAGGCCTAAACAACGTCTTCCGGTGCTCCCACCTTTTCCCCGCAGAGGGTCTCAATTGTGGTGCGATCAATGCTACCAGAAGTCGTAGCTAAACATTGTCAATTAACATATAATGTTCAAAAAGAACATACAACTACATCGTATATGATATCAATTAAACCAACTATATTAATAATCCATTTTTTCTTAAATAGAATTCTGCATGTATACTTTTCTTTTCCTTTTTTTTCCACAGCCATTACTCTGCTACTTTTCTAAATTATATATATATATATATATATATATATATATATATATATATATATATATATTTATTTATTTATTTTTTTTTTAATTTTTTTGGGCTGCTGCACCTTTTATAATTATTTTTTTCAACGTAAGAAATTTATTTCTACTATATTTTCTTTTATGATTATTATATTGTACTTCTTCCTGCAACTTCCGAACATCAGCTGGGTATTTTCTTTCTGACTATTCATATTAACAATTCAAAGACACAGACGAAAACACACATATTATAGTATTATAAGAGACAGCTTTATATCAGCAAATAAAATAGAACCAACAAAAATACACCAACAATAACATTTAATAAATACTTGGACGCACTTAATTTATCCGCTTAAGAACATCCACTTACCTTTCGATCTTTTCATGTGAAAAGAAATCAAAGGATTGTAAAAACTTGAAATCCTCAACACCAAACATTTCTACGATTCACCTACGATATTTAACCATTACTACGATATTTAACCATTACTACGATTAGGCAACCTTTCTAATCCAAAAACGACGATATCTCAAGAACATAAACGGATCTTGATTTAGGGCTAAAAAGAAAACTTACTCAAAAAAGAATCGCCAGATCGAACGATCGCCTCCTCGCTGCTTATCAATTTATTCTACTATACCTGCGCCTCTAAAATCAACCGTTAAACCCCGACTTTGAAAAACAACATCGAACTTTTTTTTTTTTTTCCATTTGTGCGTCGTTCTTCTTCTTAATTCTCAGGTAAGTTGCCGTCCGTCAAATATAAATGAGAATTAAGGGTTATTTTATTTTTATACTCATTAATTAAAATCCATTAAAAAGTAAATTCTTTTAATTAAATAACTAGATTAAATAATAATTGCGCCATAATAAACATACCCAATTACCATTTTATCCTTTCTCTAAAATTCGAACGTTACATTAAATCCCAAAACACGTCCTTATAAACAAATAACATTTTTTTTAAGAAATAAACAAATGTTTTTGAATCAAGAAATAAACAAATGTTTTTTTTTTCCGAGAAGTAATAAACAAATGATAAAATTCAAGTATTAATTCGCAATTGAATATAATGAAAAAAGAAATATAAATTCTCATTATATTGTCTTTCTCGTTTTATGGTTATTGTTTTTTTTGGATTTATTTGATATTTGAAAGTTTCAATAGATTTGGTTTAGTGAACTTGTTTGAAGGTGAAATTAAAGCCGGTAACTATGACAGACATAATTTCGTTCTTTCATATTTTTATTATATTTTTTTTGTTGTCATTTTTCACTACCTATATCTTTTTTGTCAATTTCTCCCTTATTATCCTTTATAATCATTAGCTTTTTTTAATCAATGAGTCATTGCAATTCCAAATTTTTTATCAGGCTAAAAGGCAAAAGGTGCAGTGCTATAAAATAAAATGTAAAATAACAATAAAACAAAGGAACAAATGCTTTTGTTTATTCTATCCAAGAGGTAATGGAATTTGGTGATTTTATTGCAGAATCCAACCACACCACGTCATCATTTTTCAATCAATCACAAAAGTTAAAATTAATAAATTGTTTTTAAACACATGGGACCATTGTCAAATAGTGAAATATGATTACTTCCGGGCTTCCAAGTCATACTTGTGGCCGGACCACTAAAATTTTCCAATGGAATTCAATATATTTCTTACACAGAGGACTACAATTGATTGATATATATATACTACTACCCCGTCCCAAAATATAAAATGCTTAATGCTTTTCACACAGACAAGAAAGTTTATTGAACGACATAAATTTCAAGAAAGAATGACTAAAATATCTTTTGATTATCATAAATGAAATGGTTATAAAGTATTGAAAAGTAATTTGATTGTTAATAAATTGTGAAAATAGAGAAAATAAGAATAAACGCCTCATCGGGTAATATAAGATAACTTATAATTTGGGGCAATCAAAAATGTAGAGCTGACTTATATTTTGATACTTATGTAAGATAATGTAAGACACATACGTGGCAATCATGGAAAGATTTAATTGGCAAGAACAACAGAGTGAATGTCAGATCGTTTGCGTAGACAAAGCATTTCATTTTACTCTCTTTCACATAACGCACTTTTGAGTGAGATGTTTGAAATGAAAGCCAGAATGATGTTACTCGATACAACCTTCATACAACGGCCAGATCGTAAAATTTGTCGCAATCATGTAGTGTAAAAGTGCCACATTTCTTCTGTGCATGACACGTGTACATCTGTGTGTCAATTAGTAGTACTTCATGATGCCACCCACTCTCAATGAAAACCATGTTAGGTGGACACTTGTTTTAATGAGGTGCATTCCACATGTTTGTTACAATGAAGAAAATAGACATCCACATATTACGCACAGATTTATGTAGTCACCAGAAAATGTATATCCGCATATTACGCACAGATTTATGCATTCCACATGTTTGGTACATGTTTATGTAGTGCCGTAAAATGTACATCCACATATTACGCACAGATTTATAACATTCCTCTTGGATGCTCATTACACAATAAATATGTCTCGCTAAAACATTCATTATGGAAAAAAACTTTGAGGGAAAAATCTTAATAAAGGAAAAAGTACATCGCTGTAAATGTGTCTTAATCCCTCGCAGACGCTGTTCTCTTCACTTCGCAGTAGTCTTCCTTCCGATCACCGTGCGCTGAGCGAAAAGGCCCATGGTACTTGCAGAAAGCAATATTTATTAGCGACCGAAATATGACATGAAGAAATATGAAAGGAAACAAGCTATAAAAAGTGAAAATCATACTGGTGCTCACATGTAGGATTGCCGCCACAGATAACGATTGAGAAGGCATGCACTGCAATGATGACACTCCCCATACCAATCGGGTCGGTCGGCAACGGATCGACTACCACTGTGGGGTTCGCCAACGCTGCTCCAGAAAGTCCACAAATTACCTAAGATAAGGCTGACTAACATCTAGTAATAGCCTCAAGTTGAAGGCGCGGGCTTGTTCTTCACCTTGCGGGTGTATCCGAGGTCGCCTTTCAAATCGGCTATAAACTCATCGCCATCAAATTGGGTTTTTTATTTTTTGTGGTCGGTCTTAACCGAATTCACCGGAAGCTTCTCAAACGCCACCCTACACGGGATTCTACCTTCATGCATCTCTTATCCCAACCGCCACCTTGTCGGGAAGGTCAAATAAAAGCCGGGCCTACCACTACTTGACCGACCGCGGTTGAATCGACCAAAGACCGCTTTTCCGAGAAAAACCATAAAAATATAGCAACACCGCTTATCGATGGTTCGCGGCCCGCTTAACTCGCCGATTATAATGGGCGACATAACCACGCTGAATACCTCTCGGATCGAGGACGCAGGGCATCACCTTCGGCCATCCATAAACTTAACAAAAAGTGGTCAAAGGAGGTCCGAGTCCGCAACGAGATGTTCATAATGCAACCATAGAAAATCTTCCCCGCCCCGCCACAGTCCAAGACACATTGGTCGCGCCATACCGACGAATCGATAATCCTCCGGAATGTCATGTTTACCAACGCCAAGGTATAATCTTCCCGATCTCAAACTCCTCCATCGAAAGTTACGAGATCGCTATCCGCCTGCTTTTGTTCTCGCGAGCTCCTTTTCACGGCAATGCACTTCTTTTGGGCGGCCTCTTCTTTTCCTCCGGCTCATACGACGCGCCTTCCTCTTGACACCACGACCTTTTAGACTTTTTGGCCTCTAATGCCTCGGCGGTTTCCACGGCTTTCTTAATCTTAGAGCTACGCCTAAATGCTCCAGGGGTGATAAATTTTTCCATCCTTACAATAAGGCCGCCAATACCATCCGGTCATCATCATCGACTCGCCCCCCAGAGAGCACCCTCACCACCACCGCGACCTTCCTGATCAAATTCTATATTAACGGGTCCTGATTTTCCTCGACCATCTCCTCTTCGACGCCGCTGAGCTAGCATCATCCATGCTCGCTTCTTCCGAGCCATATCTCATTAGAAATCTACGCTGGGAACGCAACGGAATTCAAAAATTGATTTCCTATCGACCCAAGATCAACTTCGCTTAAGCAATAAACAAACAAGTAGTAGACGGTGGTTACCTTTGGTTGATCTAAAAGATCGACGCTTTGACCGCTCTGGGAGAGTAGTTCGATATGAGCCGCCCAAGTGTTCGGCCTCTACCGCTAGTCCACACGAAACAAATCGCCGGAATTCCATCATGGATTGCTATTGAAAACTCCGGTTGCTGGACCGGCCCTTTTCCCTCTCTCCAACTTTCCATGTGATGCTTCTATTTTACACAAGAACTATAAGCTCTCGCAATTGCGATGCATAAAAGAGCTTGACACACACCTCCTATTTATAGCTGGTCAGCGCCCTACTAGCGCCATGTGAAGAAGAAAAACATTTTCCCAATAAAATAAGCGAAAATATAATAGATTGATTTATCTCATTTATTATAATATCTTATATTAAATAAATCTGTGATATCATCAATACCTTATATTGAATATTTCTAAGATATTGTCAATATCTAATATCGACTATCTTTATTTTATTACCATAAATCAATTTACACACGCCAGATATATATCACATATATATTATTACACATATAAATCCATTATATAATATTAACTACAAATTGTAGTCTACATATGTGCACATGCAAATGCATGTCACGCATGTCCATATATATGTATATAAATATTAATATCTTATATTAATATTATGGTACCATTAATTAAATTGCATAATTCAAGTGTATCTTATACACACAAAATTGCGCCACCTTTAGCCAATATTTTGGCATCCGGAATATTCTTTAATTAATATAATATTATTAATATCTTGTATTTAATTTATTCATAATAAATAAATACCACCATATTAATTTAACACTATAACATTTATAGTCTCGAGATAAACTTTCCTTATTTGGTTATCATTTATAACCACATTTTAATCCGACTAGATGTTCATATGTGCGGCGTAGACCCGATAGGCTCCGAATATGTTGGCCGTAGACACAAGGTGCAAATTACTTAAAATGCCCTCCATGCCTAACGATCACGGGATAGCGCCTCAAGCAACACACCGTGACCTCCAATCATCGGAAGAGTCAAATGCAATGACTACTACCTTTCATGTGAAACAGCTATCGCGGTAACTTACAATCCTATCGGGGCGTAATAATATCCATACGGTCGCACGCCGAAAGTGTCAAACATTAACGATCGTGATCTTATAATCCTGATATCATGCCTCTCGAAGCAACTCGCTTACTCCCACTTTGCAAAGATTCACGAGAGTAAGACATTCCTTATAAGAAGGCCATTTCGATATTCGATCCCAATCATAGTGATACGCGATTCCCGGACGACCAATCATGTATACTCCGTGATGCTTCAATATCATACCCAATCACTACCGCATGATCGCCCCATGGCTGTGGAAACCTCAATAGTGTCAAAGCATGACAATCCACACCGTGATGCCACGAAGACTCCGGTCAAAAGGATAATTACACAACCGTCACATAAGGTGACACTTATCCGTAAGTGGGTCACCTAACGACGCATTCTCTAATACACGCCCACGCATACCCAAGTGTCTCTACACTTCAATAGACGAGATCTATCCCCGCCTAAAGACAAAGACGCTCTAATACGTATAGCCTGCTCATACTATCAATGCCATGTTTAATAGACATCGCCTAAGAGACATTTAAGTATCAAACTTGTTAAAGTGATTAGAGATCTCATCAACCATAATCGCTATCATGGTTTCTCTATCACGCTTAATACTAAGGACGTTATCACATAATAATTCATGATTGGTTCTTTAAAAGAATATATATATGACAACATAAAAGCCATTTTATATATGTATAAACACAAAGAAATAGTAGAAATGATCCGACCCGGTCGGATCCGGTCCAACCCGATTGGGTTTAGGACACTATTCCAACAATAGCCCGCAGCGGCCCTGGCCTCTTCGTCTGATTCTCGTATGCTCAAGACATTCTGGAAAAGAAAAGTGGCAAGGTGGATCAGCTTAATCACCCGATATGGAAATCGGGCCGAGGTGAAAGTAATCACACCCCGACACCTCGCCCCTCCATCTTCCTTAGCAAAAATCTACCCAGAAAAGCCCCTAATCTACCTAGAAAAGCCTCTAATCTACCTAGAAAAACCCCAAATAATTTCGACTGACATATACATTATATGTATATTTAATTAATCAATATAATTAATATATTGTATTAAATTTATTCATGATAAATAAACACCATCATATTAATTTATCACTATAACACTTTATAATCGAGATAAAACTTTTCTTATTTGGTTATCGCTATAACCGTATTTTAATCAAAGCAGATGTTATTATGTATGTGACCCGACAGCTTCCGAATATGTTACCAGTAGTAAAGTCAGTGCATTTACTAAAATACCTTTCATACCTAACGATCACGAAATAGAGTCTAAGAACACACTCGTGACCCCACCATCGGAAGAGTCAAAAATGCAATGACTACTACCCTTATGTAAAACAGCTTACGTGGTAAATAATCATATCATTCAGTTACAACATCCATACGGTCGCACGCCTAGTGTCAAACATCAACGACAGATCTTATAATCTCGATATCCTATTCTCTCAAAGTAACATATTACTTCCGCTTTGCAAGACTTTCGAGAATAAGACGCTCTTTATAAGAAGGCCCTTTCGATATTTACTCTAATCATAGGATACACGATTTCCGGATGAGCAACATGAATCCTACGCGATGCTTCAAAGATCACACCCAATCACTACCGCATGATCGCCTCTATAGCTAAAGGAAACCTCAAGAAGGTCAGCATGACCGCCCACACCGTGATGTCGCGAAGACTTCGGTCTCGTGGATAATTACACAACCGCCACATAAAGCGACACTTAATAAAGTAAGTGGGTCACTTAACGCATTTATTCTCTAATACACGCCGACGCATACCCAAGTGTTCTACACTTTGATAGACGAGATATATCTCTATCTTCAATAAGATAAAGACATCTAATACGCGCTAGTCTAATCATACTATAAATGTCCCATTTAATAGCACATGCGACTAGAGATATTTAAGTATCAAACCTTTTAAAGTGAGTCGAGATCTCATCAACCATAATCACTATTATGATTTCTCTTCACAGCTTGACACTGTGGACGATCATATATTCAATATCATAATTGGTCCATAAACGAACAAATATATAATAATAGAAAAGTCATTTAACATATGTATAAACATAAAGAAATATACATTAAAAACATAAAGAAATAGTAGAAATGATCCGACCCGGTCGGATCCGGTCTAACCCGATCGGGTTTATGACACTATTTCAACAATGTGCCATGTACTTCTCCAAATTTAGCCATGAAAAATCAGATACCGCAAAGTGATCTCATTTTTTAATTTGAACTACAACATTCTCGATGGTATCGAGTAAGAGGTTCCATTTTATGTTGATTGCTAAGATGGTTTGGTTGTTGAGCTATCCGCTCAGATTTGATGGTTTTCATACATTTTCTCGATACATAGACATAAGCGCAAAAGTTAGCCCAATAAGTTGAGGATGAAGCCTCGTCAATGAGTTTTATCATGCTTGAGCAAGTTAATAACGGCCGCCACCGTGATAAAGTACAATATTTGATGCAAAGACACATTTTTCTTCCTCTAGTTTAATTTTTTTCTTCCCGCTTTGCTTTTGCACAATTTTACGAGTAATATGCAAAGACACTTATTTATGTTTATACACAAATTTTAGATAGTCACTCAAATCCTACTAAATGGTCCCTAACCAATGAAAGTAAAGGCAAAAATGGTCGACCTTTGTTTTTAAAAACAAAACTTCATTTTTAAAAATTTTAATCGCATTTGAAGTGATGACATTGGTTGTCCAAAACTCGATCCAGCACCACCATAAAATGGGAAGTTATTGTGTGGTGAGGGAATTTGAGGTGAAGTTGATTTGGTGAAACGATCGTAACCACACAAGCATAAATACGTAATCGGCGGTGTAGTGGTGTGTGGTGTGCCACACAAGAACTTCCACACCGTGTGGAGACACCACACAATAATCAAGTAGGTTTTATGCCCGAAAGACAATTTGTAATTGTTTTATTTAAATAAATGATAGAATTTATTTCATCTTATTTATTCAAGATTTATTGCCAATATGTATACACTACGTAAAACCCTAAGACTGCTTATGTAATCACATAACCTCAAAGGTATGGCTATACACAAGAGGATCGAGTTAAAGTGAGATGTACTTAAAATTAACTTAGTCCGTAGCGCTTATTAACTGAGTATGGGTCTCATGATTAATTTGCTAAGAATGCGCCTGCATCACTTTACGGTGTGACAAATTTATCCGGATCGCTTGGGTACAGTGGTACCTAGCGAGGCATTTATATACGATGATTATCATATAGTGGTCGCACCGATTTGATTTGAGTTCTCGATATAATTCCGTGAATCGAGTAGTCTTATCGAATCACAAGATGATCATATATGGATAAATCAATAATGAGGTGATCATGCATAACCGCTAGACTAGTGCGTAGCTTTGATGCTGTTAGTAGCGATCACTAAAGATGCGGTCCAACACTTCGCGCTGGCTCTATTCTCGAACGAACGTGAGTGGTCCGTGTATCACGTATATGGAATCCATTCATTCCCTCGGCAGATGCATACGCTCTTTATTTGTCGACCCTAAACCGATCGACGGGCCCATTCATACTATATTGGTTATGAACTAATTGATCACTGTGGGTTAATGGTAAATAAGGATAATATGTTTCGAGAAGCGGTTTACGGAAATCTCCCGAATCGGCCGAGCAAATTACTGAGGATTTATCCGTATGTAATGATTATATCAAATGACGATTTCACTCATAAATCGAGTGTGTTATCTATATTCGACAGAGTTCGGCCGCCGCATGTTTATGCAGTAATCCCGAATTAATAGGTTGGATATAATTATTCTCGTCTCGACGGATAATTTTATTCGACTTATCAG